>JAMPIV010011446.1:0-591710 GCA_024509875.1 Oreohelix idahoensis | reverse complement strand
CGGTCACCCGCTTCCCGCTCTCCATGCGTCAATTGCGCATAATGGAAGGGGTGCTCTTGTCTTGAAGAGGGGCCTCATAGTGGGTACTCCGGTATCAATTCTTTTCGATTCGGGGTGCACTACCATTGGAGTGAGGCAATCACTCGTAAATCCTTCTCGAGCTACAGGCAATATAGTAAAATGTGTAACATTTGGTGGCACATTGGAGAAGTACTCCACTGCCATTATCAATATTGCTACGCCTTTCTTTACAGGAGAGGTGCAAGCATGTCTCTTGCCGAATCCGATCGCTGATCTTATCATCGGTCGCATTCATGGAGTGAAAGAATGCACTCCACAGCAAATTTCTAATTGGGAAAATGTTAATATGCAATCTGCTAATGCAGTAATCACTAGGGCTCAAGCTCTTAATATGCCACAATCTTCACATTCTGAAGATAATGATGCGCAGATCCAAGATGATGAATTGGAGATTTCCCACGATTCCTTTATCAAACAGCAGGAAGATGATCCTACTCTAAAGAAATTCTTTACTCTGGCAACAAAAGGTGATCCGAATAAGGATACAAATCGTAAATCTTGGATTACGATGAAGAATGGCGTACTTGTACGTATGGTACAAGACTCCGCTAAGTCCATTCATTCTCAAATCCTTGTGCCTAAAAATATGAGAGTTAAAATCTTACAGCACGCTCATGATTCGCAATGTGCTGGACATATGGGTTTTTCCCGTACTAAAGCTAGAGTTCTTCAATCTTTCTTTTGGCCTGCTGTGAATAAGGACATACGAATCTATTGTCGATCTTGTAAAGTATGTCAAGAGATTAAATCCAGAGGTCCACGCCATGATGCACCTATTCAGGCTGCAGACATTCCCATTCGGCCATTTCAAAAAAAATGGCGATAGACATCATTGGTCCATTTAAGATAAAGTCTGCTAGAGGACACCAATTTATTTTGACGTGTGTTGATATGTGCACACGTTGGCCGGAGGCTGTTCCTCTAAAGAGCATAACTACTGCTGATGTCGCAGATGCTCTTTGGTTAATATTTTCTCGTCTGGGGTTTCCAGCAGAAATATTATCCGACCATGGTACCCAACTCATATCGGATACCATGTCTCAATTAATGTCGACTCTGAAGATAGAGAGATCGCTGAGTAGTATTTATCATCCTATGTCCAATGGGATGGTGGAACGTTTGAATAGAACTCTGAAAAACCTACTAGGTAAGATAACGGAAGATCATCCTCAGGATTGGGATAGGGTTTTACCCGCGGCTCTCTTTGCATATAGAGAGGTCGCCAACGAACATACAGGATTTTCTCCCTTTGAACTTGTCTTTGGCGCAAAACCGCGAGGTCCTATGTCCTTACTTCATGATCTTATAACTGCTGATAATATTGTCGATGACACAAAATCCTCTTATGAATATGTCATCGCACTTAGACACAAGATTATTGAAGCATGCAAATTGGCAACTGCTTCTTCTGAATTTGCGAAACAGAAGGCAAGGGAATTTGCCAATAAAGAGAGATGTTTGCGTCAACTTTGTCCAGGTGACAAAGCATTTGTCTTGCTACCTTGTAGGGAAAATAGACTTCTCATTTCTTGGAAAGGTCCGTACGATATAATATCAAAAGTTTCCGATGTTGACTATATCGTCGATATTGACGGGAAGCGTAAAACCTTCCACATCAACATGCTCACGGAATTCCATGAACGTCCTGATTATTTACAACCTGTTTTCCAAGCAACGGACGATTTTCCAGTCCAACATGGACAGTACTCATCTCTGTCAGTAATACAGGATGAGGAAACGAGTTTCTCGGATGTAAATTTACCTTTTCCAATGATTCCTCTTCACTCTAATGAATCATGGAAAGATGTTGCAATTTCTCCAGAATTATCTCCAGGAGAGCAGAAACAAGTTTCTACTATGTTAGAACAATTTCAGGATGTCCTTACTGACATTCCTGGTCAAACTGATGTCATTCAACATGACATTATGCTTACTGACCATAGTCCTATAAGAGTCAGACCGTATCCTATCCCGATACATTTTCAAGCACAGGTAGAGAAAGAGTTAGATGAGATGATAGAGTTAAAAATTATTGAACCATCCACATCAGCATATTCTTCGCCGATGGTTATAGTACGAAAAAAAGACAATAACATACGTCTTTGCGTGGATTATCGCAAATTGAACCAAGTGACTAAATTTGATGCTGAACCTATGCCTTTGCTAGAAGAGCTACTTACGAGACTATCGAATTCTCATTTCTTTACTAAACTCGATTTGTCTAAGGGTATTGGCAAGTTCCACTATCCGAACACGCCAAACCGTTTACTGCTTTTTCGACGCCTAGGGGTCTATTCCAATGGAATTTCATGCCTTTCGGTCTTATGAACGCCCCCTGCTACATTTGTACGCATGATGCGTCGAATCCTATCTCATCGCTCAGATGTCATTGCGTATCTTGATGACATCTGTCTTTTCAGTGATACTTGGAACGATCACTATAATGGTATAAATGAACTATTGTCTATCTTACGCGAGCATAACCTGACAGCGAAACCATCGAAAGCATGTATTGGTTTTAGCGAAATATCTTTCTTAGGACACCGTGTTGGTCATGGGTTCCTAAAAAACAGAAGACCATAATACAAGTAAGATACTTAACATTTCTATTCCTAAGACTAAAAAGCAAGTACGAAGTCTCTTAGGTCTAATACAATTTTATGGACGATTCATCCCGAATCTGTCCTCCATTATGTCACCTCTTTCTTCCTTGCTAAAGAAAGGGTCTCCTAATGTAGTCCATTGGACTCAAGAATGTCAATCCTCTTTGGATAAGGTTAAAACTATGTTTTCTACTTCACCTATCCTAGTATTGCCTTCTAAGGATAAGACATTTATTCTTCGTAGTGACGCTTCATCCACCGGGATTGGAGCTGCACTAATGCAAGAGTACTCTGGAACTCTGCATCCTGTGATGTATATTTCTCGGAAATTAAATGCCGCAGAGAAGAATTACTCGGTCCTAGACCGTGAATTATTGGCTATGGTTTGGTCAATCCTTAAACTGCAAAGATTTCTTCTGGGCGCGCATTTCATTGTGGAAACTGACCAGAAAGCTCTTACGGCTATTCAGAGTAAAAATCTGAGAGCGCGAGATCAACGCGATACGCGATTGCTCTACAGCCATTTCATTTTTCGGTGCGAGCTATCCGTGGGTCAGAAAATGTGATGGCAGATATTTTGTCTAGATGCCCACATGATTCATAACTGTTATACAACTTTGATACAGTTGTTTCTATGTTGAAATGTGTACACATATGTAATATATCATATATTGATTGTAACACTACTTAGCGGTTCATTGATATTTATTCACCGCTGATCTTTCAATGTTTTTTCGTCTTTGATGATCATGATGTTAAGATATCTTAGATGAAATTTATGTATAAACTAATGTGGAAATTGTGTCATTGCTAATATTGTAGTATGCGTTGGTGACATCTCTCTGGAAATATTTATACTTAGAGAAGTACTTTCTCTAAGGTCATAAAACTTATGCTTATCATCTGCGCATTGTATTGGTGCGTTGAGAGCCTAGTGTATGTTGCTCCTAGATGTATTTCAAAAAAAAAAAGTACCATTTTTTTTCCTGAGGGGTGTGGTAATCTGTTGCGTGCATATTTTGACGCACATATTACAAAAATCGATATGGCTATTTAATATGGGAAAAAATATAGACATTCATTCATTTGTGTATGAAAATGCTGTCTATGGTAAAAGCGAGAGAATCCATGTTTGATTCACACTTTTGATTATAGGAGTAATCGTTCTGGATATTGATCCGGCGCAAGGATATTGCGCTTACGTTTGTACTTATTTTTTAGGGCCAGAAAATATATTAGTTTGCTTATTGTGTTTATGGCCTGAATTCATATGTATTACATATTATTAGTACAAGTAGAATCAGTCCTATATTGTATATTTTGGATGGGTAGGAGGGACTAGATTCTTGTTATTCCGGTCTAGCGGAAGTATGAGTTGTCTTGACAAGTCGTGATGAGTTCCGATGTACCGTGATAATGGCGGGTACGCACTTTTCAAAGGGCTGGTAGATTCTTAAGGAAATATGATTCATGAAGTGGTTTTCTTCTAAAGGAGATGGTATCTCTACTATAGTTTATGTTAGAGACTCTCCTAAGGTACGGTACAATGTATAATTCGGACTCCATGTATTGCCAGACCCTATTTTGATGATCTCATGTCGATTCGACCTAGATGGAACATTGTGCTTCGTATCGCTAGGGTCGTGTTTTGTATCGACAAAGATGACAGACTTTCCTACAGCGGTTATGGCTACGTGAATTAACCTGATCACCGTAGAGCTGTGTGGGAACATTTATGAAATCATTTATATACCCATTATAAATTAACTCTGGCTTATATTCTCCTTCCTATGAATGAGTGAACGACAACTCAGGGAGGCGGCCATGTTAGATTTCGGTCATCATATGTTTTGATCACTGCCAAGAGAACAGATTATTTATCCTATTATCGGACAGTGACAGGGAGATCTCAATCTTGCTAGAAACCCCCTTTCGTGGTTTCATAATATATGCTACAAACTATGGACGTCAAGTAACTTTAGTTATTTACCGATCTGCCTTCACTGACGCGTTTAGTCAGATAGGGGGATGCGGCCATAATGTATCATGACAATTGAACTTTTGATGTACTGCCCATTATTTCTGAATGTGTCATGACTTCAGATCTGCTATGTATACCTACAAATTGATATGTCAACATACCATGATGTACTCGTATGTCACAGTGTGTACGTCTGAATAAATTGAGTAAACAAAGATTCCAGCAGTCTGCATTGGTGCCTTGTAGACACAAGTGTATGAGTGGTTATATTGGTCAGCACACGAACAGTACACCATTCGCGGTAATCACACTCTACACTTCTACTTCATACATACACCATCCTGCGTCGGTTGGAGTGACCAAGTTTAGGGCCTGCTTCCCCTGGAGCCTTTGCCTTCCCTAACTCAGGACTAGGGTGAGTTACCCATTTACAGCTGGGTAGACTGGAGCATGCCTGATCTCAACAACACACCACTCTTCCTTACAGAGCATACAGACTGACACTTTACAGAGTGGAAAGAAGAAGAGAAACTTTACAGTTACGTGTTGTATGTGCGACTATGTTGATGAAACAAAGCATGACAGAACCTTAGGTGTTGTATGTGCGACTATGTTGATGAAACAAAGCATGACATAACCTTAGGTGTTGTATGTGCGACTATGTTGATGAAACAAAGCATGACAGAACGTTAGGTGTTGTATGTGCGACTATGTTGATAAAACAAAGCATGACAGAACGTTAGGTGTTGTATGTGCGACTATGTTGATGAAACAAAGCATGACATAACGTTAGGTGTTGTATGTGCGACTATGTTGATGAAACAAAGCATGACAGAACGTTAGGTGTTGTATGTGCGACTATGTTGATGAAACAAAGCATGACATAACGTTAGGTGTTGTATGTGCGACTATGTTGATGAAACAAAGCATGACATAACGTTAGGTGTTGTATGTGCGACTATGTTGATGAAACAAAGCATGACATAACGTTAGGTGTTGTATGTGCGACTATGTTGATGAAACAAAGCATGACAGAACGTTAGGTGTTGTATGTGCGACTATGTTGATGAAACAAAGCATGACAGAACGTTACGTTTTGTATGTGCGACTATGTTGATGAAACAAAGCATGACATAACGTTAGGTGTTGTATGTGCGACTATGTTGATGAAACAAAGCATGACAGAACGTTAGGTGTTGTATGTGCGACTATGTTGATGAAACAAAGCATGACATAACGTTAGGTGTTGTATGTGCGACTATGTTGATGAAACAAAGCATGACAGAACTTTAGGTGTTGTATGTGCGACTATGTTGATGAAACAAAGCATGACATAACGTTAGGTGTTGTATGTGCGACTATGTTGATGAAACAAAGCATGACAGAACGTTAGGTGTTGTATGTGCGACTATGTTGATGAAACAAAGCATGACATAACGTTAGGTGTTGTATGTGCGACTATGTTGATGAAACAAAGCATGACAGAACGTTAGGTGTTGTATGTGCGACTATGTTGATGAAACAAAGCATGACATAACGTTAGGTGTTGTATGTATGTGCGACTATGTTGATGAAACAAAGCATGACATAACGTTAGGTGTTGTATGTGCGACTATGTTGATGAAACAAAGCATGACATAACGTTAGGTGTTGTATGTGCGACTATGTTGATGAAACAAAGCATGACATAACGTTAGGTAACATCACTTTTAAGAGCTGACACACCAGAAAACCCGTTATGGAAAACCAACTTACCGCGTCATAGTTGACTTCTGCAGGAGCATTAGGGTTAGGCGTCATGGTGACCTTACGACTGGGGATTCGATACGAAGATTGACGTGTCATATCTGGAGGCTGTTGAAGAAGAAAAATCATAGACTAGGAACATGTTATCAACGACACTACTACTGCTTCCACTCATGACAACATCAAGTGTAACCCAATTGTCGTAGATTTGCGATAGGTGAATTAAGACTTAGATTTGGTCCCTTCTGAATAGCAATAGAAACAGGTGATATCTCAGTGAGATATAGGTAGAAATAGATTTCACGAGTGAGATGGAGGAAATATATTAGAGTCGGTCTCTGACCCTCCAGATGATTTCTCTCAGTCAGCCTATCATCTACAACAGATTAAGATTTTGTCAGACCGTCTAGTATTTTATATATATATATATATATATATATATATATATATATATATATATATATATATATATATATATATATATATATATATATATATATATATATATATATATATATATATATATATATATATATATATATATCTCACATACACACACACATAAGTGACTACAATAGACACACAGACGTGAAACTATGACAATGAAAATATAGATAATTTGGAACGAACTGACCGACACACTGGAATAAGGTTAAGTGAAGTTGAATTATCAGGCTAAAATTCCATCACAACACATAAAAATTACATCCAACACATACAAATAGTCATAAAGTCAATGAATTGCTACAAGAATGATAGACCCATTGGTATGATCCTTTCCCTCGATGTATAGCCCACAGTCCTGTTAGAAAAAAAGTGATAGCCCCAAAGAGTCACGGATACATCTGCTGTAGTCTAATGATTTTCCCCTTTAAAGGTGTTAACAGACTTTGATATTGGTATGATCTATCCTAAGGAAAATATTGTTAGCAACAAGACTTGCATAAATAAATACAAAGTGGGTGAAATTTGGTATACCATAAAAGAGTCACTCGTTCCTGCTTTCTCTCTGTTCATTCATCAGGGCCCTGACATACATTCTTACCTACAATCGTGCTGTTGTTCGCCGTCTGGCGCAAACTTTAGGACACCCACACACGTTAGTCTGTCTTTCTTTTAATGAAGCGGATCCCAGCTATGCAGATTTTTGGGGTTCATCCAATAGATCCGGGGAGCGTCCTCTTCATGCGAATATTTTTCAGACTAAGGTTAGTGTCACTTGACTCACGAGGTAAGAATTAGTTTTAAGCGGGCTAATCATGTCAGAATCACGAGGTTTCCACTACTTAGGAAAATGTCAGGTTTGTAACTTCGATCAAATGTAAAATTCTTGGTCACATCACAATTTGTCAACAATGTCAGAAAAAGTTATTGATTGAAATATTTTACTTGCCACACGGGCTGAAATGTACTTGAGTTGTTCTCAGGAAGAATTAAATCTGGCGCGATAGGCCCGTTATTTCATTTAATCTTAGTGTTTATGAAATGGGTACTCTGTCGTTCTGGATGCCAACGCAATGCCAGACAGGTTTTACTTTATACACCCAAGTCTTTAAGAAAAATGTTTTAGTTCTTCACAGATATTTCTCATGTACTAAAACGCTGGTATAGTTGGGCTACCCCAGTTTCACTGAATAAAGAGAAAACAACATATAAAATACATAAACATACTATTCCTCGGTTATAACTTACATTATAAACTGCAAGCGTAGAGCTGGTCTTACCGTTTAAATTCCCGTGAAATAAGTTATATTAATAGAATCAATCATCATGAATTAGAAATACATACGTATTTCGTCAATACTCAATGATGAATCAGTGCAGTTATAAGTTAGTTAAAAAATATACTCGACTGATTATTAACAATATAATAAAATTTATTTATAGCTGCATGAGTTTAAGCTAGAAATTATAATTTATTTTGCTTTCCACTGAAACACGTCAGCTAGAGAATATAACAGACTTACAATTTAATTACTTCTGCACAGAAATCCAACTAGTAAAATGAAATAAGCGATTCATCACTAAAACACTCAACACTACTAGATATATAATAATTACCTTCACACAGAATTACAGATTAATACCACGAACTAGAATCATTCAATATAATGGTAGTCTAGAACTTGGCAAAATGTTGCCAAGAAACTAAGAACTTCGCAATACACAAGATGTTCCTTCTAGCACTAGCGATCTGTCTACTGCTGAATTAGGAGGACTGAATGAAGTCAAGTTACAGCTCCTGGGATAGATATATGAAACAGACAAAGGGTCCCACGTTATTTTCGAAAACCCGAAAACAGCGCCGGTCTCTCCCCCTTCCCGTTTTAACAATTCACATATCCTCAGACACCAGCCATAAACTGCCAGACGCGTCTTCACACCTCACGCTGAGAACTCTCATTTCTAAGCGATGCAGATGGCCGTTTGCACACCTCCCGCCGAGAAATTTAACCGTAGAGCGCCGTGTCAGATGAAAATGTTAGACGATATGTCTGCCATCATGTCTGACTAGACGGAATCTCACACTATACGCTCACATCCAGGGGACTGACACATGACGTAATAAAATACGTTTCTAAATGAGAAAAGAAACGGCAGAAGTCAGAATGGAAAAATATATTTAGTCGCATACGAACGAATGCGAAAAACAGGAAAAGGATAAGAGAGCGATAATAAAGTAGAGGACACGGGTAGAAAAGAAAAGAATATAGAAAATTTATTGATCATAAATCTCTATGCGACACCAATGACTAGATTCCCCTTGACTTCCGTCTATTTCCCTTATATGGGAAGGCCTGATAAAAAGGGCATTATAGTGACGTCTAAATTCCATTTCTGTTAGCTAGCTAATTTCGATGTTTTCATTACTCGTGTTAACAATATCTGCTGTATCGTGTACTATACATTGTAACGAAAGACTTGGTGGGGGGGGGGGGGGGGGGGGAGGGGGGGGGGGGGGGGGGGGGGGGGGGGGGGGGGGGGGGGGGGGGGGGGGGTGGGAAGGGCTTCCAAGATTGAGCCACCAGATTGACGTATCTCACTTGAGAAGCTCACTCCGAAGAAAATCTTAAATATGCCAGCGATAAGTTTTTAAGCAAGTAGTGTAAGGGACATAATCCACTTAAAAGAACTTCCAGAATGGCTTATTATAACATTGAAAATATGTTTATCTTTCTTACACTTTTATTTCTTACGTTTTTGTTAATACTTTTTAATAATTATAACTGCAGATTAAATCACAGCTGATATTGGCGATCATGACTTTTCTTAGATTCCTATATGTCGTGATGTTTATCCAACAGATATTCTAAAGGTATGTGCTATCCAAGAGATGTCTTAAATATCAGTGCCATTCACTGTTTAATTATCTGTGCCATCCAAAAGATATCCTAAACGTCTGTGCTGTCCAACAGATAACCTACATTACTGTGCTATCCAAAAGATGTCTCACAGGCGCCACCTTTTTGCACATTTAACACGTGGCCCTGGCTGCAATCTTGCCAACAGTTAATATTAGTAGTAGACTGCTTTTCTGCCCGGCCTCACGAATGAAATAGGTTCCTACTATATTCGTTTTTCTTACCCGGTCTAATGAATGAAATGATTGCTACTAAATTCTCACAACTGTGATCTGGACTTAACGTGCCTAATAAAACATATCAACTAATCTATCACTTCAAAACTAACTCTAATGTCCTAAAAGAAATCTCCTCAGGAAACACATTTATCTATTTTCTCAAACATTAGAACAGACTCACGCTGAATATAATTCTAAAGCTACAGAACACTAATGCTAATCTGCTTTAAAATCAAACTCACGTGTCATGTCTTTGTTCATCTTCTACCCACACAGGGCGCGCCTAACTTAGTTTCTCTGTCTGGACCGACTTTTGCGAAAAAGGCCTCTGCTGGCCATCGCACTTCTTTATAGGCCGCTAGGGCTAATCACTCAACTTAGCGCGCGCGTAGTAATTGGGCCACGCAAATAACACACGCGATGGATGCTCTAGAAGGAGCGAAAACACAAATATGAACTTCAGGTGTTGTATGTGCGACTATGTTGATGAAACAAAACATGACAGAACGTTAGGTGTTGTATGTGCGACTATGTTGAGGCTAAACTAGGTGAGAGTAGCCGAATGGTTAATAACCTTCGGTGAGTTAGGGTCTGCCTACCCATGCATGCGAAGACTGGATTCGATAGATTGCGCGGAAGAAACCACCTGTTGGTTCAACGGGCATGACGGCGATTACCAGCAACGTGCTGTGGAGCGTAAGGAGCACGGCGAGGCACGTAGAAAGCCCTTGTCATCCACTTCACCTGACTTCATCTCCAGTCGTCTTGACTTGTCTTGCCACTGGATTGAGATGGACCCAGGCGAGAGAGTGAGGTCGACGAATTGCGCAACTCTTCCTCACTTTAATCCAAATCACCGCGCAAGTCACTCATTCATCCATTCATCCATCCACTCACAACAAGTCCTGTGCGATGGGCGAGCGGCGAAGCGGCAGGCGTGGGTACGCTGGCAGTCGTAGTCGCAGACCTACACACAGGCGGATCAGGCCATATGGTCGTCTTCCACTGATCGGAGCAGCAGTGGGATTCGGCGGCCCCCTGAGTGTCTGAGCAGCCCTCTTTAGGAAAGCACTGCTCACCTCCATGGCATGAGGAAGGGGCTAGAAAAGGTGCCATAAACATTGCCTGCTCCACCATTACCTAACCAGCTTACCGCGGTTGGTGGGTACCCTACTTCAGCGGGCGACATATAAGAAAAAGAAAGGACAGATTTTTCCCCCTCATTCTAGGCGCATGGAATGTGCGCACTCTCCTTGACAAAGACTTTAAAGCAAACAGACCTGAAATGTGATAAATTTAACCGTGATACAACGTTAAAATATCTCCAAAGATAAAATGTAGGGATAAAAATAATGCGTAAGCTACTAGAAGACATGATCGCCCATGCCGCGGTTCACTACCCGCCATGGAAACTAACTTGTTAGACGCACAGACAAAACGTTTACCCTTGGAGACGGGAGGGAACGGAGATCAAAAAGAAAAAATATGACTGAACACGTGCTTGAAACTAGCAAGGCTAAAAAGACGCAATTGGTGGGGAAAGGAAAAAAATTCACGTCCCCAAGTTGACACAATGTAAAGAAATGGACAAAAGGGACCTTAGCTATTATACGCAACAGTCATTTCTTGGACGCTTTTACGATACTTATTCCTTTTATTCGAATTCAGCGGCAAACGCATTACAGAAGATGCTCGAACATATTTCAAAAAAAAAAAAAAACAACTAACCTTGAAAAAGTAACTTTTTCTTAATAATAATGTTAGGAATATAAAACCTAGCTAGTCTGATAGCCCATCTTGAGCAGAGAAATAATATGCTTTCATTTATACAGACGGATAGATAATAATGAAGATATTGACAAAAGACTGTGTTGTTCATAACAGACGAGCGACTGCACTGTTAAAAAAATGTCACTAATTTTCAAAAATTGCGGCCTTGAGACTCAAGTGCTAAAATCTAGTTGGAATGAAAGAGAGGGGGAAATAGTGGAAAATTGTGGCTAAAAATAACTCTAGAGACCGATTCGTGTAGAAAGGCATGTAGAACAAAGCGTGTTTTTTATGAAAAAGCAAGTAGAGACAGACGGACCAACAGACAATAATACATACTTGACTGAGGTATGACTGAATTGACTTTTGGTTGGAGGTTTGAAAGGGGGAAAGTCGGTGATTGGCCACAGATAATCATATTATCGGCGCACAGACGCGCATTTTTGCCATTCAACATAAATTGTCCAGTAGTAGACACAGTAATTCTTCAGTGGTGTATTTCCCAGAAGCTAATTGCAATATTTAGAGGGACGCCATACTAGAGCCAGCAGCTCAGCTGAGTTTTGCTAGAATATAACTGTGTTCTCTATTCCTAATTCTGGTAAGAATGAAAGTATTTCTTTGTATATTTTAATATTGTTTAATGTTTCGAGTGATTTGATACTGCCATATCAAAATCTATCCCTTACAACAAGTAAGGATTCGCTCTAGATCCCCAGCCCAAGTTCAGGGTCTAGAGACAAACAAAATACATAAACGCCAGCAAGGATTATGAAGGGCGGATCAAGTGTTGAGATCAGTGGAACATATCACCTATCTTATTCAATAGCAGGAAGCTAATGAACAAATTTCAGAATATGTAGTCTTGGGGAACTAGTACTATGTGAAACCAACTTGGTAAGATGTGCTGTATGGTCAGAGAGATCTGACCCCGTCTATGTGGTGTTGTTGTGTAGTGTTGTGTGCAGAAGTGGCTCAGGAGGTAGAGTTCTGACACATGACCCAATACTTTTGTTGCAGAAGTGTGAGTTTCTGTTTGGCACCAAAGCGGTGTCAAATGCTGTGATGATATATACAAGTGTGGACCAGTGAAGTCTAGTATTTTGTCAGAGCAGCCTTATATTGCCCCCAAGCACGGAGAGGTGGGGCCACCAGATTCCAGCACCAGAACTACTCAATCAAGATACGTGAGCGTCTGGCATGCTGGACCTTCACCAACTTATTTACTAACTAACACACCAACTATATTACCATCACTAGAACCCACAAAAATTTTGGGAAATAAAACTTGTATTACTCCCATCAGTGAAGGGACAATGTTTGATAGTCATAGACAGGGAGTGATGATATCACCCCAACAGCATATCTAGAAATAAGTTCTCCTGGGACTACCTTAAGATAATTACTATTAACCAGTCATTTGAAATACATATTTACACATTTTCTATTTTATTATGACATATATTCATTCATAATTTCAAAATTTTTCATATGTTCTGACCAAAATAAAACCTTGGTTCAGAACAAATAAACTTAACGAAAATTTAATATCAAAAATTTAAACAGCTTGAGTTAGTTCAGTGTATTATAAATTTTATTAATATTATTAGACTTATTAAATATCTGTGTGTGTGTGTGTGTATGTAATCTACCACAACACATTACATATCAGTACCCTAGATTTTAACGTAGCCACATTCATTAGTAAAAAAGATATGTGTGAGGTCGTAAGTGGTAGCAAGAAGGGCCTTCTGTAAATTCACAGCTACATTTATCTCAGGAGCCTTCACAGCTGACCTCATGCATCACACTAGGTAATATCACAACCATACAGTACCATCAAATCCACTACATATATTGGGGGCTCGTCCGGGATAATTAGCTTATCAATAATAGTAGGATCTCCTGGTGGGAGAATTAAAATTAGGGGAACAAATTGTAAAAATTAAAAGTGTCCCTTAAAATAAAAGTTGGTGAATCTTCACAGCCAGTGGTAGTTAATTGATTAATTAATTAATTAGAATTACTTTAGTTATTAATTGGTTAGAGATTTATCTTGCTCATTGCTAAATTGTCTAAAAAGTATGGCGGAGCTGGCAAAGTTCAGATCAGCTGCTGTGCTAACGGCGAAGGATATGGGAATGGATGGTCAGGTTTTAATTCAATACGTAACTGCAGAATGTGATAAGTATATTGAAAGGGAAGATAGGAGGTTAGCTGAAGAGAAGAGGTTACAAATTGAGACCGATAGAGAACTTAAGAGGCTGCAGATTGAGGCAGAAGAAAAACGACAGCAAAGGGAATCAGAAGAAAAAAGATTGACTGCCGAAAGGGAGGCAGCAGAAAAAAAGGCCGAAAGGGAGTCAGAAGAAAAAAGATTGACTGCCGAAAGGGAGGCAGAAGACAGAAGGTTGCAAAGGGAGCATGAATTACGACTAAGGGAGCTGGAATTACAAGGCCATGCTCCTGAAAATGGTGCCAGCCCTTTTGCCTCAGATGCTACGCCTAGTCAGGGAGCCTCAACATCAGCTATGGGGTTTCATTTAGACCATTTTGTTGAGAAAGACGATGACATAGAGGGGTACCTCAGTCGTTTTGAATTATTAGCTACTACATATGGGTTAGAGAGAGAGAGGTGGAGTTTAAAGTTATCACAGGGACTGAGAGGTACTTCTTATGAAGTCTTCGCAAAAATGAACAGAGAAGACCAAGACAATTATGACATGTTAAAGCAGGCTTTGTTGTTAAGATACGAAAAAAATGGTGAACTTTATCGTAAGAAATTTAGAAATATTTGGGGAGACATACCAAGTTTTGTCTTGAAACCTGTTAATCGATAGACTGAATAAGTACTGCTCTGGGGAAGACCAAGATCTTAGGTTGGCCTGAACATCAATCTGAAGAAGACGAGGTCATGACTAAGACTAAAATGTTGGGCAATCCTGAGCAAATAAAGTAAGGGAAGAAGTTAGGTGGAAGACAGGACAATTTACTTACCTAGGGGGAATCGCATAGTAACACCTGACGGCGGAAAGATAGGAAAAGGAGTCATTAACAACAGAATGAATAAAGCGAGGACATGGCTTTGCTTTCTCAACAACAAAAGTCTTTTAGTACAGCAAGAACACCAAATTAAACTTAATAGCCTGCGTACTTTCTGTGAAATCTCTATGGTGGCGGAATGTTGGAGAGTAACAGAGAAGGAAATGTCGAAAAAAAATGTCCTCCTTCCACAGAATTTAGGGATTTATAAGGAAAATTCTCTCGAAAGGCCAAAACCATCAGCAACCAAGAACTACTTAAATCGGAGTAACCAGGAGGACAATTACACCAATTCATAGTGGGGACGGCAGACGCTGGAAAAGGGTTGGCCATGTCCTCAGAAAACCCTGATACCATCGGGAGAACAACGCTATGGGTTTATGGACCCCCGAGGAAAGCGAAAGAGAGAAAAAAAAAACAACTTGGGTACCTAGAACTGTGGAAGCTGAATGCAAAGAAATGAACCACAGTTGGGGCAAGGTAAAGGATGGCAAGGACCGAGCAAAGTGGAATCAATTTGGTGCTGCCCTACAAAGACGCCACAGGAAACCAAGGGAGCCCGCTGACTGCTTTGAGGGTTTGTTGGTTATGGATCAAAGAAAAGGAATTAAAGAAATTTAGAAATGCCAAAACTATAAATTGGGGGGGAGACATACCACCAATTCTCTGCCAGACTTGAAAAAACCTATTTGGAGAAATGGACTGCTCTGGGGAAGACCCAAGATCTTAAAGAGGATGATCATGATAGAGCAATTGAGAGAGTCCATGGCTCCAGACTTGAGAAAATTTTCATGGAACAAGGTGCAGAGAGGTTGGGGGAGGTTTTAAATGTCGCTGAGAGGTATCAGGCAGCCCAGGCAGAGGTAAGTGGTGCTAAAAAGAAGCACATAGACAATTTTAAAGCTCCACAGCAATTTAATAAATTTGATAATAGAGAGCAGGGAAATAAAGGTAGGACAAACTTGAACGGCCAAGAAATGACTACCGAGACAGAAACTCACAGTTCAATGACCAAAAATCCAATGAAAGAAAACCGTTTAACCAAGGAAAAAGATGGTGTAAATGGTGCAAGAAAGATAACCATAACACCGAATTTTGTAGAAGGAAACCTTCAAACATTGCTGCAATGAAGTCGGGGACTCAAAGATTAAAGGTTAATCCTAATGGACAGCAGGAACCTTATCACGCCCCCCCCAATTGTGAGCATTTTATCTGTAATGGGGTCACCATAAGGTGCCTTTATGATACAGGTTTGGATTATGATTCTGTTGTGTAGTCAAGCCTCGTGGACCCAAGTCAGTATACCACAGAAAACAGTGGAAATACAAGGGGCGACTAAGGACATACCACTCATGACACTTCCCATCGCAAGGATAACGGTGAAAACTCGCTATGTGGAAGGAGAAATCAGAGCAGCAGTGATAGATGAACCAATCTACCCTCTGATATTGGGGTGTAGATACGTCTTCTTGGGGAATCCCGAGAGACCTGTGATCATGGCGACAGTGCAGACCAGGTCACAGAAAAAGGAGGAAGAAGGTGAACCTATAAATGCTCATCCAGAGGAGATGAGGAAGGCGCAGGCTGAGGATAAGACCCTTAAGCCATGTTTCAAAAAATTGCCCAAATGCCACACACCTCCAAGCAAGGGAGAATACTTTATGAAGAACAAACTATTATATAGGAAGGCCGGAACTGGAACAAATGGTCACAACCAGCTGGTTCTTCCCACTTCATATAGGGATAAAGTGATGGAACTCGGGCATGCGATTCCCTTCAGTGGTCACATGGGGATCAGCGCCACAGGACAGCGTATAGCTTGTCATTACTTCTGGCCAGGGATAACGGAGGATATAAAAAAGATATGTCAAATCCTGCCCAGAATGTCAACGGGTAGCTCCAAAGCATTGGACTGCTCCTGCAACTCTAGGGGAAATGCCCATAGTGGGAACACCTTTTGAGAGGGTTGCAGTGGATATTGTGGGACCTCTCACTCGGACCAAGAGGAGGAACAGTTACATCCTTACTCTGGTGGACACTTGTTCTATGTGGGGAGAGGCGGTAGCCCTGCCATCAATTGATTCAAAACATGTAGCAGAGGCACTACTTACAATATTCACCCGATTAGGATTCCCGCATCAAATCTTGACTGATAATGGCTCACAGTTCAAGGGGAAACTAACGGAAGAAGTTTTTAAGCTATTTCAAGCCAGACACTTTCATTGTAGTCCGTACCATCCGCAAGGGAACGGCCAGGTAGAGAGGTTCAATGGGACTCTCATTTCTATCCTGAGGAAGCTGGCACACGAAAAACCGGATCTGTGGGATCAATTCCTGCCCGCCGCGTTGTTTGCGTATCGGGAGGTACCACATAGTTCAACCGGGATGGCTCCCGCAACTCTGCTATTTGGGAGACCCATAAAAAGGTCCATTAGAAGCTTTATTAAGGACCTGGACAGATGAGAAGGCAGAAGAGACTGTTACCTCATCTTATCAATACGTGAACGAACTGACCACTCGTTTGAAAGCTGGATGGAAACTGGCAAATGATAATTTGAAACAAGCCAGGAAGAAACATGCAGCATATTTTAATAGGAAGGCAAAGGACAGAGAACTAGCTGTGGGAGAGAAGGTGCTGCTTCTACTACCCGGTAGCCAGAATAAATTACAAATTGGATGGCAAGGTCCATATACGGTTCTAGAGAAGGTGTCTAGAACAAACTATAAAATTGACAAAAAGGGGAAGGAGAAAGTTTATCATGTAAACCTTTTAAAGAAGTATCTGGACAGACCACTCCAGGAAAGCACCCCCTTACTGACCTTAGCTATCGCAACTCAAATGCAAAAGGAACCACTCACCTCACATGAATACCCATTACATCCTTGTGAAACAGCAGCACAGGTAAAAGTCAGTAAGCACCTGACTAAAAACCAGAGGGAGAGAGTTCAACAGGTTCTGGAGGAACATACAGATGTATTAACAGATAAACCAGGACATACAAATTTGCTACAGTATGACATGAAACTGGTAGACTCAACCCCAATCTGTATGAGAGCCTATTTCTATTCCGTTCGCGAAGGAGAAGGCATTGAATGAAGAAATAGATTATTTGTTGAAGGAGGGGATTATTTCACACAGTGAATCATCTTTTAGCTCCAGTGTAGTTTTGTTGAGAAAACCGTCTGGGGAACACAGACTGTGCATAGATTACAGGAAACTGAATGCTGTCACAGAAGGACAAGTGGACCCATTACCAGACAAAAAACAGTTATTTGCCAGATTAAACAAGGCAAAATACTTTTCAAAGGTGGATCTTAGTAAAGGCTATTACCAGATTCCAGTGAAGCCTGAAGTGAGACCTTATTTGGCTTTTAGCACTTCGGATGGACATTATGAATTCAACATGCTACCATTCGGACTGAAAAATGCTCCGAGTGTATTTTCAAGGATGATGCGCAAATTGTTGGATCCCCTGAATAACCCATGTATCACGAATTTCATGGATGATATTCTCGTCGCCACAGAGACATTTGAAGAACACATTGACTCACCTAAAAATGTTATTTGATAGGCTTAGGGAGGCAAACTTAACTGCTAGGCCAACAAAATGTTGTATTGGATGCAAAGTGTTGGAATTCTTGGGACACACTGTATATCAGGGCAACATGACCCCTGACCCCAAGAACTTGGAAAAACTGCAGAGAGCACCTAGACCACAAACAAAAAAGGACGTGCGATCATTCGTGTCGTTATGTGGTTTTTACCAAAAATATATCAAAAATTTTAACTCAATATGTGCTCCTCTGACTGATTTGACTCGCAAGGGACATCCAGATAAAATAGTTTGGACTGCGCAATGTGAATTAGCGTTCCAAGAGTTAAAGGAAAAAACTCACTAGCAAGCCTATTCTCAAACTGCCTGATTTGACACAGGACTTTGTCGTAAGAACAGATGCAAGTAATGTAGGACTCGGGGCGGCTTTGTTGCAAAGATCATCTTCACCTGATGGGGAACTGAACCCAGTCGCTTATGCAAGCCGCAAATTGAATAAGGCGGAGCAAGGATATTCCACAAGCGAAAAAGAATGTTTAGCGTTAATATGGGCAATAAAGAAGTTTCAAATCTATCTGTATGGTAGGACTTTTGTGGTCCAGACGGATCATCAGCCCCTAGTATTCTTATCTCAGGCTAAGCATGAAAACGCAAGATTGTTGAGGTGGTCTTTATTACTGCAACCTTATCAGTTTAGTATTGAGTACATCCCAGGGTCATTGAATGTCGGTGCAGATTTCCTCAGTCGGCACCCCTGTGATCAAAATTAGAGTAGTGGCAGGCGTGAGGAGTAATTTTATCTATGTGTATCACTGGTTTTGGAACTTGCCGTAGGCATGTTTTCAAGTGGGGAGATGTGTGATAAATTTAACCGTGATACAACGTTAAAATATCTCCAAAGATAAAATGTAGGGATAAAAATAATGCGTAAGCTACTAGAAGACATGATCGCCCATGCCGCGGTTCACTACCCGCCATGGAAACTAACTTGTTAGACGTACAGACAAAACGTTTACCCTTGGAGACGGGAGGGAACGGAGATCAAAAAGAAAAAATATGACTGAACACGTGCTTGAAACTAGCAAGGCTAAAAAGACGCAATTGGTGGGGAAAGGAAAAAAATTCACGTCCCCCAAGTTGACACAATGTAAAGAAATGGACAAAAGGGACCTTAGCTATTATACGCAACAGTCATTTCTTGGACGCTTTTACGATACTTAGTCCTTTTATTTGAATTCAGCGGCAAACGCATTACAGAAGATGCTCGAACATATTTCAAAAAAAAACAACTAACCTTGAAAAAGTAACTTTTTTCTTAATAATAATGTTAGGAATATAAAACCTAGCTAGTCTGATAGCCCATCTTGAGCAGAGAAATAATATGCTTTCATTTATACAGACGGATAGATAATAATGAAGATATTGACAAAAGACTGTGTTGTTCATAACAGACGAGCGACTGCACTGTTAAAAAAATGTCACTAATTTTCAAAAATTGCGGCCTTGAGACTCAAGTGCTAAAATCTAGTTGGAATGAAAGAGAGGGGGAAATAGTGGAAAATTGTGGCTAAAAATAACTCTAGAGACCGATTCGTGTAGAAAGGCATGTAGAACCAAGCGTGTTTTTTTATGAAAAAGCAAGTAGAGACAGACGGACCAACAGACAATAATACATACTTGACTGAGGTATGACTGAATTGACTTTTGGTTGGAGGTTTGAAATTTGAAAGGGGGAAAGTCGGTGATTTTCCACAGATAATCATATTATCGGCGCATAGACGCGCATTTTTTGCCATTCAACATAAATTGTCCATTAGTAGACACAGTAATTCTTCAGTGGTGTATTTCCCAGAAGCTAATTGCAATATTTAGAGGGACGCCATACTAGAGCCAGCAGCTCAGCTGAGTTTTGCTAGAATATAACTGTGTTCTCTATTCCTAATTCTGGTAAGAATGAAAGTATTTCTTTGTATATTTTAATATTGTTTAATGTTTCGAGTGATTTGATACTGCCATATCAAAATCTATCCCTTACAACAAGTAAGGATTCGCTCTAGATCCCCAGCCCAAGTTCAGGGTCTAGAGACAAACAAAATACATAAACGCCAGCAAGGATTATGAAGGGCGGATCAAGTGTTGAGATCAGTGGAACATATCACCTATCTTATTCAATAGCAGGAAGCTAATGAACATATTTCAGAATATGTAGTCTTGGGGAACTAGTACTATGTGAAACCAACTTGGTAAGATGTGCTGTATGGTCAGAGAGATCTGACCCCGTCTATGTGGTGTTGTTGTGTAGTGTTGTGTGCAGAAGTGGCTCAGGAGGTAGAGTTCTGACACATGACCCAATACTTTTGTTGCAGAAGTGTGAGTTTCTGTTTGGCACCAAAGCGGTGTCAAATGCTGTGATGATATATACAAGTGTGGACCAGTGAAGTCTAGTATTTTGTCAGAGCAGCCTTATATTGCCCCCAAGCACGGAGAGGTGGGGCCACCAGATTCCAGCACCAGAACTACTCAATCAAGATACGTGAGCGTCTGGCCTGCTGGACCTTCACCAACTTATTTACTAACTAACACACCAACTATATTACCATCACTAGAACCCACACAAATTTTGGGAAATAAAACTTGTATTACTCCCATCAGTGAAGGGACAATGTTTGATAGTCATAGACAAGGAGTGATGATATCACCCCAACAGCATATCTAGAAATAAGTTCTCCTGGGACTATCTTAAGATAATTACTATTAACCAGTCATTTGAAATACATATGTACACATTTTCTATTTTATTATGACATATATTCATGCATTTCATTCATAATTTCAAAATTTTTCATATGTTCTGACCAAAATAAAACCTTGGTTCAGAACAAATAAACTTAACGAAAATTTAATATCAAAAATTTAAACAGCTTGAGTTAGTTCAGTGTATTATAAATTTTATTAATATTATTAGACTTATTAAATATCTGTGTGTGTGTGTATGTAATCTACCACAACACATTACATATCAGTACCCTAGATTTTAACGTAGCCACATTCATTAGTAAAAAAGATATGTGTGAGGTCGTAAGTGGTAGCAAGAAGGGCCTTCTGTAAATTCACAGCTACATTTATCTCAGGAGCCTTCACAGCTGACCTCATGCATCACACTAGGTAATATCACAACCATACAGTACCATGAAATCCACTACACTGAGAGACGAACTGCCCTGATTGGGAGAGAACTGGCCAGGTACAACATTGACATAGCAGCACTGAGTGAAACTCGACTTGCAGGTGAGGGCCAACTTTGCGAAAAGGGTGCAGGTTATACATTCCTTTGGAGCGGAAGAGGAACTGAAGAAAGACGAGAAGCAGGGGTTGGATTTGCAATCAAAACAGCACTTGTTGGCAAGTTAGCGGGGCCCCCAAAGGGAATAAATGACCGACTGATGACGGTCAAGATTCCCCTGTTCTATGGAAGAAAACATGCCACCATCATTAGCGCGTATGCACCAACTATGACAAACCAGGATGACGTCAAGGATAAGTTTTACGAAGAACTACATGCAGTCATTGCATCAGTTCCTAAAGCAGATAAGCTCATCATTCTTGGTGACTTTAATGCAAGAGTAGGCTCAGATAACATCTCCTGGAATGGCACTATTGGAAGGTACGGCGTGGGTCGCTGTAACAGCAATGGACTTCTTCTCCTCCAGACTTGCGCAGAACATGACCTCCTTGTCACCAACACCATTTTTCGACTTCCTACCCGCAACAGGACCTCCTGGATGCACCCTCGCTCAAAGCATTGGCACTTAATTGACTATGTAATTGTTAGGAAGAAGGACAGGCAAGATGTCCGGGTAACCAAGTCCATGTGTGGTGCCGAATGTTGGACTGATCATCGCCTCATTGTATCTAAACTTAAAATTCGTATCCAACCAGCCAGGCGCCCTCAGGGGAAGAAAACTCAAAAGAGGCTGGATCAGTGGCGGATCTACATTTTGGGGGCCCTGAAGCTTGAACTCTTGGAGGGGCCCCTTATAGTAGATCCACAACAACACACATATAAAAACTGAAGAAAAAGTCGCTTTTGGGGGCCCCTCCAGGATTGGGGGCCCTGAAGCTTAAGCTTCATTAGTTTCATAGTAGATCCGCCACTGGGCTGGATGTCACCAAACTAAAGAAGACAAAAATCAAACAGTCATTTACTGACACCTTAGAAGACCGTCTCAAATCTATCTCGCTAGACGGCCAAAGTGTGGAAACAAATTGGGCAGCCCTAAGTGAGCAGATCTACAACACTGCTACAGAGGTCCTGGGTCCTTCCATCAAGAAACAAAATGACTGGTTTGATGAGAACTCAGATGATATAAAGCAGATGTTGGCTGAGAAACACCATCTCCATAAAGCATATTTAAATGATCCAAAATCTACATCCAAGAAAGACGCTTTCAACAACATGCGCAGAATCGTCCAACATAAACTACGCCAGATGCGGGATTCATGGCTGAGTAATAAAGCAGATGAGCTCCAAGGCTTTGCTGACAGCCATGACTTGAAAAATTTTTACCTTGCACTCAAAGCGGTCTATGGTCCAACATCATCAGGATCATTTCCCCTCCTTAATGCAGATGGAAAAACACTAATTACAGACAAGGTGTGATGATTTTACCATGATACAACGTTAAAATATCTCCAAAATTAACGATAAAATGTAGGGATAACAATAATGCGTAAGATACTAGGAGACATGCTCGCCCATGCCAGCCTTTCCAGCCACCATTCAAATTATCTAGTTAGACGTGCAGACGGAACGTTTACCCTTTGTAGACAGGGGGGGGGGGGAGACGAAACGGAGATCAAAAAAGGAAAGTTATGACTGAACACGTGTTTGAAGTTCGAACGGCAAAAAAGACGCAATTGGTGGTGAAAGGAAAAAAATTCACGTCACTAGTTGACATAAGTAAGGAAATGGACAAGAAAAGGACCTTAGCTGTTATTCGAGACAGTCATTTCTTGGACGTTTTTCGATACTTGGTCTTTATTTGAATGCCGCGGAAAAACACATGAGAGAAGGTTCTCGAACACATTTCAAAAACTAAACTTGAAAAAAAT
Source organism: Oreohelix idahoensis (assembly GCA_024509875.1). Lineage (NCBI taxonomy): Eukaryota > Metazoa > Mollusca > Gastropoda > Stylommatophora > Oreohelicidae > Oreohelix > Oreohelix idahoensis. The sequence continues at coordinate 568,241 of JAMPIV010011446.1, read as the reverse complement.
ATGTTTTTTCATAATAATAGAGTTATGAAAATAAAATCTAGCTAGTTTGATAGCCCATCTTGAGCAGTGAAATAATATGCTTTCAATTATACAGACGGATAGATAATAAGGAAGATATTGACAAAAGACTGTATTGTTCATATCAGACGAGCGACTGCACTGTTAACCCATGTCACTAAAGTTTCGAAAATCTTGGCCTTGAGCATGCAAACGTAAAAATCGAGCTGTAATTAAAGAGAGGGGAAGTGGTGGAGAATTGTAGCTAAAAATAACTTAGGAGGCAGATTCGTGTAGGAAATACATGTAAAACCAAGTGTGTTTTTATGAAAAAACAAGCAGAGACAGACGGACTAACAGACCGTAATACATACTTGACTGAGATTTGACTGAAGTGACTTTTGGTGGTAATTTGAAAGTTAGGGGGGAAGTCGGCGATTGGCCAACGCATTTTATAGTAGCGGGATAGAGAGGTGAAATTTTGCCATTTGACATAAGTCTGTTCAGAGACGCAGTTTAAATTAATAGTGGTGTTGATTCCTGAAGAATACAAATATATAGTGGGACACCATCATACAGCCAGCAGCTCAGCTGAGTTTTGCTAGCAAATTTAACTGTGTTCTCAATTCTGAATTCTGGTAAGAATGAACAATATTTATTCTGTATATTTTAATAATTCGAGTGATTGATACTGCCATATCATAAAAATGATTACGACAAGTAAGTGTTCGCTCTAGATCCCCAGCCCTAGTTCAGGGTCTAGAGACATACATACAAAGAAAATATATAGGAACGCCTAAATGAAACTATGAAAAAGGATCTAGTGTTGAGATCAGTGGAACATATCACCTATCTTATTCAATAGCAGGAAGCTATTGAACATATGTCAGATGCAATGTAGTCTTGGGGAACTAGTACTATGTGAAACCAACTAGGTAAGATGTGCTGTGTGGTCAGAGAGATCTGACCTAGTCTATGTGGTGTTGTTGTGTGTAGTGTTGTGTGCAGAAGTGGTTCAGGAGGTAGAATTCTGACACATGACCCAATACTTTTGTTTCAGAATTGTGAGTTTCTGTTTGGCACCAAAGCGGTGTCAAATGCTGTAGTGATATACACAAGTGTGGACCAGTGCAGTCTACCATTGTGTCAGAGCAGCCGTATATTATCCCCCAGCACGGAGAGGAGGGGCCACCAGACTTTTGTACTAGATCGACGCAGGCGAGATAAGTGTTATCTGGCCTGCTGGACGTTCACCAACTGATTTTCCAAGAAATTACCCACTAACTTATCAACTAATATACCATCAATGAAGACATACCATTGGGGAAATTAAACTATATATTCATCCCCTAAGTCAATGGACAATGTTTGGGAGTCATAGACTGGGAGTGATGACACCACCCCAACAGCATATCTAGTAATAAGTTCTCCTGGGACTATCTTAATATAATTATTATTAACCAGTCATTTGAAATACTTAGGTACACATTTTCCATTTTATTATGTCATATGATTATGCATTCCATTTATAACTCCATAATATTTCTTATGTTCTGACCAACTAAACAATTGGTTCAGAACAAATAAATTTATCAAAAGATTTAAATTTTAAAACTAAAACAGCCTGAGTTAGTTCAGTGTGTTATAAAGTTTATTAATATTATTAGATTTCTTAATTATCTGTGTGTGTGTGTGTGTGTGTGTGTGTGTGTGTAATCTACCACAACACATTGCATATCAGTACCCTAGACTTTTAACGTAGCTACATTCATTAGAAAAAAAAAAAGATATGTGTGAGGTCGTAAGTGGTAGCAAGAAGGGCCTTCTGTAATTCACATCTACATTTATCTCAGGAGCCTTCACAGCTGACCTCATACATCACACTAGGTAACATCAACCATACAATACCATCAAAATCCACTACACAAGGAAAAAATGCTCCAACGCTGGGCTGAACATTTTAATAATATTCTGAACCAGCCATCATCTATTAACGACGAAGCCATCATCCGCCTGCCCCAAATTTCTATAAATGAAGCATTAGATGATGTACCAACTCTGGAGGAAACTAAGAAAGCGATTCGTCAACTGTCTAGTGGAAAGGCCCCCGGCTCCGATTCAATTCCTGTTGAGGTTTATAAAGATGGCGGTGCAGTTCTGATAGAGAAACTTCACATGATCTTCCAGCAAATGTGGCAGAGTCAAACCATCCCACACGATCTCAAAGATGCGTCAATTATACATCTATTTAAACGTAAAGGTAATAGCCAAGACTGTAACAATCATCGAGGCATCTCTCTTTTATCAATCGCTGGGAAGATATTCACCAAAATCCTTTTGAATCGCCTTACGGTTCATCTTGACAAAGGTCTTTTACCTGAAAGTCAGTGTGGATTCCGGAAAGAACGTGGAACCACAGATATGGTGTTCGCTGCAAGACAGCTACAAGAAAAATGCCAAGAACAGCACTGTGACCTGTACACAGCTTTCATCGACTTGACAAAGGCGTTCGACACGGTCAGTAGAGAGGGTCTATGGAAGATCATGGCAAAATATGGCTGCCCAAAGAAATTTATCACAATAGTGCAGCAACTGCATGATGGAATGCAGGCTAGAGTTCAGGAAAACGGTGAGCTATCAGAGCCTTTCCCCGTCTCAAATGGAGTTAAACAAGGGTGCGTACTTGCACCGACTCTGTTCAGTATCATGTTTTCTGCTATGCTGACTGATGCTTTTAGAGACGGGGACACAGGAATCGACATTTGTTATCGTATTGATGGAAAATTGTTTAACCTTAGGAGGCTTCAAGCAAAAACCAAGGTCAAATCACACACCATCAGAGATCTTCTGTTTGCTGATGATTGTGCCCTCAATGCTGGCTCAGAGGCTGATCTGCAGCATAGTGTGGATAGATTTTCTGAAGCCTGCGCCAACTTTGGGCTTACCATCAACACGAAGAAAACAGAAATCATGTACCAACCAGCTCCTGGCACAGTTTATACTGAGCCAATCATCAAGGTTAATGGTGAGAAACTGAATGTTGTGAACAGATTCACATACCTTGGTAGCACACTATCCCAGAACATTGTCATTGATGATGAGGTGAACACCAGGATCTCCAAAGCCAGCAGCACATTTGGCAGACTATACACCAACGTTTGGCATCGAAGTGGCATTAGTCTACAGACAAAGCTGAAGGTGTACAGAGCTGCGGTGCTTCCAGTGCTGCTGTATGCAAGTGAAACATGGACTGTATACAGGCGCCATGTAAAGAAGCTAAACCACTTCCATACAGTCTGTCTCAGGAAGATAATGAGCATCAAATGGCAAGACAAGATCCCGGATACCGCCGTTCTTGACAGAGCTGTTATCCCTAGTATTGATACTATTCTGATGCAGTCACAGATTCGCTGGGCAGGTCATGTAGTCCGCATGCCAGACTATCGACTGCCAAAGATACTCTTTTATAGGGAGATACAGAAGGGTAAACGCTCCCATGGTGGCCAAAAGAAGCGCTTCAAAGACACGTTAAAGACGTCATTGAAAACCTTTGACATAAACCCTGACACATGGGAAGCTGCTGCACAAGACCGAACCGCTTGGCGCACATCTCTTCGTAAAGGTGCAGCGGCATGCGAATCATCCAGAAGAGCAGCAGCGGAACAGCGGAGACAAGCTAGAAAAGACCGTGTAATAAAACCTTCATATGAAGCAAACATTCCCTGCCCACACTGTCCGAGATCTTTCCAGGCCCGCATCGGGCTCATCAGTCACCTTCGTACCCATAGACTAACCTAACATATTCCTAAATAATTGGATGAACAGAGTGGTCTTCATCACCCGTGATGGACGAACAACATGTTGATGAAACAAAGCATGACAGAACGTTAGGTGTTGTATGTGCGACTATGTTGATGAAACAAAGCATGACATAACGTTAGGTGTTGTATGTGCGACTATGTTGATGAAACAAAGCATGACATAACGTTAGGTGTTGTATGTGCGACTATGTTGATGAAACAAAGCATGACATAACGTTAGGTGTTGTTTGTGCGACTATGTTGATGAAACAAAGCATGACATAACGTTAGGTGTTGTATGTGCGACTATGTTGATGAAACAAAGCATGACAGAACGTTAGGTGTTGTATGTGCGACTATGTTGATGAAACAAAGCATGACAGAACGTTAGGTGTTGCATGTGCGACTATGTTGATGAAACAAAGCATGACAGAACGTTAGGTGTTGTATGTGCGACTATGTTGATGAAACAAAGCATGACATAACGTTAGGTGTTGTATGTGCGACTATGTTGATGAAACAAAGCATGACATAACGTTAGGTAACATCACTTTTAAGAGCTGACACACCAGAAAACCCGCTATGGAAAACCAACTTACCGCGTCATAGTTGACTTCTGCAGGAGCATTAGGGTTAGGCGTCATGGTGACCTTACGACTGGGGATTCGATACGAAGATTGACGTTTCATATCTGGAGGCTGTTGAAGAAAAAAAATCATAGACTAGGAACATGTTATCAACGACACTACTACTGCTTCCTCCCATGACAACATAAAGTGTAATCCAATGACTGGATTCCCCTTGACTTCCGTCTATTTCTCTTATATGGGCAGGCCTGATAAAAAGGGCATTATAGTGACGTCTAAATTCCATTTCTGTTTGCTAGCTAATGTGGATGTTTTCATTATGAGTATTGGGTTAAACAATATCTGCTGTATCATGTAATACACATTATAACAAAGGACTTTATGGGTGGGGCGGAGTGGGGTCTTCCAAGATTGAGCCTCCAGATTAACGTATCTCACTTATAAAGTATGGGGAAAACCCGATGAACGTACTTGGATGTTGGCCAAAAACTAACACACACGTTTATTTGAATTATCTAAGTGAAGACCGCTTGGAATCGGATCAGTTTTAAGGAATACAAATTACAACCACTAATATATCCAGGAATAACCGTTGGAAATAACTCTATGGTTTTATGTTTGAAATGTTGTAAAATTTGCATCGAAATTAGCAAAAGCCAGCGGAATCTCGGTAAAAATGAGGTTGACGAAAGAAATTGTGGAATGGCTGCGACACGTAGGAAAGTCCACTATATAAGATCACTGAAATTTGAAATCAATGTACACTTCCTAAAGCTAGCCGACGAAGCTGCCAAAAGTATCCAGTGAATTGAAATCTTACTGTTAGTCACCGAAAGCCACTGCAGCGTGATACTTCTTCTTGTTTGATCCTTAGCCGCCGACCGTCAAAGCAGTCAGTGGCCATCACGCCTAGTGGCGTCTTGTAGGGCAACAACAAATTGATTCCACTTTGCTCGGTCGGCGGCCATCCTGCGTACAGTGTCCCAACTCTGGTTCATTCTTTGCATCTCAGCCTCCACATTCCTCCGCCAGGTTGTTTTTGGTCGGCCTCTCTTTCGTTTTCCTTCAGGGGTCAAAAGCATAGCTGTTCTTGTGATGGCATCGGGGTCTCTTCTGAGGACATGGCCAACCCAGCTCCAGCGTCTGCCAGCTATGATGGTGTGCATGTCCTCTTGCTTGCTCCGAGTAAGCAGATCTTGGTTGGTGATGGTATTCGGCCAAAAGATTCGGTGAATTTTTCTTAGGCATGTTGTGAGGACAATTTCGACATTTCCTTCTCTGTAACTCTCCAGCATTCACAGCGTGATACGAGAGAGAAGTAATATTGGCATTGTGCGCAATTAAGCTTCATAACAGCTGCCGTCGGCGTAGTTCTACTTGTCCGAGGGTAATGTCTATATATAGATATTTATAAATAATTAAGATTACCGTACACCCACCCCCCTAGTGCTATATTGAATAATGTTTAAGAAGTTTGATTTTATGTAATACTATGCTTAAACATAATTTCCATGTTTATAGAGTTGACCTTGTGCCTGAAGGGAAGCGCAATAAAGCGAGGTATACCGGTATTGTATTGAGCATGCCGTACTGATATACCTCAGCCTCAAGACCATGTGGTCTATAAATAAGGAATCTGATGTCTCAATGGACAGTCGTCTTCGGAGGGCGTCTTGAATATCAAATACAGGTACCAACCCCTCTCCATGAATTTTCAGTTTTAACCTTGTGGTGAGAAAGTGGTACAAATTGGTGTGAACTGTCAACAGTGGACCAACAATGTCACCTAGCACAGTCATTGTGACCTCGATGTTCAGGAGTTTCGACTGTGGGGAATCAAACAACCTATCCCGCCAAATGAGTAAACTTATAAGAGAAAATATAACCAAGATGCAATCCACACCACTGGTGACGAGAGTGACGATAAATGACATTTATATGTTATTGTGAAAACTGTGTATTCAAGTGCAATTATTAACATTATTATACCTTAGATTTATTAAAGTAAATTGATTTAATTTTATAACGATAGTTAAGTAATTTCTTAACGTTCCAGTTATACATTTTATCGTTGTGTAGTAGAGGTGGCTACTGTGTGTATGTGTCGAAACAATGCTTCGAAACAGCATTGAGTCCGAAAGATTCGACACACAGCCTGCTTGTTGTTTCGAAACAGTTTCAGTTCCTGTCTGCCTCGCTGTTTTGCAGAGACACACTGTCTCACTGTCTCACCTTCCGTGGGCCTTTGTAAAATTTGAGTCAACCGTTTGGAACATTAGTATGGAATATCAACCATGTCATATTTTTCAGGGATGTGTTATGATGACTTGATTTTACAAGTGATATTATTTTTGCTGAGAAGTTATAGAAACTGGAAATTGTGTCAGTGCTGCAGTTGTCAATGTTTTAGGCACTATGTTAAAGTTGAAAGTGTCCGTGTGTTCGTATAAATGTAATGGACACTTTATTAGCTCTGCTGATATCTGTGTACTCGGTGTGGATTTGAATCATTGTCTACCAAAACTAGCTTACTCTAGTTTGATATCATGTGTTATTATTACTGTTATTATTATTGTTGTTTTTTATTATTTTCACATATACTGCAGCTATCATCATATCTCCGTTTTATTTCATCATAATGAAGACTTGTGTAAAAATATTGAATTGTGGTCACACGAAATGCCATAGATTTTCACACACGCCAGTAGCGCGCAAGAAAAAAACAGAGGAGATTGTCTCACACAGTTCATGTATAGTAATGTATACTGTCTATTAGAGACTTCTTTCTCCCCGATACGGGCAATAGTGCCGTTGTGCCGTTGTGTCGAAACAGTGTGTCGACACAGTTTAAATCACTGAGCCGACTGTCTCGAAACAGCGGAGTGTGTCGATTTGCCCACCTCTATTGTGTAGATGAACAGTGTCGGCGTCTGTGGCCTAATGGATATGGACGCAGTTTCATAATCCAGATATACCAGGTTCGAAACCTGCTGCAGGCGGTTTGGTAGCAGATCGCTTTGTGTGGATTTTTAACAATGGTATAAGCGCCGTACCGTTCAGACAGCAATGGCAAACTACTGAATGAAAAAATTGCCTAGAAAAATCACAAACAGCCAATAAAAGCTGGGGTTGATTGCCACGTCCTGTAAAAGATAAGCAACTAACTTTTAGATGAACAGTAATAATTAACTTGGTAGGGAACAATACGAGCTACATTTACAATTGAAATTAGTACCCTTGGAGCTCAGGATAGATCTAGCGAGAAGGTATGTTACTAATCAGCTCTCGTCTGCAGCGATCACATGAACTGTGTGGTTAACCCCTTGACTTGTCTTGCGTCATCCATACCCGTAGTTCACCATTTCTCTTCTCTGATTCTGGAACCAAGTTTCTATATATCAAGCCACTGTTAGATACTATCTAAATCTTTCATCTGGCTTATATGGGAAGATTTTCAAATCGCATGTTGTTATGCATAATATGTCATAAGAGGGGTCGGGGAGACGATCAATACAAAAGTCAGACAATCGAATATGCTTGGTCTATATGACATTTGTTAAAAATAGATTACTTCTGATTGAAGACTTTCTCTAGTAGGAAGTTGGGAGCGTGGGCGAAAAGTCCCTTATAATGTAGCACAAGTTTAGACCCCGGCACTGTGCTCCACTGAGTCAAGACGGCGTTTTCAGATAATCCAGGACCTAAGAAAAACAGCATTCCAATAGAGAGTACCGGACAAAATGTTGAGGATCTTCTGAGTTTAACCAGAAAGAAAACGAAAATTTTTAATGTTAGAAATCACAAGTCATCGGAACCTATATACAGGATAATAGTGGGATTACATTCCACACAACCTGCCTAAGAAAAATTCTCCGAATCTTTTGGCCGAATACCATCACCAACCAAGATCTGCTTACTCGCAGCAAGCAAGAGGACATGCACACCATCATAGCTGGCAGACGCTGGAGTTGGGTTGGCCATGTCCTCAGAAGAGACCTCGATGCCATCACACGAAAAGCTATGCAATGGACCCCTGAAGGAAAACGAAAGAGAGGCCGACCAAAAACAACCTGGCGGAGGACTGTGGAGGCTGAGATGCAAATAATGAACCAGAGTTGGGGGCACTGTACGAAGGATAGCCACCAACCGAGAAAAGTGGAATCAATTTGTTGTTGCCCTATAAGATGCCACCAGGCGTGATGGCTACTGACTGCTTTGACGGTCGGCGGCTAAGGATCAAAGAAGAAGAGGAAGTAAGATTATAACTAACATTAATACCCTGACTACCTGTAAGACGGTCTCATAACCAGTGGCCCGACATTATTCAGAAGTTTTCTTGTGCCAGACGTCTGTAAAATTGTATTCTCGAAAACTCGGGTAAGTTGTACATTTTATCATTTTATATTTTACAGTTGACATGTTTAACTTGCTAATGGTTGTACAGACTCAGACGAGGCTGACGAACCCCAGCATATGAAAAAGCGCTGGTGACTGCTTCGTGCAGGTTCTCTCACAGGGAATCAAAAACAGATGTAGCCCCAGACTCCACGTGGAGCAGGGCGTGGATGATGATGATGTTTATATGGATATTTAAACATATTTAAATCTGGCAAGGGTCGTTTTCCGCTGTGTGCCACATTTTTTTTCTCCATCAGATTAACTGGGTTTAACGATGATTTTTCATCGAATCCACTGGCTTTAACATTGATGCTCAGGGAGGGTAAAATTACTGAGAAAAAAAAACGGGTCGGTGAAAGTGACAGTGGGAAGGCGCCTGACTAGTGTCAGGAAACCGTTACTTAGCAGAGACATTGTGTTTTCTCAAAGTGTGCGGTACCAGCTTGTTTGGTTTCAGTTACGGAAAACCAACTTACCGCGTCATTGTTGACTCCTGCAGGAGCATCAGGATGAGGCGCAATGCTGACCTTAGGACTGGGGATTCGATACGAAGATTGTCGTTTCAGATCTGGAGGCTGTTAAAAAAGGAAAATCATGGACAAGTAAATTTTGATTAAAGGGAATACTACTGCTTGGAACAATTGCTATAAAAAGTGTAATATAATGGATAGTTTCCCCTTGACTCCTATCTATTTACATTCAGTATCAACTATTGTCCTTTGACTTAAAGGTCTAATTGACCCAGAAGGCAGCGCAGATTCTTAATTTCGTGATGGACTTGATTCCTTTTGATTTCCATGAATTTTCCTATGCAATGCCTGCATTTGCCGTTTGTATCCTTACATTGATATCACTACCTGTCCCTGTCTATATTACTGCTAAAATATATTTATGATTCAACATTTTATAGGGGTGTTTCATCAAGTGCTATCATGTTATTCATTGTTATTGATTGCTACAGTTATTCTCTGTATTTTTGTCTTTTCCCTAACTATTTTGTTCAATCTACTTTGTTCTCACCTCTCGTCAAGTATTTTGTCAAATCTAGTTTGTTCTGACCTTTCATCAAGTATTTTAATTTTGTGTGGCATCTGTTTACGGTATGGGACAGAAGAGCAAGGCCGTCACAACATCTAGATCATCAAGTTATTAAGTAGAATCCACTCAGTTCCATTTGTCTTGGCTAATGTCCATGTTTTGATTACCCATTTTAAATACTATGCTGAGTATAATTTAGAACACATTAAAACAAAAAATAATTTATCGATGGTGTTGGCAGCTCTGGAAACTGATCCTCTAGTTTGGCGCCTCCCGCCGGAGTAGCCTACTCGAAGAAAATCTTAAATACGCCAAAGGTCAGTTAAAAGCAAGCTGTTTAAGGGACATAATCCACTGAAAAGGACTTTCAGAACTGCTTATTATAACCTTGGACTGTTGTTTATTTGTTTAAGTTGGTTTTTGTTGCTTTATTTTAATTACTAGCGGTCATACCCGGTTCAGCCCGGGTCCATGTCGGAACGAGTGCAAGTCGGGTTTGGTGCGAATCGTGTTAGGAATCTTTAACTTTTGTTGTTGTTTTTAATTGTACTGTTGCATTGAGGTGTGCTTCTAAGAGAAACAATTTAAGTTAGGTCTTCTTTGTAGACGACATTGGTATTACAGTCACTTGACGTGTAAGTGTTCCGATGCAGGCAAATAATCGGGATTCTTGGTATGCAGACTTTCTCCCTGCTACCACAAACACCAGTCTGATTTCTTTCTTTTTTTTTTTATTCCAAGGATGAGATTTTTTTAAATCATAAAAAATCAAAGCATTTAACAACAGACATAAATAAGAGAAAAAGTAAATGCAATCTGCACCTATATACATCTATACAAATATATACATAGACGTACATACATACAAGTGTATTCATGCACATACGTACCTCCACAAACATGCTCTTATGTATTGAAATGTATGCACTTTAACTACTAATGCCCTTTCCTCTATAAAATAATGCTGTAAGGGGATGCATTACATATAAAAGCACACACGTGTAGTTTCACATGCATACTTAAACATAAAAAGGAATGAGAATAGTACTAAATAAATTAAAGTAAGTATTTCATTCAAAAAATGTTTTGCGCTTCCCTTCTCATTCTCATTCTGTTTGCTCTGTTGTTAAGTCTCCCAAGTGATGAAGTTCTGTTGGCCGATGTGATAGGCGTAGAGTAAAGCAAAAACGAAATTAAATTAAAGTACCAAACTAAGAATAAATACACCGATGTGTTTAAAAAAACCTAGGAAAAAGAAACCTACTATTTCCGAGAAGTGGGATTATAATGCCTAACAATGATCCCAAAATTAAAAAAAAACCTAAGTATTTTTAAAAGAGGCACACAAACCTTGTCTACGATATAATTAAAGACAAAAACGTAGCAAAGAAATGAAAGGAAAACTGAAAATAATTAAGTAGTAAACTTATTAAATAGTAAATAAACTTAATAATGAACTGTGAGAATTATTATGTTGGTAGGTTGCTAATATTCCCCAGCATAATAGTAACTGAAAAAAAAACTAAAGCTACTTGCCTTTTCTCCATATCCAAATGAATCGCTAACCAATTATTATGTCAGAACATACACAAATCTTCTAGAACATACACACATCTTCTAGCACAAATAATTTACATGAAGGCTTCTGTCTTGACGAAATTAGTAGTAAGAACTCTACATAGCTGAGAATGAATCAAACTTTCCTTGTCAGGAATCCTGTTAAAACATACACAAATCTTCTAGAACATTCACAAATCTTCTAGCAAAATAATTTAAATGAAGGCTTCTGTGTAGACAAAATTGGTAGTAACAACTCTACATAGCTGAGTATTAATTAAATTTTCCTTGTAAGGAATCGTGATTTAGAAAATTTGCATAACAGTTGCAAAGCACTTGTTTATTTAAGTTAGAACTCTAAAAGCTGAGTGTTATTCAAAGTTTCCTTGTCAGGGAATCCTAGTTTAGAAAACTTACATAACAGAAACTAACGCACTTCTTCTAAATTTAACGAAAAAGGATACAATTTATGACTTATATAGTTTGTAAGCCAAGGCCGTTAACCAAAGAAACGGTTTTTACGTCCCTTGTCCCTTGAGATAAGAATGAATGGAGTGAAGAAAAATTCACTGCTCAGCCTTCTGATGTCGTACCTTGATGATGTATAGCATCAAAATCGGTTCAGCGGTTCTCGAGTTATGAGGTAACAGACAGACAGACGTTCGATTATATATATCTAAAGATTATAATAAGTAAAACTATCGATAATATCACAACTGACATGGGCGATCAAGACTCCTCTATATGTCGTTTATCATTTCTATTGTATATTTTTTTGCACTCAATAGGAGTGAAGTATCCCCTATATTTTGTCTTGTCATCCCTTCTTACCCCGTTATTTAAGCTTATTCCAGCTTTTATCTTCTCCAGCTTTCTCTTGACGTGTATAAAAAGTCTTCGTGAGACACTGGCGTCTGTTAATCCTCACTAATCGTTTAGTTTTATTTAAATTAGTAAATAAATAAATAAAGGTAATTAACAGGTACTCGTTGGACATAAAGGATGACACTAGACAACAGAAAAGACAGTATAAGTGATAGGCTTACCGGGAATCGAACCTAGGACCAACCAATCGGCGCCATCGCCTTGCTGTGACAGTACATCGTGAAAGGACGCTCAGCCAATTTTGCACCCCAAAAAAGTGCATTATTGGCTGAGGTCATTCTCATGACACTCACACAACTATGGTATATAGGACCCGTGAACGACACAGACAGTTTAAAGACGCAATCACTAATATAACTTTCCTATCAGCATATTAGTTTTATTTAAAGTGTTTATTTTCTCAGTGACATTATTTTAGCTTGTCCTCCTGAGCACTTATTTATGTTATTCGGCTGTACCACTTGCAGATCCAGGTGATCAGTAAATCTAGTACTGTGAAACAGTGAACTATTTAAAAAAAAATTTTTACGTTACTGCACATCTTCTTCTTCTTCTTCTTACACTCTTATGACGCCTACTTGAATATGTTCAAAGAAAGCAGTGGCCAGCTTGAGGCTATTTCTTTCTCCATAGAGCTTTTCCAGGAATGGCACTGGTGACGGCCGAATGTGCTTTCTCTGTTGCTCTTATGTTGAACATCTTTGAAGCAGGTGGTCAGCAGTTATTTTATCGGTGCCACAGTTACACTCATCGGTAGTTCTTATCATTGTCGTAAGTTGAATGTGAATCGTTGTCACTTTTGGCTGAGTGGTCCGCCTCTGTCTTATTCTCTAATTTTCTTTTCTCCCATTTTTCTTTGTAATAGCTCACACACGCTCTATTTCTTGTGTTAGTGATGCCACTCTTACGTTGGACAGGCTAAATTCTACCCCTTGCACGTGTGCATCGGCACCAAGGTAAAGGTCTTTTTATTTCTCCTTTCTTGTAAGTAGCGATATAATTTCCGGAGTCTTTGATTCAGAGAGAAGCCGGACACACAGGAAAGAGAACTTCGCCTTCCAGGTGATCGAGCGCGTCTATAATCGCGAAATCTGGCCGTTCGAATGACTGCCAGAGTGTCGCTACAGCTTACATAATCCCTTTCGTCACGAGACTTCAGGGAGACAGCTCTCCGAGGTCCTTACGTCGTTGTTACGCACACTCCTTGACATTGTCTCCAGATAATTTTACTACCTTTACAAAGTGATATCTGCGTCAGAGCGAATACCAGTTGTATTGTGTTAGGAATATCTGCTTATTTGGGGAAATCGGACCATTTCTGCACCTGCTTCCTTCAGCACCTGCTTACTGCAGACACAGACTGGCAGTTCCTTCACCATCCACGTACTACCGTACATACTGACAGACCCAGTGATACCCAATTACTACTGCATATACTGAAAGAACCAATCCTTGTTAGTTGGCCGTACGCTATACCCATCTCGTTGATCTAAGATTCATCTCTAACCATTTCAGGAGGTGCGTCCTTGACCCCCTCATGGTTACTCGTTTCCATTCAGACGTCATTGTCAAATTGATCAGCTGGAGTCTCTCAATCGGGACTTAACCTCGTCATGCCCTCAACTGATATTTCAACCACATGCCTAGGGCACTAGTAATACATCAGTTGGTTGCAGCTTCGCATTGAGAGCCGTAATCTACAGCAATACCACTAACTGCCTTTGGGATAGGTTTTCTTTCCACAGTCTACAGATAGTCACTACAGTGACGGAATACACATTTTCCCTAATTCGGTGGAGCAGTTAAGCGGAACGGTAGGTACTATTAAGGCTGACTGGAATATAGTTAGTTAATGATTTCTACAGCCTAGGAGGTATATCCCCCCGGATTAATTTAACCGAGCAAGAGGACTAGGGTCACCCCTGGTAGTTAGATTGTGTTGTTGTTGTACATGTAGGTGCACTTGGTGGTTTGGAATCAATACGTTTCGTCTTTGCTCTTTATTGTATTGTTGGGATAGATATGAGGTCACTAGCCCATCAAGGCTAGTGAAGTTATTATTTTAGTGTATGTGGATTTATTTAATAAATATATTTCTATGTCCTAAGCGGTCAGAATTCATTTTTTCTAATTCTACCAGTCACTTGATGTTTACTTATGTTGTTGTTAAGTCATGTTTTTTAGTAGGAGTTAAGTGTTTGGGATTCTTGCGTACAGGTCTGATTTTTTTATAGACACGCTAGTAAGCACGTTTAAAGTTATGAGATGATTTTTTATTTGGGTGCTTTGTGTACGATATTTTTGGAACATAGCTCAACTGAGTATGTGTTAGTTTTTTAAAAATAAAGAAAGTGTTCAAATGTTCTGAGTAGTTGGGGGAGAGATACGGGCGAGCTGAGCTCACATCTCAAGCGGTTAGTTCGCGTTTGAGTGAATTTTTACTGAGTTGTATTGATAAACTATAATCTCGGTCATTAAGTATCTGGGAGAGCTTCGAGACGGTTTTCTTATAGTCTCGCTAGTGTGTCCAGAGTGGTTTTGGATGACAGAGGTTTGATATGATTCACATTCCTATGGAGGATATTTGCTAATGCAATGTACAGTGAGTTGCTGTTTATGCAACCCTTTTTCTGATGGATTTTTCCTGTCATTACCATGTATGATGAGTTGCTGTGTATGCAACCAATTAGAGATTTGATATGATTCGTATTCCTATGGAGGATATTTGCTAATGCAAGGTACAGTGAGTTGCTGTTTATGCAACCCTTTTTCTGATGGATTTTTCCTGTCATTACCATGTATGATGAGTTGCTGTGTATGCAACCAATTTCTGATGGGATATATACTTTCACAATTTATGATGAGTTGCTGTGTTCTGCAACCTATTTGCCATGGATTATGCATGCTGTTCTAACTTGTGATTTGCTGTGATCTGTTGTCCATGATGTCAACGTTACTGTCTTAAATAAACTGTGTAGAAGTTGAAACTAGTTGGTCTATTTCCTGACCCAACGTTGCTGTTGTGTGGGTGATATCAGAGACATACGAATTTAAAGAACTCACGACATTCGCCCATTATATTTACACACCTGTCGGCCACTAATAGTAAGCCCGACCTTACTGACATCGTCCTTGTCAGTGGTACTACACCACAACACCCACCACAAACATTCAACAATAACAGAAACACCAACAGAACAGCTTGTAACGAATTTCTACACTTAACAGAAGTGGTGGCCAGTATGGGGAATGATACCAAGAACAAAAGTAGGATTTAACAGAAGTATATCATCTAACAGAAGTTCAACAGCATTCCCCAGAACATCCACTAACATAAATTTTTTGTGATGTACAAGTCAAGTTATACAGTGTTGCCAGTGCGAGTTTTTGTGTACAAGTTTTTCAACTAGACGTCAACCAGTACGTTTCAAGGACCTGAGAAGCTAGGAGATCCAGTCTACACAGTAACAGTTGTCCTTACTGTAATAGAGCAATCTATTTAGCGGAGAAGACGGAGGAGGTGCATGCCATTCTAAAAATTGTCTCGAGTGTGGCTGGAACGAACGAACGAAAGAACTTTATTTTCGAAGGGTTAAGAATTGGGCGCGCAGGCCTGTCTAACATTCTGCCCTTCCACTCTCATTTATCTTGCATACTTTATCCATTCATTCCAATATGTTACTTTAAGCATTAATTTAAAGGCATGCAACATTATAAAATTAACATAACAGCACTCATTTACAGTATGCAGTCATAATAAAAAAATGAGTAGGTTTTTGTTTAAACAAACAAGCTAATAATGAAAAAAAAAAAACCAAGCAAAACAAACGACAAAAAAAAAATTACATAAATAAATCAATAAATAGATATTTAATTAATTAATTTAAAAAAAAAAAACTAAATAAATGAAATAAAATTAACAAAACAATAAATAAATAAAATAAATAAATTCTGTATACCGACACTCACTCATGCGGTCAAACCGTCTACAATTAATCTGCATTTTCCAATGTGTCATCAATCATCAATACACAAATTACACAAATAAATTATCGCTTATATCCGTACATTTTTAGTGGAAAACGAAATAATAATAATAACAACACTTTCTTACGCACTTCTGTTGCGGGAAAAGTCTTTGAGCAGTTAAAAAATAAAAATAAAATAAAAATGTATGTCTGCTTATTCTCATATACATCATCCCATTTAAGCAAACGAAAAGATTCACATTTCAAAAGTACAGTGATATGCGGGTACATTCTCACATACATTACATTATATAATAATATTACATGGATATAAAACAAATTATTCACATTAAAAAAACGAGCAGAAGAGGAAAAGAAAGGTTGACCTATGGATGAGATGTTGACAGGCAAATGCTGCTTCTATGTGGGTAGATAATCAGTGTTGATGAAGTGTTTGAAAAGTGCTTTGTTAAATGAATATTGTGTAGGTAGGCTTTTTAGGTGGTGTGGAAGGCTGTTCCATAAGTAGGCTCCAGAGTAGGCTAGACTCTTTTTGAACAGGTCGATCCTAGGTTTGGGCAGACGTAACTGATGTAATTGTAGTCACTCTCTTCTACTGGTTTGAAACAATGATCGTAGGTAGGCGGGGCATTGTTAGATAGAATTTCGTGAGTCAGCTTGGCTTTGTTGTAGAGAAAACTTTTTTATGGACAGTATTTTGGATTCTTTTCGTATCCTTGTGTGTGGTGTCGTGCGATTATCAGTGATCAAACGTACTGCCCTCTTATGCAGGGAGTGCAGTCTCTTTGAGGTGGAAGCAGGGCAACAATCCCATAGTGTAGAGCAGTAATCTAGATGTGTCTGTATATGTGAGGTGTAGAACAATAGTCTAGTGGAAGAATACACTAGATACGTAATTACATATCTCTTCTCTGCAGAAGTCACAATGTGACGGTATTGCCTCCCCTGCTTTGCAGTAGTGGTCCAACAGTGGCCAAAACTCAAGAGTATCTAATATGGGCTTCAAAGGTGCCTATCTTTGCAAGGCTTTGCTGACAGCCATGACTTGAAAATTTTTTACCATGCACTCAAAGCGGTCTATGGTCCAACATCATCAGGATCATTTCCCCTCCTTAATGCAGATGGAAAAACACTAATTACAGACAAGGAAAAAATTCTCCAACGCTGGGTCGAACACTTTAATAATATTCTGAACCAGCCATCATCTATTAACGATGAAGCCATCAACCGACTGCCCCAAATTCCTATAAATGAAGCACTAGATGTTATACCGACTTTGGAGGAGACTCAAAAAGCGATTCGTCAACTTTCTAGTGGAAAGGCCCCCGGCTCCGATTCAATTCCTGTTGAGGTCTATAAAGATGGCGGTACAGTTCTGATAGAGAAACTTCACATGATCTTCCAGCAAATGTGGCAGAGTGAAACCATCCCACACAATCTCAAGGATGCGTCAATTATACATCTTTATAAACGTAAAGGTAATCGCCAAGACTGTAACAATCATCGAGGCATCTCACTACTATCAATCGCTGGGAAGATATTTACCAGAATCCTTCTTAATCGCCTTACGGCTCATCTTGACAAAGGTCTTCTACCTGAAAGTCAGTGTGGATTCCGGAAAGAACGTGGAACCACCGATATGGTGTTCGCTGCAAGACAGCTTCAAGAAAAATGCCAAGAACAGCACTGTGACCTGTACACAGCTTTCATCGACTTGACAAAGGCGTTCGACACGGTCAGTAGAGAGGGTCTATGGAAGATCATGGCAAAATACGGCTGCCCAAAGAAATTTATCTCAGTAGTGCAGCAACTGCATGATGGAATGCAGGCTAGAGTTCAGGAAAACGGTGAGCTGTCGGAGCCTTTCCCCGTCTCAAATGGAGTTAAATAAGGGTGTGTACTTGCACCGACTCTGTTCAGTATCATGTTTTCTGCTATGCTGACTGATGCTTTCAGAGACGGGGACACAGGAATCGACATCAGATATCGTATTGATGGAAAATTGTTTAACCTTAAGAGGCTTCAAGCAAAAACCAAGGTCAAATCACACACCATCAGGGATCTTCTGTTTGCTGACGATTGTGCCCTCAGTGCTGGCTCAGAGGCTGATCTGCAGCGTAGCGTTGATAGATTCTCAGAAGCCTGCTCCAACTTTGGGCTTACCATCAACACGGGGAAAACAGAAATCATGTACCAACCAGCTCCTGGCACAATTTATACTGAGCCAGTCATCAAGGTAAATGGTGAGAAACTGAATGTTGTGAACAGGTTCACATACCTTGGTAGTACACTATCCCAGAACATCGTCATTGATGATGAGGTGAACACCAGGATCTCCAAAGCCAGCAGCACATTTGGCAGACTATACACCAACGTTTGGCATCGAAGTGGCATTAGTCTACAGACAAAGCTGAAGGTATACAGAGCTGCGGTGCTTCCAGTGCTGCTTTATGCATGTGAAACATGGACTGTATACAGGCGCCACGTAAAAAAGCTCAACCACTTCCATACAGTCTGTCTCAGGAAGATAATGAACGTCAAATGGCAAGACAAGATCCCAGATACCGCCGTTCTTGACAGAGTGTTACAAGGTGGTGGTTTGCTCTGAACAATGTTCCATGATATATGAATAAAACAATTATAAATTTCTGGCCATTGTTTTTTCATTGATGTGTTAGTTTTTTTTGTTCAGTGATAGTGCATCGTGCCTTCGATGGAAGATTAAGCGAATGCGGGGGTGGAAGATTCCGAACAATAATTGAACCTTGGAATACGATTGATTTGATAAGTCATTTCATTGAGTCCGTACATTTAATCCACAGTTGTACACACAGGATGATCATTTCAATAGGAGTAGAGCATAAGTCCATATAAGTCATGCATAAATTAATCAATAACGTAGACTGCTGGTTTATGTGTCAATGTCCGTTTAAGGATACAATGCAGTATTGTCGTCAGAACATCACAGCTATATGCACGCGCAGCTAGACATGGCTACCTGCCGACAGTGAGACTGCGAGTCTGAATATTTCATATGAATTTGACGATTATTCTTCTCCTTCTGAGAATTCTAGTTAAATACTAACCTCCATAAATTTCCCTCTCATATAGAGTTCTAGGACTGACCCTGATCCATCAAAAAAATGCATATATAAATGGCTATATCATGCCATTGAATTGGAAGGTTAGAAAAACGCAGCTATTCAGCTTGGCGGTCAAGTAACAAAGGGTAGCGTTTCTTAGTTACCGACTGTGTCCTAAACAACGCTATACACGTCATGATCGATCGTGTATGGAGCGTTCAGTAATTGAAACATCTATCGCAATATATTAAATGCCTTAACCTTTTACAATTGCACGTCTGATAACCTTTAGCAGACGGCGTTAATATCATATACCGTAACAATTCCCTGTACACCCGGGAAAAAAAAAATCGATAGATTTTTTTTTTCAAGATCTATCTGACTTAACAATTTTTCAAAAAAAAAAATTTAACACAATTGTGACATATGGCCGACGATGTTCTGAGTAGAACCGTGTCGCGGTCATGTCAACCAACTATTTGTCATAGTCATCTAACATTAATCACATGATATATCAATTATACATATTATTATATCAACTAAATAAAATGTCCAATGTTAATAGTGAATGATAGAATTAAATTAAAGTAAGGTCTGTCGTATTAGTATGTCATATAGGAATTAATTTGACTAATTAAAATTAAATTAATGAATTAAACTAAGAGATAAATTATTAAGATTCTAATGTAACGCGATGTTATGAGAGAAGAAAAAAAACAAATAAGTGAGAAGAAATAGAAAGAAATTCGAATATAAGTTTAACTTAATTGTGTGTGTTAAGTGTTAGTGAATAATAACTATCTAATTTAACTAACTAAATAATGTATAGGTACATTAAAAAAAATATTAATCTAATACTTGTGTGAGATTTATTTTCTCTTTTCATAATTTCTTCTTTTTATATTTCGTTCTCTTTTTTTTTTTTTTTTTTGTTCTTTCATTTCATTTTTTTCTCACATTTCATTTTATTGATAATAATTCAATTAAGAAGTTAAGTTAACTAATTAATTAGTATAGGATATGATGATCCATCCGTAGTCTTGATCCTGATGAATTCTTTTAGGCAAAAATGTTCAAACGTTTACGTTGGAAAGAAATGTCATTTATCCCAGCATCCAAGAATTAAGTGCACATAGGATAATAAGTTCGACTTGTCGTCAGATATTGTTCCATGATTGTTCAACGAATATTCATATATCGTGTATGGACGTTAGACGAAGTTTGAATGTCAATCCGTACCTGGATTGTCTTTTAGTTCCATTCTGTGATGCATATAGTGTTTATAAAGTTTAAATTGAAGGCAAGGTTAGTTCCTTTATAGTTGATATGTTTTAGGAATGTTAATGTTGATTATTCGTCGTCAATAGGATTACGTGACAACGCATCAGCCACAATGTTTTCAGTGCCAGGAATATGTTCAATGGAGAATTCAAATGGCTGTAGGATGATTGAATATCTGGCGAGTTTCTGGCTTTTATGATTAGATCGACGCAAGGATGCTACAGCACGTTGGTCCGTCTGTATGGTGAAGGGAGCACCAAGCAGGAACTTTTCGAGTTTAGTTATTGCCCATATCACAGATAAAAGTTCCTTGTCGACTGTTGAATACTTTGTTTCTGCAGGCTTTAGCTTTCTTGAAATGTATAAGGTAGGATGTAGAATGCCATCATGGTTCTGGAGCAGGCATGCACCAATGCCGTAGTTACTAGCATCTGTTTGTAAGAAAAATCTTTTGGAAGCATCGGGAAGTCTTAAAATTGGTTCATGCGAGAACAAATTTATAATTTTGTTGAAAGTTTCATTGCATGTACCAGTCCATGTCACCTTCACCGGCATGTCTTTTTTTAACAATGAAGACAATACAGCCGTGATGGATGACAAGTTTGGTATGAATCTACTGTAATATTGAACAAGTCCTAACAAACTCCTGACCTGTTTCTTCGTCTGAGGAACTGCTATGTTTAGAATTTTGGAGACTGTACTAGGTAACGTTCGGATATATCCCGATCCAATGATATGTCCCAAAAAGGTTATCTCATTACACGCGATTTGCACCTTTGTAGGTTTAGCAGTTAGATGATAATTCCTTAGAGTGTCGAAAACATATCTAAGTCCCGAAACATGTTCCTCAAACGACGAACTAAACAAGCATATGTCGTCAATATATGTAATAACGTCTGGTCTACCTGATAAAATTTGTCGCATCAGGCGAATGAAGGTAGCTGGCGCATTAACAAGCCCAAAAGGCATCACATTCCACTGGTATAGACCTTGTGGAGTGGAAAATGCGGTGTAGTACTTAGCCTTTTCGGTCAGTGGTATCTGCCAATAACCTTTAGTTAAGTCTATTTTACTAAATATAGTTGCGTTGGATAGACGTGGCAGTAAGTCGTCGATAAGTGGATGTGGTTCGCTGTCAACTATAGTCTTAGCATTTAATTTTCTATAATCAACACATAGTCTGATGTTATTGTCCTTCTTCCGGACAATCACTAATGGAGAAGAGAATGGCGAATTACTAGTCTCAATGATTCCCAGAGACAACATCTGTTCAAGTTCCTTAGTAGTTTTAGCAAGGAAATGTAAAGGAACAGAATAGGGATGTACACGAATAGGTGTATCATCATTGAGAGTAATGTCATGACTGATAGCCGATGTGCGACCCGGGACGTCGGTCAATACATCTGGATAAGATTGTAATAGATTAGCAATCTGTAGACGCTGTTGCGGTGTAACCGTTGAAGAGATGGTTACATCCCGCCAAGATTCAGTAGGTTGAACTACTGGTACCGGTAACGGTAACTGTACCTCAGGAAAAGAAGATTCTTCTTCCTGGATGACAGATAAGTTAGAATAATAACAAGTAGATACTGTGTTGTCATCTAGTTCATGAAAAATTGACTGTAAGTGTTCAGGACGTGTATGAAATTGCTTGAGCATGTTAATATGAAATATCTTTTTGTGTCCCTTGATATCTAAGACGTAATCAACGTCGGAAATTTTATCAATGACTTTGTAAGGACCATTCCAAGATATCAATAATTTATTGTTATTGTGAGGAAGTAACACATAAGCCTCGTCGCCTGGGAATAATTGGCGTAATCGTCGAGACCTATTTTGTAGAGATCGAGCCTTAGCTTTTGCAGCCTCAGAAGAAGCTGTTGCCAACTGGCAAGACTCAATAATGTTCTTCCGAAGATTAATCACGTACTCGTAAGATGACTGAGTGTCCTGAGTCATCTCCGCGTCAATTAATAAGTCTTTTATTAGTCCCATAGGACCTCTTGGGGGAGCACCAAAAACTAATTCAAAGGGAGAGAAGCCAGTTTGTTCATGCGGTACCTCCCGATAAGCAAATAGAACAGCTGGGAGTGCTCTGTCCCAGTCATGAGGGTGCTTAGCAGTAACCTTATGTAGTAGTTGTTTAAGTGTACGGTTAAGTCTTTCAACCGCACCATTACTCATCGGATGATAAATACTACTTAAATTCCTATCAATGTTCCAAGTTTTCATGACTTCCTTCATGGTGTCAGATATAAACTGTGACCCATGGTCTGATAAAAGTTTTCTAGGAAACCCTATTCTAGAAAAGATGAGATGTAGTGCATCAGCTACATCTGTGGTAGTGGTGGTCTTTAATGGGATAGCTTCTGGCCATCGTGTGCACAAATCAATGCACGTAAGGACGAATCTATGTCCTCTGGCCGATGGTAGCAATGGACCAATAATATCTATTGCCATCTTGTCAAACGGTCTTACTGAGATATCGCAAGCCTGAATAGGCGCCGTGTGAAAAGCTCCACGTGCTTTCACTTCTTGGCATGTAGTACAGGAACGTACATACTGCGAAATATCTCTTGACACTCCTGGCCAAAAGAATGAAGACAGTACTCGAGATCGTGTTCGAGTATATCCCATATGTCCAGCACAATGTGAGTCATGTGCATGTTGAAGAATGTACCGTCTAAAAGTATATGGGACCATAACTTGTTGTTTTCATTTGTGATTTGTCATTAAAACATCTAATCAATATGTCATTTTTAATAACAAAACAATGTTTGTTATTATTACCTGAGGATAGATTGTCAACTTTATCAACCAGCTTAAAAATTTTTTTTAAAGATTTATCCTCTTTTTTTGTTTGGTTGCAAATGTTTCCCTGTCAATAGGTGAATTGACTACAAATTCCTCTTGGTTGTCTGCATCCATTTATTATCATCAACTTTCTCCATGAGTTGAGTCTGCGCTCTAGTCGTCACGGCGTTTCCAGTGCATAGGTTATGTTTCTCCCATTCTATAATCTCATCTGGAGTACAATCTTTACTGCCGTGTATACGACCAACCATCAGATCAGCTATAGGCTTTTTTAGCATACATACTTTTACGTTCCCTGTGAAAAAAGGTGTGTTAACATGAATAATAGCTGTGGGGTAAAACTCAATAGTTCCCCCAAAAGTCATGCAACGGACATATTCCCCCGTTGCACAGCTAGGATGTACCAGCGACTGTCGTACACCAATCGTTGTGGATCCTGAATCCCTCAGCACTGAGACGACGGATCCATTAACTAATCCCCTGTTAAAAATTAGTAGGCCTGTTCCATCGTTGACTGCAAGACCTACCTCTGGTGTAATATGTCCGCAGTTAAGCACTGTTTCTTTCGCCTTCTGAAAAAATAAGATTGCATTGTTGGCAACTATTTGCCACATTATAATTAATAGCAAAACATGCAGCAGAAGACTGTGTTGTATTATTGTCAAGTGGGACCTGAGCTATAGGGGTAGTATTATTTGTAACTGCCGCCCCTGTATTATGGTTGTAATGAGATGATCCCCGAGAATGAGATCGATTCCGAGTATAATTGTTAGAATTATCTCGTCGTCCTCTATAGTAACTATTATCTCGATGTCTCGAGCCATGATTATTACCATTCCAGTTACTATTATTATTGGGAGTATGTGATCGATTATAATGAGTGTTATGTTGACCATTGTGGTAGTTTGTTTGAGGTGAATAATTTCTATCTCGTGATCTACCTCTGTTGAACTCATTTTTATTGTTGAAATCATTATTATATCCCTTCTGAAAGTGAACATTGTGATTTCTTTGGAACCTGCTTCTGTCTACACTGTGATGTCTTTGTTTGTTATTATGATTGTAGGCCATATTAGACGCCACAGGTAGAGGTTCTCTTAATGAGGAGTTAGAAATGGTTGCATTCGGATGTGCCGAACAGTAGTTTAAAGAAATTTTTTCTAAATCGTCCATAGTACCTGGTTTACGCTCCTGCAAATATGCAAAAAAATGGCTGGCTAACCGAAGATAATACCTTATCCCGTAGTAGTAAATCAACTAATTTGTCGTATGATTTGTTGACTTCTGCCAGTTCAACCCATCTATTAAATGTATTGCGTATATTCGCAATGAATCCTGCAAAATCTTTTGGAGATTCAGGTAAAATTCCCTTAAATTTCAACCTACAGTGTTCCTCGTCCAGGTGAAACCTTCGTAAAAGCAAGGACTTAATAGCACCGTAGTTATTTGCTATTGATGGGTCAGCATTTTGAGAAGCCGTCAATGGTTCTCCAACCAAGAATTCATTTAACTTGAGTACCCATGACTCTTCAGGCAAATGGTTTGTTTTGCAAGTCTGTTCAAAACGTGACAGGAACGATGAAAGGTCGTCCACGTTCAAGTTGAGAGTGGGTAATTTAAAGTTGTAGAAATGTTTAGTTTGGCTGGATGATGATCCATTTTGTGCGTTATTATTCTGGTTTGCATCAGCACTTTGTGCTTGTAATCTTGCTGTCTCCAATTTAATACGCGCCAATTCCATTTCTTGTTGTAAAATAATTTCCTCTCGTTTCAATTTATTCTCTTCTTCCTGTTGAGCAATTTCTCTTAATCTATTTTCCTTGGCAATTTGCTTCATCTCACGTTCCTCTTCCTCTTTCTTTAATGCAGCCTTTTGTTCTGCTTCCTCTTTCTTTAATGCAGCTTTTTTCTCTGCTTCTTTTCTTTCATGTTTTTCCAGTTCTGCCTCAGCAAACTGACGAAGTTCTTGAGATTTATAACCATATTCCCTACCAATTTTAACGAAATGGTCTATAGTAAGCATTTTGACTTTTATCTGTAAGTAATTATTGATAATTACTGATTAAAATAGTCAATAGTAGCTTCAGAGTAATTATTATACTTACTCAACTTAGAAATATTCAATATAAATAATCACAATAGTACTGAACTCTAATGTCTAAGTTCAACTAATAGACAATATTTTGTAACAATATTGTATCTAAATAATACTATATCATAAATAGTTATGATATCTGTTAACTATTATGTAATTACTTCACACAATTAATCTCAATATCCAATAATGTTGGGTATGATTCCTAGTAATTATATTGTTCAATGTACTAAGTCACTCTCTTAGTACCAGAAAAGTATATTAAATAATATACAATGGGTCTATTACCTCAAAGGTAGACTATAAGATTATTTTATTTGGTCAATATATATATTATATTATTATGCCCTAGGCATCTATTATAAATTGTAGTGCTACTTTCTTGGACTATCACTGCATAATTATGCAATGTCCCATATTAACCTTAAATATCAGAAAAAATTAATTAAATTAAATTACAAGGGTATTATTGCATATAATATCATATTATTAATGTAGTATTAATATATATCATGAGGACAAACAAAACAATGATGCAACTAAAGGGTACAAACAATGTTAAGACGCAAACAAGACATTTTCACAATTAAAAATGAATTTATGAACTAAATAAAACAAGCGGAAGTGTCACAAGCCAAATGAAGGGTCAAGGTCTGACCCGAGGACAACTTAATATTCAAAGTACACAAAAAAAAATGACTGCAAAAAATGATGACATCACAGGACTCATAACGGACGAAAATTTAACAATCATCAAATAAATGATAGTAAGAGGAGACTGGACGAAATAGTTAACAAACATGATACAAAACTAAAAAAAATTGTTAACTGAGTACGAATAAAATACGCCAGTTATCTACGGAACGGTACAGCTAACACAAATCGTCAAACGGTAGCAGATTTGGACAGACAGTCCAATGGCAAACCTCAATGGGGCTTCCAAAAGTGCAATCGTTTAACTGCCCTAAGAACCGACCGAAATCAATTCAGGCATCGTGAGAGCCACAGAATCTAATTTCGGTTCATCCTCCCTACCTCCCACGAATTAACAACACATTAAGACAACAAAAAGTACATTAAACATAGATAAAAACATGCCGATGTAGGCGGAGGGCATGGACTTAGTAGCACTGTTTGCAATAACAACAGTTAAACACCTAGACTTATCTTTTCCGTTGCTTAGATCAGTGCTAGAGGTCGTCAACAGCTAGGCCTGTGCCTTTGACTGTCTGCTCCTGATGGGCAGGCAACGGTAGTCCATCTTATGCATCTTGATCAATTTGAAACGAACTAGAGAGGCGTTGAAAAAGATGTCTTCTTCACTGCGACAATGCAACAGTGACGTCATGTTGCTATTCATGATCACGTGCGTCACGTCAGCTTCGTAATAGTCATGTGATCGAAACTTGATCGTAAATATTTCATTCGAAAGTCATGAAAAAATTTTTGGTTTTTGGTTGTTTTTCGTCCCCACACACCGGGCACCACTGTTACAAGGTGGTGGTTTGCTCTGAACAATGTTCCATGTGATATGAATAAAACAATTATAAATTTCTGGCCATTGTTTTTTCATTGATGTGTTAGTTTCTTTTGTTCAGTGATAGTGCATCGTGCCTTCGATGGAAGATTAAGCGAATGCGGGGGTGGAAGATTCCGAACAATAATTGAACCTTGGAATACGATTGATTTGATAAGTCATTTCATTCAGTCCGTACATTTAATCCACAGTTGTACACACAGGATGATCATTTCAATAGGAGTAGAGCATAAGTCCATATAAGTCATGCATAAATTAATCAATAACGTAGACTGCTGGTTATGTGTCAATGTCCGTTTAAGGATGCAATGCAGTATTGTCGTCAGAACATCACAGCTATATGCACGCGCAGCTAGACATGGCTACCTGCCGACAGTGAGACTGCGAGTCTGAATATTTCATATGAATTTGACGATTATTCTTCTCCTTCTGAGAATTCTAGTTAAATACTAACCTCCATAAATTTCCCTCTCATATAGAGTTCTAGGACTGACCCTGATCCATCAAAAAATGCATATATAAATGGCTATATCATGCCATTGAATTGGAAGGTTAGAAAAACGCAGCTATTCAGCTTGGCGGTCAAGTAACAAAGGGTAGCGTTTCTTAGTTACCGACTGTGTCCTAAACAACGCTATACACGTCATGATCGATCGTGTATGGAGCGTTCAGTAATTGAAACATCTATCGCAATATATTAAATGCCTTAACCTTTTACAATTGCACGTCTGATAACCTTTAGCAGACGGCGTTAATATCATATACCGTAACACAGAGCTGGTATCCCTAGCATCGATACTATTCTGATGCAGTCACAGATTCGCTGGGCAGGTCATGTAGTCCGCATGCCAGACCATCGACTGCCAAAGATACTCTTTTATGGTGAGATGCAGAAGGGTAGACGTTCCCATGGTGGCCAGAAAAAGCGCTTCAAAGACACGCTTTAGGCTTCATTAAAAACCTTTGACATAAACCCAGACACACGGGAAGCTGCTGCGCAAGACCGAACTGCCTGGCGCACATCTCTTCGTAAAGGTGCAGTGGCATGCGAATCTTCCAGAAGAGCAGCAGCGGAACAGCAGAGATAAGCTAGAAAAGATCGTGAAATAAAACCTTCACATGAAGCAAACATTTCCTGCCCACACTGTCCGAGATCCTTCCAGGCCCGCATCGGGCTCATCAGTCACCTTCGTACTCATAGACTATCCTAACATCCTAATACTGTAATTGGATGAACAGAGTGGTCTTCATCACTTGTGATGGACGAACAACAACAACATCTTTGCACAAGATTACTCTTGGCAGAGTTTTAGGTAGAAGGGTAATGACGCTTCTATCCCGAGGGAATGTTCACAAGATATTCAGAACAGCGGAAACAATGCTGCATTGGCTGAGCACGTTAATTCTATGATCTGCCAACAAGTTTTGTGAGGGGTTAAGCATTTATTAGTTTCAGCTCGTTAAGCCCCCACCTCTGATTTACTCAGTGGAATTATTATTATTCTGGTACAGCTCTGTTTAGAGTGTGTTTAGTAAATTGACTGAGACAAACATGCAGTATATTTAAAATGATTAAATTGAAGTTAACTTTGTATATTAACAAATAACAGATTTAATAATTATTTAGTTTTAACAAGGGTTAAAATAATTGAATAGTTTAAAAGAAAGTGTTCATCATTGAACGATAGTAGGTTTTATGGAAATAAGTTCACTTTGGCAACTTATACGTTTCACTTAGCTGCCAATAGTAGTTTCTGCTCCCGCTGATGGATTCTGTGCAGATAGGTCACCGAAGTTCTCACATCTCTGGTCAAGATTACAGGTGCAGCACGTTTCAAGTACAATCAAGAAGTAACTACCAAGCTGGTCCCGCGTTTCTACGTCAGTCCACTTATACCCTCACTTTGTTCCAGAGGTTAGTACTCTCCTGGTACCACCAACTATGGTAAAAGAATAGAAACGAAACGCTCTCTTGAGTATTGCGTTTTCCCGACACATACTTATGTGTCCCTTTTTCTTATTCCACCATCCCATTTAACTCAGAATTTACCCCCGATGAGAATTAAACTTAATCCCTCGAGCGAAAACTTTCTTTACATTTAAATTGAATAGCTTTATACTTATTTTACATTTAAATGAAAAGGTCAATAGTACAGATAGAATATGTTTACATTTACATCTCCACTGTTTGAAAAGTGCTCACAGTTTAAACTGAATCTGTTTTCATTAACTTTAAAGTGAATATGTTTACCTAGACATTTACACTGGTTTGAAACTGTAAGTATTAAACTTAGAATGTACATCATTTCTTTCACCTTTCCCTCCCTGCTCCATATGAAACTTGGGACTACTTTATGCTCTTTAGTTCTCTTTAGGAAACTAGCGATAAAGCAGTCCATAGCCCTTGCAGTGGTGGTTCATAAAATCATCATTCTATTCGCTGAGGTTGCCAGCCTCAAATGACTTGGACATCCACTAGCGATTTTCACATATTAAAATTCACATGGCAATATATGCATATTTTTTTCACATGTTAGTAATGAAAAATATAGAATGTGAAATGACAACTTACGCCAATCCTGGCTCACAAACATTTTGCTCAGATGAATGAAGTTAAGGCACTTTGATTAGGCCTCTTACACGTGTTCTTGGGGTCGTTACTTTTTATGAGATAATTCCCTCTATGACTCCGTGTGTTTCAGTTTCCTCAGCCTTCCTTATTAAAATAGGTTTCCTGGGCTATGTAAGATTGTTCCACAAAGTCCGGCTTGATAAATGGAAATTCTGAATTCTAATTTCTGGCAAGTTTGGTTGTGTCTTGGCAAGCGTGAATCTCTCAGTGAACTAGACTTGAAAAGCGCAAGGTTATATTCACTGTCCTCCCCAGCATCTGGTTGTTATGAAGCTACTCAAAAGCTCCAATCATTTTCAACCATGTGTTGGGGAAAGGGGGGGGGGGCGATTTCAAAACATTCCTGACATGGAAAAATTTTGAACGTAATGTAGAGGTTACCTTTCCCATATATGGTATGAAAACATCCGATCCCTAGAAAGCGAACTCACCTACACATCTGTAAACTCATACGACAATGTGTTTCAGATGTAACAATTTATTACTATCTAAAGTAATCTTGTCATAACAAGTCGGACAGGAAGCGCTTATGTCATACGTTTCCGACGCGTGTATGTCTGTAATCTGTGCTTAATCTTAGCAAAGGTTTGCCGCGCCCTTGCAACTGATATGCATACGGCAACAAGGAGTGTCAAATGGTTTTGACAATATTATCTCAGCCGCTCCTGCAAATGTTTAGGGAAGGGACGGGTAACAAACAGATGTAATGACTTATCCCTGAGAGGAGGGAAAGAAGGAAAATACACAATATCTGCTACAGTGGACAGAGAAAGAAAAGGGTTCGACTCGGAAAAAAATCGCAATTAAAATCAGTACAAAAATGTAACTGATCACTGCCGTAGTGAAAGAGAGATCTGAAACAGGTCGCCCAAAATCCATCTTGTGACACATTCCTCACTCCCTATTTTTCATTAGTGACTCTATCCATATCTACTTTCACACAAGCCATTTATACTCTGTCTAAACTCAGACATAATCTACTTCCATACTCGTGACACACCAGTAAAACATACAAACATATGACATTCACAAACACCTATTCTAACACCAGCAAGTTATACAAATATAAGACATACCCAAACACCTATTCTAACACCAGTAAATTATACAAACATAAGACATACACAAATACCCATTTTAACACCAGTAAACCATACACACTTTAGACAGATACAAACACACAATTGTGAGAGTGTGTGTGAGAACAAACAACCAACCAAGTAGGAGCTGGACTGGTCCACACACCAGGGTTCCTGTAAAAGACAAAAGATATAAAATGTACGGTTCCCTTATTAAACTAGGATAAGGCAATGTAGCTTTCATTCAAAAGTTCCAGATGTGCTACGTTTAAAAACAAATTAATGAGATTAAACATTACGTACATGGTTGAACCACTGTTTCATTGTTTCAGATATTTAAGTAAAGTAACACATTCCTGCGTACTGTAAAACGTGCGTTAAACAACATTATAGGAAAATTTGTCAATGGGTTTCTATGAAAAACGTTTGGACAAATGTATAATCGAGGAAGTGGAGGGAACTGCGGTAAGACGTGGAATACAATGGATGGGTTTGAAAAAAAATCGAAAAAAGGTGATTCGTCTTACGAGGACAAAGGACAAAGAAAATAGTCTACGTTACGGCCACAAGGCCTTCGTCAGGAAAGGAAAGAAAGTGAAGGCTAGATAGGACACATAAAAACTAAATAAAATAAAAACTGGGTACTTCCCTGAAGGCAAGAACCGAAATTCTATCAAAATCGCTGTCCTGTTGATAAGCGCGTGGCTGAACAGAAAGCGACTTCCGCCGCCGGATGTACACAATGCATACTAAGAAACTAAAAAACGAAACCGGAAAATAAACTACCCAACGTGATAAAAGTGGGGACTGGAAATAATAAGGGACAGAATGAGTGGAAGATAAATAAATATGAAATAAAAAAAAAAAATAAAAAAAAAAAAAAAAAAAAAAAAATGTATATGGCATACAAATAGAAGAATAGGATAAGAGTGGAAAGAGTAAAATAGAGCAAGAGAGGAGAGGGTGACCTCAGACAAAGGTGTGAAAAGTGTTGAGACCGGCTGGTTTTAGACACCCCATGCGGTGGATAAGACGGTTCTCAAGCTGTTCTCGGCTGGCAGTGTCAGAGGAGCAGGATCGGATCGCTGTGACCTGGATGTCGATGGGACCATGGTGGTCAGGACCATTGAAGTGTATAGCAACTGGTGTTGACTTTTGCTGAGCGATGTCATTTAAGTGCTGGCTGAATCTGTCCCCAAGTCGTTTGCCTGTTTGGCCAATATAGGTTTTGCAGCAACGTTTACATATGATCGTATAAATGACATTGCGCGATTCACACGTGAAGCTACTAGTGATGGTGTACGTAGCCTTAGGAAAGGACACCTTCTGGGTTGAGATGACATACTTGCACGTGTTGCATCGTGTCCGACCACAGGGTAGTGTGCCAAAGTGAGTGGCATTCTCCTTTGGGAGACGGCTGTGAACAAGAAGATCCTTCAAGTTCTTGTCACGTCTATATGCCACCAAAGGTGCTTCACTGAATACTTTTTGGGTCAGAGGCTCTGCTTGGAGGATAGGGAGGTGGCGGAAAAGGATCTGTTTGACAGTAGTACTGTGAGGGTGATGGGTCAAGATTAATTTGACTCTATCCGAAGTGGATTTATGGTGAGGTTTGAGGGCCTCCAGACGAGAGATGGGGAGCACACGTTGGAGAGCAGAGGTGAGAACATGTTCTGGATAAAGTCTGTTACGGAAAAAATCCAACATCTCATTTGCTCGTAAGTGGAAGTCATCGTCGTCTTGGCATAAACGGCGGAGGCGGAGAAGTTGTGAAAAAGGAAGGGAGTCACGACAGGCCCGAGGATGAGAAGAGGTATACAGGAGGTAGCTGTGGGCATCTGTCGGCTTGTAGTATACTGAGGTATTAAGGCCGGAGGGCGTGATAGAAATAGTAATGTCAAGGAAGTTGACAGATACTGTGGAGACGAGGGAGGTGAACTTGATGGTGGGGTGAAAGTGGTTCACAAAGTCGATGAAGCGGTGTAAATCAGTCTCAGACATATCTGTGAGACCTATGCCATCATCGATATATCTGCGGTAAAACCCAGGGAAAGGACCGGAGTATTGTTGCCATATCTGATGCTCCAAGTGGCCCATGAATAGACAGGCATAGCTGGGACCCATCTTCGTTCCCATGGCAACACCGCTAATTTGGTCAAAAAACTGACCATTGAATTCAAAGGAATTCAGTTGAAGGACCAGTTCAGCAAGACGGAGAAGAGTGACAGTGGATATAGAAGGGCAAGTGCGTTGGTCCAGAAAAAACTGAAGAGCTCGGAGACCATCAGAGTGGGGAATAGAGGTATACAGAGAGCAGACGTCCAGCAAGAAAAGACGGTAGGAGCGGTCTGCTGGGAGTCGGATAGAGGAGAAAGTTGTAAGAGCGTGATTGGTGTCTTTGATGAAGGAGGGAAGATTCTCAACGATAGGCTGGAAAATGCTATCGAGAAAGTCAGAAATGTGTTCAGTAGGACAAGAACAGGCTGAGACAATAGGTCTTCCAGGGTTTTCGATCTTGTGAATTTTGGGGAGCATGTAGAATACAGGCTTGCCCAAAGAGCTGTCATGAATCCTGAGATGAGATGCTTCGGGAGGAAGATCATTACTAGTGATAAGCTGTTTAATCGTGTTGTGTACAATGCGATTGTTAGAGACAGTCGCATCGCTGGTCCTGGACCTGTAAAAAGAGCCATTGGTCAACTGGTTTTTACCTTCACTTAGGTACAAGTCCTTCTGCCAGACGACAATGGCTCCTCCCTTGTCAGCCGGTTTGATGACAATGTCGTCTCTACGGCGAAGAAGGGAGAGAGCACCAGACTCCGCCGAAGTGAGATTGGAATAATGCAATCTACGAGGGCGGAGCTGCTGAATGTCATGGATGGTGTTCTTGATATACAGGTCCAGGGCATGAGAGGCTCCAGGTTTAGGTGTAAAGGGAGGTTTAGTAGAGTCAGAAAAGCGTGCGAAGATGTCGGATTCAGCCTGAGACTGCGGAGTGCTGTCTTTCTCTCTAAAATGGAGCTTCAGCCTCATGCGACGGTGAAACCGATGAACATCCTGGAGGAGATTGTATTGGTCTAGGGTCGGACGAAGAGGAACAAATTTTAGGCCCTTACTAAGAACAGAGCGCTCTCCCTCAGAGAGGGGTAGATCTGGGGGGATGCAGACTACCTGAGTGCATGATGGAGTGGAGGATGGAGGGGTAGCTATGGGGGTAGGGATGAGACGGGATAGTTTATGGTGTTTAGACGTGGAAAGGAACTCATGCAGCTGCCGGTTCAGTGTGTGGATAGTGGTGCGTATCATAGAATAGAAAGGGAAGTTGTTGGAGGTGAGACAACGTAAGCGAAGCAGAAGCTGGGTCTGTTGGGCACTAAGGTCTGATAAAAGGCGGGAGTGACTGGCGGCCACTACGCGCATACGTTGAAAGCCACATCTGGTCTCAATTCGTTGTAGGAGACGTTGTTCCCTAGGATTGAGTGTACCAGCAGATGGATGAAAATTGGAAGAAAATCCATTAGGAAGAATTTTGTGGTGGAGGCAGGTGTGAATAAAGTGGAGATGGGAGGTGAATCTAGTTTTCTTGAAAGTAACGAACGCAAAGTCAATAGCGACACGGGATATATCAGGAGGTAGGGAGCTAAAGCTGGTGGTAACCGACACACGGAGAGAGTTGATAAAATAT
Organism: Oreohelix idahoensis; assembly: GCA_024509875.1. Taxonomy (NCBI): domain Eukaryota; kingdom Metazoa; phylum Mollusca; class Gastropoda; order Stylommatophora; family Oreohelicidae; genus Oreohelix; species Oreohelix idahoensis. The sequence continues at coordinate 533,784 of JAMPIV010011446.1, read as the reverse complement.
TTCAGCGAGGGCATAGTGGGGAAAAGTAAAACGTCCAGAAAATAAAAAACGTAAAATATGAAATAAATAAAATATAAGACGCTGAAACAATAAATAAATAGGGTAGATTGCGGTAATATAAGGTATGAAGGAAGAATAGGGAAATACGAAAATAAATAGGTGAATAGGATATAAAATACTGAGAAAAGGCGATAGGATAGGATCAGGGAGATAAGCAGGATAGGTAGATAGAGATACGAGATAACAGAGACACGGTGCAGTCAAAAAAAAAAATAGATATAATCGAGGAAGTGGAGGGGAACTGCGGTAAGACGTGGAATACAATGGATGGGTTTCCCTCCACTTCCTCGATTATATATATATTTTTTGACTGCACCGTGTCTCTGTTATCTCGTATCTACATATCCTGCTTATCGGCCCTGATCCTATCCTATCGCCTTTTCTCAGTTTTTTTATATCCTATTCACCTATTTATTTTCGTATTTCCCTATTCTATCCTTCATACCTTATATTACCCACTATTACCCTACGCAATTTATCTACCCTATTTATTTATTGTTTCAGCGTTTTATATTTTATTTATTTCATATTTTACGTTTTTTATTTTCTGGACGTTTTACTTTTCCCCACTATGCCCTCTCTGAAATATTTTATCAACTCTCTCCGTGTGTCGGTTACCACCAGCTTTAGCTCCCTACCTCCTGATATATCCCGTGTCGCTATTGACTTTGCGTTCGTTACTTTCAAGAAAACTAGATTCACCTCCCATCTCCACTTTATTCACACCTGCCTCCACCACAAAATTCTTCCTAATGGATTTTCTTCCAATTTTCATCCATCTGCTGGTACACTCAATCCTAGGGAACAACGTCTCCTACAACGAATTGAGACCAGATGTGGCTTTCAACGTATGCGCGTAGTGGCCGCCAGTCACTCCCGCCTTTTATCAGACCTCAGTGCCCAACAGACCCAGCTTCTGCTTCGCTTACGTTGTCTCACCTCCAACAACTTCCCTTTCTATTCTATGATACGCACCACTATCCACACACTGAACCGGCAGCTGCATGAGTTCCTTTCCACGTCTAAACACCATAAACTATCCCGTCTCATCCCTACCCCCATAGCTACCCCTCCATCCTCCACTCCATCATGCACTCAGGTAGTCTGCATCCCCCCAGATCTACCCCTCTCTGAGGGAGAGCGCTCTGTTCTTAGTAAGGGCCTAAAATTTGTTCCTCTTCGTCCGACCCTAGACCAATACAATCTCCTCCAGGATGTTCATCGGTTTCACCGTCGCATGAGGCTGAAGCTCCATTTTAGAGAGAAAAAACAGCACTCCGCAGTCTCAGGCTGAATCCGACATCTTCGCACGCTTTTCTGACTCTACTAAACCTCCCTTTACACCTAAACCTGGAGCCTCTCATGCCCTGGACCTGTATATCAAGAACACCATCCATGACATTCAGCAGCTCCGCCCTCGTAGATTGCATTATTCCAATCTCACTTCGGCGGAGTCTGGTGCTCTCTCCCTTCTTCGCCGTAGAGACGACATTGTCATCAAACCGGCTGACAAGGGAGGAGCCATTGTCGTCTGGCAGAAGGACTTGTACCTAAGTGAAGGTAAAAACCAGTTGACCAATGGCTCTTTTTACAGGTCCAGGACCAGCGATGCGACTGTCTCTAACAATCGCATTGTACACAACACGATTAAACAGCTTATCACTAGTAATGATCTTCCTCCCGAAGCATCTCATCTTAGGATTCATGACAGCTCTTTGGGCAAGCCTGTATTCTACATGCTCCCCAAAATTCACAAGATCGAAAACCCTGGAAGACCTATTGTCTCAGCCTGTTCTTGTCCTACTGAACACATTTCTGACTTTCTCGATAGCATTTTCCAGCCTATCGTTGAGAATCTTCCCTCCTTCATCAAAGACACCAATCACGCTCTTACAACTTTCTCCTCTATCCGACTCCCAGCAGACCGCTCCTACCGTCTTTTCTTGCTGGACGTCTGCTCTCTGTATACCTCTATTCCCCACTCTGATGGTCTCCGAGCTCTTCAGTTTTTTTCTGGACCAACGCACTTGCCCTTCTATATCCACTGTCACTCTTCTCCGTCTTGCTGAACTGGTCCTTCAACTGAATTCCTTTGAATTCAATGGTCAGTTTTTTGACCAAATTAGTGGTGTTGCCATGGGAACGAAGATGGGTCCCAGCTATGCCTGTCTATTCATGGGCCACTTGGAGCATCAGATATGGCAACAATACTCCGGTCCTTTCCCTGGGTTTTACCGCAGATATATCGATGATGGCATAGGTCTCACAGATATGTCTGAGACTGATTTACACCGCTTCATCGACTTTGTGAACCACTTTCACCCCACCATCAAGTTCACCTCCCTCGTCTCCACAGTATCTGTCAACTTCCTTGACATTACTATTTCTATCACGCCCTCCGGCCTTAATACCTCAGTATACTACAAGCCGACAGATGCCCACAGCTACCTCCTGTATACCTCTTCTCATCCTCGGGCCTGTCGTGACTCCCTTCCTTTTTCACAACTTCTCCGCCTCCGCCGTTTATGCCAAGACGACGATGACTTCCACTTACGAGCAAATGAGATGTTGGATTTTTTCCGTAACAGACTTTATCCAGAACATGTTCTCACCTCTGCTCTCCAACGTGTGCTCCCCATCTCTCGTCTGGAGGCCCTCAAACCTCACCATAAATCCACTTCGGATAGAGTCAAATTAATCTTGACCCATCACCCTCACAGTACTACTGTCAAACAGATCCTTTTCCGCCACCTCCCTATCCTCCAAGCAGAGCCTCTGACCCAAAAAGTATTCAGTGAAGCACCTTTGGTGGCATATAGACGTGACAAGAACTTGAAGGATCTTCTTGTTCACAGCCGTCTCCCAAAGGAGAATGCCACTCACTTTGGCACACTACCCTGTGGTCGGACACGATGCAACACGTGCAAGTATGTCATCTCAACCCAGAAGGTGTCCTTTCCTAAGGCTACGTACACCATCACTAGTAGCTTCACGTGTGAATCGCGCAATGTCATTTATACGATCATATGTAAACGTTGCTGCAAAACCTATATTGGCCAAACAGGCAAACGACTTGGGGACAGATTCAGCCAGCACTTAAATGACATCGCTCAGCAAAAGTCAACACCAGTTGCTATACACTTCAATGGTCCTGACCACCATGGTCCCATCGACATCCAGGTCACAGCGATCCGATCCTGCTCCTCTGACACTGCCAGCCGAGAACAGCTTGAGAACCGTCTTATCCACCGCATGGGGTGTCTAAAACCAGCCGGTCTCAACACTTTTCACACCTTTGTCTGAGGTCACCCTCTCCTCTCTTGCTCTATTTTACTCTTTCCACTCTTATCCTATTCTTCTATTTGTATGCCATATACATTTTTTTTTTTTTTTTTAAATTTTATTTTTATTCTTTATTTTTTTAATTTCATATTTATTTATCTTCCACTCATTCTGTCCCTTATTATTTCCAGTCCCCACTTTTATCACGTTGGGTAGTTTATTTTCCGGTTTCGTTTTTTTAGTTTCTTAGTATGCATTGTGTACATCCGGCGGCGGAAGTCGCTTTCTGTTCAGCCACGCGCTTATCAACAGGACAGCGATTTTGATAGAATTTCGGTTCTTGCCTTCAGGGAAGTACCCAGTTTTTATTTTATTTAGTTTTTATGTGTCCTATCTAGCCTTCACTTTCTTTCCTTTCCTGACGAAGGCCTTGTGGCCGTAACGTAGACTATTTTCTTTGTCCTTTGACCTCGTAAGACGAATCACCTTTTTTCGATTTTTTTTTCAAACCCATCCATTTATACAAATGTAGGGATTTTGTGTCATTCGACGAGACACTGATCTGAGAGGCACAGAGTCGGATACCAGGAATCATCAGCGGGCAGAAGAACACACTGACAGTCTAACAAACGAGTAATCTCGAGGAAACGTCGTGTAGAGGTGCCAGGCAGTATTGGTGTACACAGGCAGAGGGACGCACACATGCACGTACAAATATAGACAAATGTAGTGGGTTCCAACCAGGGTTGTGGGGTCGGCCAAACAATTTTCCGACTCCGGAAATGTGAGAAGTCCGACCCCGACTAGTTTTTTCACTAGTTATATGGCATCAAATTATGAACTTTAATGGAGTTATATGTATAAGTATGGTATGTGTGTGAATACCTTGTACATGAATACGTGGCTTTCGTAGACTACATTTTAAACTATTCACTCATTCATACAGTAATACAAAATAACAAATCATCCACACCTGCACAGATATGACTGCTGTGTCAAACACCATGAGGCAAAATAGTTTCATTTTGACAATGACGGTAAAAATTGACAGTGTAAAATGTTTATTTTCATTTCTTGTGTGCTTTTTCTAAATGTGCCAACACATTTCCAATTGTGATAAAAAATTTATTTATGATCAAATGCAACTGAAATGTTCCTACTTACCTCCTGTCAAAGTCTTTCCGTATCTGTAATACTTTCATGGGTGTCCATACCTCCTACCCCCTCACACAATTTTCTGCCCTCTTACCTCCTGTCAAAGTCTTTCCGTATCTGTAATACTTTCATGTGTGTCCATACCTCCTACCCCCTCACACCATTTTCTGCCATCTTATCTTCTGTCAAGATCTTTCCGTATCTGTAATACTTTCATCTGTTGTTTCCCCCCCCCCCCCCTTTCTTTTTCGGTTTCTGTTTTCTGTCGGTCGTGACCAGAGCTGTGGGTAAACGGACTGCCAGAGAAAGATTCTGACAATGAATAGGACACACACTAAGAAATCCTCATATCATTACAAAGCAATCTTTATTCTGGATTCCTTGATTAAAGAGATATAAAGGGAGGGAACCCCCATGGGAGGGAACGGAACCCTCACTCCCACAAAAAAAACACACACACACGCACACATGGAGAAGGGAGCTAAACATGGACATGAAGGGTAGAAGAAGACACAGAAAGACATTGAACACAGGGACTGATGATAGGAAACTCTTTACAGAGCGATACAACAGGAAGCAATCTGATCATCAGAAGCAGTCCCCCCATCCGACAAGTGTTTCGGCCCCACGAATGACTGCACTACTGAGGTTAACTTTTCAGCAGCTACAATTGTTTCTAAAGTGCTTCTTGTTTAGTGAAACATACAGACCTCAATGCCAGCTCGTTCTTCATCGCTGCCAATAAAGTATCGTTGCTCAGAGTTGCCATTTAAAGTATTTGTGACTTTAAATATGAAGGTGGCATCATTTTTTATTTCTACTTTATGTGTGAGCCGTGAGCAGTGTAGTCGTGTGTATGTGCATATATATGTTGGAAAATTGAAAAATCGAATTATGTAACTTACAAATTCAGTGACGATATGTCGACCACCTAACACTGGATGGCACTTGCCTTCCGTCTGTGTAGCCTGGAAATATAAGAAATAAATAAATAAGCAGCTCACGAGCTTCCTAAACATAATTAAATATTTAAAAAAATGTCTTCTGGTGTTGGCAGTCATGTCTTGTGATGTCCAACCGTTTCTGATGACTTGAACCAAAGGTGTTTTTAATTTACTTGTAAGCCACGTGATCTGTTCACCAAGGGTACTTATCTCCTTGTCTTACTTCGTTTTGCGTGGAACATTTCTTGGTCATTCTGACATTTATCTCTGTGCCTGACGTATCCAAGGAATTCTCCATTGTCTGCGGATTTTCATGCTGATTTACTGACGGCTTTCTTCTGTTGCTATGATATTTTCCTAGTTGTATTTTCTGGCCGTCCAATATATTAGTCGCAATGTTTTTCTGGAAGTCCATGTCACAAAATTAACCGTGATACAACGTTAAAATATCTCCAATGATACAACGTAAGGATACAAACTAATGCGTAAGCTGCTAGAATACATGATCGCCCACGCCGCGGGTCATCACCCGCCATGGAAATTAAATTGTTAGACTTGACGGCAAAACGGAACGGGATGAGAACGGAGATCAAAAGGAAAAATCTGACTGAACACGTGCTTGAAATTAGCAAGGCTAAAAGACGCAAGTGGTGGGGAAAGGAGGAAAAAGTCACGTTCCCCAAGTTGACATAAAGTAAAGAAATCGACAAAAGGGACCTTGGATATTATACGCCACAGTCATTTTTTGGACGCTTTTGCGATAACTTAGTCCGTTTATTTGAATGCAGTGATGAACGCATTCCAGAAGATTCTAGAAAATATTTGAAAAGTAACTTTTCTTAATAATAATGTTAGGAATATAAAACCTAGCTGGCCGGATGGCCCATCTTGAGCAGTGAAATAATATGCTTTCATTTATACAGACGGACAGATAATAAGAAAGATATTGACAAAAGACTGTGTTGTTCATATCAACGATCGACTGCATTGAAATAAAACATGTCACTAATTTTCAAAAAATTGTGGCCTTGAAGACGCAAGTGCTAAAATCTAGTTGGAATGAAGAGACGGGGTGGGATGGTGAATTGTGGCTAAAAATAACTTTAAGGGCAAAATTGTGTAGGGGAAGGCAGAGTTGGTTCAAAAAACAAGTGTGTTTTTTTTTTGTGAAACGCAAGTAGAGACGGACGGACCAACAGACAATAAGGCATACTTGACTGAGGTATGACTGAAATGACTTTTTGGTAGGATATTTGAATTTGAAAAAAGAAAAGGCAGTGATTGGCCATAGATGAATATATTATCGGCGCTCAGACGCGCATTTTGTGCCATTCATTATAAGTTGTCCTAGTAGACACAGTGAATTATTAAGTGGTGTAATTCCCAGAAGCTATTGAAATATTTAGAGGGACGCCATCCTAAGGCCAGCAGCTCAGCTGAGTTTTGCTAGCATTTAACTGTGTTCTATATTCATAATTCTGGTAAGACTGAAATTATTTCTTTGTACATTTTAATATTTGTTTAAGGTTTCGAGTGATTTGATACTGCAATAGCATAATCTGTCCCTTACAACAAGTAAGGATTCGCTCTAGACCCCCCGCCCCAGTTCAGGGTCTAGAGACAAATAAAATACATAAACTCCAGCAAGGATTATGAAGGACAGATCAAGTGTTGAGATCAGTGAAACATATCACCTATCCTATTCTATGGCAGGAAGCTAATGAACATATTTCAGAATACGTAGTCTGGGAGAACTTATCCTATGTGAAACCAACTTGGTAAGATGTGTTGTTTGGTCAGAAAGATCTGACCCGTCTATGTGGTGTTGTTGTGTGTAGTGTTGTGTCCAGAAATGGTTAGAGGATGGAATTCTGACACATGACTAATACTTTGATTGCAGAACTGTGAGTTTCAGTTGGCACCAATGCGGTGTCAAATGAGTTGTTGAATATTACAAGAGTGGACCCGTGCAGTAACATTTTGTCAGAGCAGCCTATTATAGCCCCCAAGCACGGAGAGGTGGGGCCACCAGACTTCTGATATTGCCCCCAAGCACGGAGAGGTGGGGCCACCAGACTTCTGATATTGCCCCCCAAGCACGGAGAGGTGGGGCCACCAGATCTCAGCACCAGAGCTACACCTTCAAGCTACGTGAGCGTCTGGTCTGCTGAGAATTCACCAACTCAACTTATTTGCTAACACACCCATAAAATTTCCATCAAATAACTGGACAATGTGTAGTCGCCATAGACAGGGAGTGATGAGGCCACCCCAACAGCACATCCATTAAATGTTCTCCCAAAATAGATTACAACTATAAACAGTAGTAATATTAACTAGTCTAGTAACATACATATGTACACACCTTGCATTTATTATGTAATATACATGCATTTCTTTCATAATTGCAAAACCTTTCATATGTTCTGACCAAATTAAAACCTTGGTTCAGAACAAATAAATTTAAAGAAAATTACTATCAAAAATTTTACACACTTGAGTTAGTTCAGTGTATTATAACATTTATTAATATTATTAGACTTAGTAAATATCTGTGTGTGTGTATGTAAACTACCACAACACATTACATATCATTACCCTAGACATTTAACGTAGCCACATTCATTAGTAAAAAAAGATAGGTGTGAGGTCGTAGTGGTAGCAAGAAGGGCCTTCTGACAATTCACAGCTACATTTTATCTCAGGAGCCTTCACAGCTGACCTCATGCATCACACTTAGTAATATCACCATCATACAATACCATCAAATCCACTACATATATTGGGGTCTCTTTGTCCCGGGATAATTAGCCTATCAAATATATTAGGATCTCCTGGGGGGAGAATTAGATTAGGGGAACACATTATAAAAATTAAAAGTGTCCCTTAAAATTAAAAGTGTCCCTGAAAATAAAAGTTGGTGAATCTTCACAGCCAGTGGTAGTTAATTAATTAATTAGAATTATTTTAGACTAGAGTAATTAGAAGTACTTTAGTGGTTGGAAATTTTATCTTGCACATTGCTAGATTTGTTTAAAAAGTATGGCGGAGCTGGCCAAATTCAGATCAGCTGCTGTGCTGACGGCAAAGGAGATGGGAATGGATGGTCAGATTTTAATTCAATATGTAACGGCTGAATGTGATAAGTATATTGAACGGGAGGAAAGAAGATTAGAAAAAGAGGCTGAAAGAAAATTAGAGTCTGAAAGGTTGGCTGAAGAGAAGAGGTTACAAATTGAGGCTGAGACTAAGAGGTTACAAATTGAGGCTGACAAAGAGGCTAAAGCATTGGAGGCAGAAGAAAAACGACAGCAAAGGGAGGCAGAAGATAAAAAGGCCGAAAGGGAGGCAGAAGATAGAAGGTTGCAGAGGGAGCACGAATTACGACTAAGGGAGCTGGAGCTACAAGGCCAGGCTCCTGAAAATGGTGCCAGCCCTTTTGCCTCAGATGCTACGCCCAGTCTGGGAGCCTCAAACTCAGCTATGGGGTTTCATTTAGACCATTTTGTTGAAAAAGACGATGACATAGAGGGGTACCTAGGACGTTTTGAGTTATTAGCTACTACATATGGGTTAGAGAGAGAGAGGTGGAGTTTAAAGCTATCACAGGGACTGAGAGGTACTTCTTACGAAGTCTTCGCAAAAATGAACAGAGAAGACCAGGAGAATTATGACATGTTAAAGCAGGCTTTGTTATTGAGGTACGAAAAAAAATGGGGAATTTTATCGTAAGAAATTTAGAAATGCCAAACTGTTGTCTGGGGAGACATACCACCAATTCTCTGCCAGACTGGAAACCTATTTGGAGAAATGGACTGCTCTGGGGAAGACCCAAGATCTTAAAGAAATGATCATGATTGAGCAATTGAGAGAGTCCATGGCTCCAGACATGAGAAAATTTCTCATGGAACAAGGTGCAGAGAAATTGGGGGAGGTTTTAAATGTCGCTGAAAGGTATCAGGCAGCCCAGGCAGAGGTAAGTGGTGCTAAAAAGAAGCACATAGACAATTTTAAAGCTCCACAGCAATTTAATAAATTTGATAATAGAGAGCAGGGAAATAAAGGTAGGACAAACTTTGAACGGCCAAGAAATGACTACCGAGACAGAAACTCACAGTTCAATGACCAAAAATCCAATGAAAGAAAACCGTTTAACCAAGGAAAAAGATGGTGTAAATGGTGCAAGAAAGATAACCATAACACCGAATTTTGTAGAAGGAAACCTTCAAACATTGCTGCAATGAAGTCGGGGACTCAAAGATTAAAGGTTAATCCTAAGGGACAGCAGGAACCTTATCACCCCCCAGTTTGTGAGGATGTTATTTGTAATGGGGTCACCATAAGGTGCCTTTATGATACAGGTTTGGATTATGATTCAGTTGTGAAGTCTAGCCTAGTGGACCCAAGTCAGTATACCACAGAAACAGTGGAAATACAAGGGGCAACTAAGGACATACCACTCATGACACTTCCCATCGCAAGGATAACGGTGAAAACTCGCTATGTGGAAGGAGAAATCAGAGCAGCAGTGATAGATGAACCAATCTACCCTCTGATATTGGGGTGTAGATACGTCTTCTTGGGGAATCCCGAGAGACCTGTGATCATGGCGACAGTGCAGACCAGGTCACAGAAGAAGGAGGAAGAAGGTGAACCTATAAATGCTCATCCAGAGGAGATGAGGAAGGCGCAGGCTGAGGATAGGACACTCAAGCCATGTTTTAAAAAATTGCCCAAATGCCACACACCTCCGAGCAAGGGGGAATATTTTATGAAGAACAGATTGCTATATAGGAAGACAGGAACTAGATCCACTGGTCACGGACAGTTGGTTCTTCCCAAGATATATAGGGCAAATTTAATAAGGAGCTTACATGTTGGAAAAGATGGGGACCATGAAAAAGTCGGTACCATCTGCCAAAAAGTTGCTCGCAAATACTATTGGCCCGACGTAAATGTCGATATTGAAAACTTTGTAGAAGCATGTGGCATATTTCATGAGGGAACACCCACAAAGGGAAAATATGTGCAGGACCTAGAAACGCCACGGGGCAAAATTAGGCCTGGAAGGAAAACTAATGATACTCAAGGAGACAAAGTGCAATGGGAGCCCCCTTTTCACACCCAGTCTTCACTTGAATGGATTAACATGGCCACTATGCGAAGAGTACAAAGAAGAAATTTTACCCAGGATAAGATGACAATCCCTCGGTCAGACTTATATAAACTGGAAGAACAGAAAAGAGAGCGAAGATCTCTCATAAGCAATCTCAAGTGGGGAGACAAACCCAAGAAAAAAATTGGTAGTGGTCGATTTGTGAGTGATGATTCTAGGAAGAAAAGTCCTCACTATAGGGCTTCTAATGGACGGGACCAGACGGGTTCCATGAAAAATACGTATGATAAATTAAAGGTCCAGATGTAGCCCTATTAAGGACCTGGACAGATGAGAAGGCGGAAGAGACTGTTACCTCATCTTATCAATACGTGAACGAACTGACCACTCGTTTGAAAGCTGGATGGAAACTGGCAAATGATAATTTGAAACAAGCCAGGAAGAAACATGCAGCATATTTTAATAGGAAGGCAAAGGACAGAGAACTGGCAGTGGGAGAGAAGGTGCTGCTTCTACTACCCGGTAGCCAGAATAAATTACAAATTGGATGGCAAGGTCCATATACGGTTCTAGAGAAGGTGTCTAGAACAAACTATAAAATTGACAAAAAGGGGAAGGAGAAAGTTTATCATGTAAACCTGTTAAAGAAGTATCTGGACAGACCACTCCAGGAAAGCACCCCCTTACTGACCTTAGCTATCGCAACTCAAATGCAAAAGGAACCACTCACCTCACATGAATACCCATTACATCCTTGTGAAACAGCAGCACAGGTAAAAGTCAGTAAGCACCTGACTAAAAACCAGAGGGAGAGAGTTCAACAGGTTCTGGAGGAACATACAGATGTATTAACAGATAAACCAGGCCATACAAATTTGCTACAGTATGACATGAAACTGGTAGACTCAAACCCAATCTGTATGAGAGCCTATTCTATTCCGTTCGCGAAGGAGAAGGCATTGAAGGAAGAAATAGATTATTTGTTGAAGGAGGGGATTATTTCACACAGTGAATCATCTTTTAGCTCTAGTGTCGTATTGTTGAGAAAACCGTCTGGGGAACACAGACTGTGCATAGATTACAGGAAACTGAATGCTGTCACAGAAGGACAAGTGGATCCATTACCAGACACAAAACAGTTATTTGCCAGACTGAACAAGGCAAAATACTTTTCAAAGGTGGATCTTAGTAAAGGCTATTACCAGATCCCAGTGAAGCCTGAAGTGAGACCTTATTTGGCTTTTAGCACTTCGGATGGACATTATGAATTCAACATGCTACCATTCGGACTGAAAAATGCTCCGAGTGTATTTTCAAGGATGATGCGCAAATTGTTGGATCCCCTGAATAACCCATGTATCACGAATTTCATGGATGATATTCTCGTCGCCACAGAGACATTTGAAGAACACATTGAAGCTCTAGAAATGTTATTTAATAGGCTTAGGGAGGCGAACTTGACTGCTAGGCCAACAAAATGTTGCATTGGATGCAAAGAGTTGGAATTCTTGGGACACACTGTATATCAGGGTAGCATGACCCCTGATCCCAAGAACTTGGAAAAACTGCAGAGAGCACCTAGACCACAAACAAAAAAGGATGTGCGATCATTCGTGTCGTTATGCGGATTTTATCAAAAATATATCAAAGATTTTAACTCTATTTGTGCTCCTCTGACTGATCTGACTCGCAAGGGACTTCCAGATAAAATTAATTGGACTGCGCAAAGTGAATTAGCGTTCCAAGACTTAAAGGAAAAACTCACTAGCAAGCCTATTCTCAAACTACCTGATTTGACACAGGACTTTGTCTTAAGAACCGATGCAAGTAATGTAGGACTCGGAGCGGCTTTGTTGCAAAGATCATCTTCACCTGATGGGGAACTGAAACCAGTCGCTTATGCAAGCCGCAAATTGAATAAGGCGGAACAAGGATACTCCACAAGCGAAAAAGAATGTTTAGCGTTAATCTGGGCAATAAAGAAGTTTCAAATCTATCTGTATGGTAGGACTTTTGTGGTCGAGACGGACCATCAGCCTCTCGTATTCTTATCTCAGGCTAAGCATGAAAACGCAAGATTGCTGAGGTGGTCTTTATTGCTTCAACCTTATCAGTTTAGTATCCAATATATCCCAGGCAAATTGAATGTCGGTGCAGATTTCCTCAGTCGGCACCCCTGTGATCAAAATTAGAGTAATGGCAGGCGTAAGGAGAGATTTTATCTATGTGTATCACTGGTTTTAGAACTTGCCGTAGGCATGTTTTCAAGTGGGGAGATGTGTCACAAAATTAACCGTGATACAACGTTAAAATATCTCCAATGATACAACGTAGGGATAAAAACTAATGCGTAAGCTGCTAGAATACATGATCGCCCACGCCGCGGGTCATCACCCGCCATGGAAATTAAATTGTTAGACTTGAAGGCAAAACGGAACGGGATGAGAACGGAGATCAAAAGGAAAAATCTGACTGAACGCGTGCTTGAAATTAGCAAGGCTAAAAGACGCAAGTGGTGGGGAAAGGAGGAAAAAGTCACGTTCCCCAAGTTGACATAAAGTAAAGAAATCGACAAAAGGGACCTTGGATATTATACGCCACAGTCATTTTTTGGACGCTTTTGCGATAACTTAGTCCGTTTATTTGAATGCAGTGATGAACGCATTCCAGAAGATTCTAGAAAATATTTGAAAAGTAACTTTTCTTAATAATAATGTTAGGAATATAAAACCTAGCTGGCCGGATGGCCCATCTTGAGCAGTGAAATAATATGCTTTCATTTATACAGACGGACAGATAATAAGAAAGATATTGACAAAAGACTGTGTTGTTCATATCAACGATCGTCTGCATTGAAATAAAACATGTCACTAATTTTCAAAAAATTGTGGCCTTGAAGACGCAAGTGCTAAAATCTAGTTGGAATGAAGAGACGGGGTGGGATGGTGAATTGTGGCTAAAAATAACTTTAAGGCAAAATTGTGTAGGGGAAGGCAGAGTTGGTTCAAAAAACAAGTGTGTTTTTTTTTTGTGAAACGCAAGTAGAGACGGACGGACCAACAGACAATAAGGCATACTTGACTGAGGTATGACTGAAATGACTTTTTGGTAGGATATTTGAATTTGAAAAAAGAAAAGGCAGTGATTGGCCATAGATGAATATATTATCGGCGCTCAGACGCGCATTTTGTGCCATTCATTATAAGTTGTCCTAGTAGACACAGTGAATTATTAAGTGGTGTAATTCCCAGAAGCTATTGAAATATTTAGAGGGACGCCATCCTAAGGCCAGCAGCTCAGCTGAGTTTTGCTAGCATTTAACTGTGTTCTATATTCATAATTCTGGTAAGACTGAAATTATTTCTTTGTACATTTTAATATTTGTTTAAGGTTTCGAGTGATTTGATACTGCAATAGCATAATCTGTCCCTTACAACAAGTAAGGATTCGCTCTAGACCCCCCGCCCCAGTTCAGGGTCTAGAGACAAATAAAATACATAAACTCCAGCAAGGATTATGAAGGACAGATCAAGTGTTGAGATCAGTGAAACATATCACCTATCCTATTCTATGGCAGGAAGCTAATGAACATATTTCAGAATACGTAGTCTGGGAGAACTTATCCTATGTGAAACCAACTTGGTAAGATGTGTTGTTTGGTCAGAAAGATCTGACCCGTCTATGTGGTGTTGTTGTTGTGTAGTGTTGTGTCCAGAAATGGTTAGAGGATGGAATTCTGACACATGACTAATACTTTGATTGCAGAACTGTGAGTTTCAGTTGGCACCAATGCGGTGTCAAATGAGTTGTTGAATATTACAAGAGTGGACCCGTGCAGTAACATTTTGTCAGAGCAGCCTATTATAGCCCCCAAGCACGGAGAGGTGGGGCCACCATACTTCTGATATTGCCCCCAAGCACGGAGAGGTGGGGCCACCAGACTTCTGATATTGCCCCCAAGCACGGAGAGGTGGGGCCACCAGACTTCTGATATTGCCCCCAGCACGGAGAGGTGGGGCCACCAGATCTCAGCACCAGAGCTACACCTTCAAGCTACGTGAGCGTCTGGTCTGCTGAGAATTCACCAACTCAACTTATTTGCTAACACACCCATAAAATTTCCATCAAATAACTGGACAATGTGTAGTCGCCATAGACAGGGAGTGATGAGGCCACCCCAACAGCACATCCATTAAATGTTCTCCCAAAATAGATTACAACTATAAACAGTAGTAATATTAACTAGTCTAGTAACATACATATGTACACACCTTGCATTTATTATGTAATATTCATGCATTTCTTTCATAATTGCAAAACCTTTCATATGTTCTGACCAAATTAAAACCTTGGTTCAGAACAAATAAATTTAAAGAAAATTACTATCAAAAAATTTTACACACTTGAGTTAGTTCAGTGTATTATAACATTTATTAATATTATTAGACTTAGTAAATATCTGTGTGTGTGTATGTAAACTACCACAACACATTACATATCATTACCCTAGACATTTAACGTAGCCACATTCAGTAGTAAAAAAAGATAGGTGTGAGGTCGTAGTGGTAGCACGAAGGGCCTTCTGACAATGTTTCTCTTCATTCTGACTGTCTACCTTCTGTCCATCAAAACTCTCCGCCCCTTTTCTGTAAACATTGGCTCACAAACTGTTTACGGTTACTCTTTCACCTGTCAGTCTTAACAGAAAACTTCTGGTACGCGAATTCTTTTCTAGTGCACGCGAGTTCAACTGTCAATCAATAATATTAGATCGCTAGCAACATGCCAACCCTTTGAAGCGAACTCCAGGGAAGATGTGAGCACCCACTACCCTACCCCTCATCCCAGTACTCCTTTGATCTCTTAGTTCGAGACATCTACAGGGCAATTGCTAGCTGGTCGGAGAATCTTTTGTTGACGAGACACATAGCCGCCTCACAGACGCACTATTACGTATCATCCTTTTCATCTGGGCAAAACTCTCGGTTCCCTGTATTCTATCTACGCAGTTTTAATTTTGTTTATCGTAACGGAAGTGAAAGACCCCAGCCATGATCAAACACTTTATCCAATATAAAAACTATTGTCTTTAACTTTCATTTATCAGTCAGCTCCTGGGTCTACTAGCGCGATGACGCTAACTTCCTACTAACGGATTTTTATTGCTTAACAATTCGTGGAGTTTATTTCTAGGCAGCCGGTAAGAACGATAATTTTCTGTGTTAGAAATTATTCATAGCGGTAGCATAAAGGTGATTCAAATTATAATCCACTTCGTGTGTTTCGCTATGCAAGTAATTTAAATAAACTCAATAGTTATAGCAGTAGCAAGTTAGATTGAAAACTATTCTTTGCTTTAAGCGTTGCTAGTTATGAGATTTAAAATAAATTAACTATGCATAGTGACGGGTTGTTAAGACCTCAGTGAATTTAAAATACCGCGCCACCACTAGTTCAGACCGAAAAGAACAGACATCGACGAAATGCGTGTAGATTAGACCACGACGTTGTGTTTGACGAAAACCAGATAGAACGATTGTCAAGAATAGCGAGTTTAGATTTTTTACAGACGGAGAAACTGTATGTGACTGACAGAAGAACAGTAGACCTGTAATTATTTCATTTTGATTTATGGGTTTATAGTAGTGATAAAGCTGAAAACGCCACCACATTGATAAAGGCGTTTTTTTGTAGTGATGTGTGATGTTACTGCTTTCATGAGGTCATACTGGACACGTAGATGGATGGTCAACTCGTTCCGACACAGTGCTGACATCGAGTGAGAATGTAGATGTAAAAGACGCGAATGTGTGTACAGTTCTGTTGAGTTGACAAGTCACTCACTCAATCATAAGCAGAAGTCAATAAAGAGCAGACCACTGATGACGTTTCATACATTTAATAATGGACGTACACTTCGACATCACGATTACAGTCATTTGAACAGGTTGGCACAAAATCATCGTATACTTGAAAAATGGGTGACAATATCAGATGTGCATTTATGTGGCATGTAAATATAATGGAACGATAGTAGGTGTAGTGGGTTTGATGGTATTGTATGATGGTGATATTACTAAATGTAATGTATGAGGCCAGCTGTGAAGGCTCCTGAGATAAAATGTAGTTGTGAATTGACAGAAGGCCTTTCTTGCTACCACTACGACCTCACACTTATTTTTTTTCTTTCTAATGAATGTATCTATGTAAAATGTCTAGGGTAATGATATGTAATGTGGTGTGATAATTATAGATACACCCACAGATATTTAAGCAGACTAATAATATTTAACAAATATTATAATACACTGAACTAACTCAAGAGTGTAAAATTTTTGATAGAATTATATTACATTTATTTGTTCTGGATCAGTTTTTATGTTGACCAGAACTTTTTTTAAAAAAAAAAGATTTAAAATTTATGAAAGAAATGCATGGAATGTTACATAATAAATGCAAGAGTGTACATATATAAGTACTAGACTAGTTAGTTTTATTAAAATGTTCTAGTAGTCATCTACTTGGGAGGATAGTTAATGCTTGTGCTGTTGGGGTGGCCTCATCACACCTGTCTATATTGACTACACAGTGTCCAGTAAATTGCAGGAATTTTATGGGGTATTAGCAACTAAAAGGCGTTGGTGAACTTCCAGCAGACCAGAGGCTCACTCATCTTGCATATGTAGCTCTGGTGCTTAAATCTGGTGGTCCCACCTCTCCGTGCTGGCGGGCAATAATAGTGGTCTCTGTCACAACGTACTGCACAGATACACTCGAGGAAGATCACCAACTGAATGGACACCGCCTTGTTGACAGCTGAAACTCACAGCTCAGATTATGAATAAAGAACACCAGAAATGCTAGCAAAACTCAGCTGAGCTGCTGGCTATAGTATGGCGTCCCTGAACTTATTTCACTTTCTTTCATTTGGAAATCACCACACTTTAAAATACTGTGTCTATCATCGAACAACTATTGAGGAATGGCCCCACTTGCGCGTCTGAGCGCCGATAAAATGATTGTCTGTGGCCAATCACTGCCTAGGTTTATTTGAAATTCAAATTTCCTACCCTAAAGTCATTTCAGTCATGCTTCAGTCAAGTATGGATGTTTATCTGTTAGTCTGTCCGTCTCTACTTGTTTTTTTCAAAACGTACTTGATTTTTGAACCAACCTTTCTCTCCCCTCCAAAATTTTGTCGTTAAAAGTTATATTTAGACACAGCTCCCACCAATGTCCCTTCGCTTCCCTACTAAGTAGATTTGAACACCTGCGTCTCGAGGTCGTGTTTTTTTGTGCAAATAGCGACACTTTTTTATTCCATACAGTCTGTCGTTGATGTGAACAACACTGTCTTTTGTCATTATCTTCAATATTATCTATCCGTCTGTAAAATTAAGAACATATTAGTTCACTGCTCAGAATGGGCCATCCGGCCAGCTAATTTTTATATTCCTAACATTAATATTACGAAAAAGTTACTTTTTAATTTTTGTAATATTCCAAACATCCGCGTTCTGCCGCTGAATTCAAATCAAAGGCTTGGTATCGCAAAAGCGACCAATAAATGACTGTGGCGTAACATATCCAAGGTCCCTTCTGTCGAGTTCCTTACTTTATGTCAACTTGGGAAACGTGACTTTTCTCCGTTTCCCCCCCAATTGCGTCTCCTTAGCCTTTCTAGTCTCACGCAATCTTTCCAGTCATATTTTTTTCCTTTTTATCCGCCGTTCCCCTCCTGTCTAGCAAGTCAATTTTTATGGAGGGTGATGACCCGCGGTCTGGGCGATCATGTACTATCAGCAGCCTACGCATTATGTTTTTATCCTTACATGTTATCTTTGGAGGTATTTTACCGTTGTATCTCTGTCAATTTCACTACAGTAGGCAAGCACTCAGTATTCTGGTTGTCTATCGTCTAATGCTTCAACTGACTAATCGCGTCAGTTGAGGTGGATACATAATCATCAACAATGGTTCACTGTCAGAACCTTCTGCTGGCTAAGTTTCTCATGCCGTAAATTCATCAAATGTTTATAGCAACAATGTTAAACCACAGTAGTGGGTTTTCATAATGTATAGATCTCTGTACCATCATCAGATAATAAGACCTTTTTCTGTTCTCCGACAATGATCCCTGTCAGAACCTTCTCCTGGCTAAGTTTCTCAAGCCGTAAATTCATCAAATGTTTATAGCAACAATGTTAAACCACAGTAGTGGGTTTTCATAATGTATAGATCTCTGTACCATCATCAGATAATAAGACCTTTTCTGTTCTCCGACAATGATCCGCTTACAATGGCGGGAATCCAAAATGGCTCTCCTCCGTGAGCTTTGCTCACCCAGGATGAAAAATTATGAAGCATAATTACTTCGTTATTCATACGTAAATGTCCTCATTGGGCTTCTATACATATCTGCTATCAATAAGGCTGGATACATCAAGTGATCTAGTGCTGCTAGATAACACGTCATCTTCATCTATAATCAACAATCCTAGATGTACGATAATACGTCTCCCATCTAGGCTTAGCAAAAAAGTTCAGCAAAAAATGTACTGGTTTTACCTGGCTTTAGGAAAACACATACAAGCGAATAACGCACGCCATTCCTAGGCGTTAATAATGGACATTAGGAGAATCTCTGATAATACAGTCATACAGAGAAACAATCTCCTTCCTAGAATAAATCACAGAGATCAATCTTCAAACTTTCTAATCGACCAGCCCATAGTAGCGACGACATGACAGCCTTCTCTGTCCACACACACAAAATCGACGCATGCGCAGAAAAAGCCTTTCACCCCAGAGTTCAGCTCACAAAATAGTCCGACATAGCAATACAAAGATACAAAGATATAAGACCGAATCACCTTAAATAGTCAAGGAATAAATATAAATTCGGGCCATAAACATTTTAAGCAAGACCAATCTGTTTCTGGCCATAATGACGTAAATCTCGTATTCATACGCCAGATTGAGACACAAGAACAGATAACCCATAGAACCGAATATAACATCGATCAATCAGGGTTCTGTCGCTTACTCTAAGAATCATTGATTCTCAAATAAATACTTTTCATCAGACAAATAGTTATTACTTTACATTTGTATGCCTACCAACAGTAATCTGTGCGTCACAAAAGAATATGTGCGCAACAAGTAGTGTCTATAAATCTTTCGTTAAAATGCGAAACGCGACCTGTTAGAAATTGTGACACTATTTATCTCTATGAGTGTTGTTTGTTTCGTTCTAAATGTGAACGAATGCAGCTGAGCGACGGGTTTTATCGACCCGCCTCGACAGAACAAGAGAGACGCGAAGTGCGTGTTCGGAGCGACAGAACAAAAGCTGTGTCCTGTGTGATGTCCGTGGTTTACTGTGTAAAACTGTAACACTAACTGTACATGTTCGTATGTATTTTATTTTTTCAGACCTGATCCTAACAAGCGGTCTCCATACATATCTTATCTACCTACCCAAGCCTAGGCCATATTTCCCGAGTCCACAACTAGCCTGCTGATAATTTTGACATTATTTCATATACTTGACTAACCAAGCCCTTCTTCTTTGATCCTTAGCCGCCGACTGTCAAAGCAGTCAGTAGTCAATTAATAGCCCCACAGTTGGTGGCCGTCAGAATATCCTCAGCGTACCTCACCCCCTGGCAGTGGCAGTTTCGGAGTACCTATTTTTTCACTGCGCAGGGCCGGCATTCTCTGCCAAAGAGATGCTAGGTATCACCATCAACTTCTACCAGGAATATTAGTAAATCAAGTACCATCGATCCTAGAAGAACCACCTCACCTAGATCATCCATCAGCAGTTCTCACACTAACCAACCGTTTCGCTTCGACCAGCCCGTGGATAGAAAGAAAAAAAAACACATGCGGGAACTGAAGCCTGTTCCTCGCCCGCCCCTGTAGTGCAAGACGATATCGCATCAGAGTGCTCTGATGTAGTTTTCTGTGTCTATTTCCCCCTGAGGCATATCCTCAGGAGTAAAATTGGATATATCTGCATTCGGACCAGAATTGATATCACTTTAGATTCGTAACACCTTATGGATTAATCGTGTATCCAGACAGACCAGGCCGTCCACAACATTTTTCTGTACTGGGTGCCACACTCGAGAGCACAGGGCGGTATAAGATTCACACTTCAAGGGACTCTGATATTCAAACTGGAAATTAAATGACAGTATGAATGAAATAGGAAAGTGAGTGAGAAGTGGCCACTGGGATTAATAAAGGGTGTTCCGTATTGGGAGTTGTATTTGGTTTTCTCTGTTTGGGTTTTCTTTTCAGCTTGGTTATTATCATACACCAAGGTTTGTTTTCCCTCTTGTACAGTGCTAACCTTCAGCAGGGGTTCTCTTTTTTTCTCCAGGCAAGGAAGGCGCACCATGTAAATGTATGTCTGATGTACTTTATTCAGTGTTGTGATAGAGCTTAATGGTAAATAAAACCACAATAAAATTTATAATTGATGTGTTGGTCAGAACCCCACCTTCTTCTAATTAACTTCACTGTGTGTGTGTATTTTTCGTGACACCCCTTACTGTGTGTAGAGTAATCTACTACAACTAAGAGGGGGAGGTTAAGATTGTCTTAACTCGGTAGGCTGAAGAACACAATTAAAACCTTCAGAGACATATCTTTTTCTCAACTTAACACATGTGACTGTTAAGTCATGTTTTATTAATGGGAGTTAGGTGTTAAAGATTTTTATGTATGGGTCGGATTTTTGTACACACGTTAGTTAGCACGCTTTAGTAATGAGATGATTTTTTGAGTTGGGGACTTATTGCTCGATAATTTTTTAACACAGCTCAACTGTGTGGTTGCTAGTTGTTTAAAAAAAAATATGATAAAGCAAGTTGTCGAATATTCTTAGTGTTAGTTTGGGGGAGAGACGGGTTGAGCTGAGCGATAGTCTCACGCGGTAAGTCCGCGCATGAGTAATTTTTACAGAGCTGTTCTGAGATGCAGTAATCTCGTGACAGTGCGTTCCTGGCAGAGCTTCGGGATGGTCGTTGATCCATCTCGCTAGTGTGTTCCAGTGGGTTCTTTTTGTAAAGGAGAATATTTGATAAAGTGCAGAGTATATATATATATATTATCGAAGCGAAGATAGAGAGATTCACGGGAATGTTTTTCTCCCGGTGTATTTGTCATACAAAGCCTTGGATTGCACGGGCTTATTGTTATACTGCATTTTGTTGTTCAAAGATTGGATTATGATGGCTTATTGTTGTACTGCATTTGTGTTCAAAGCCTTGGATTTACTATGCTGGCTTGTTTATGTATAGTACTGATTATTCAAAACCTTGGAGTAGGTCAGCCCAAGTTATGTTATTATGAACCGTGATGCATGCGGTCCCGGTTAACGGATATTTGGATTTATTCACCCGATGCTGTATGTTTATGCTGTGAACTATTTATACCATGATGTCTACGTCACTGTGTAGGTAATAAACCGTGTATAACGTTACCAGTCGTTTCAACATTTCCTGACTCTTACGTTTACTGTGGTGTGTGGTTCCAGTCTGTGTTGGTATGCCAGAACCCTTTGCATTCGCGTATGTTGACAGTCACTCACTCACACACCGGTCGGCCATCCGTAAGCCCGACCTAAGCTGATCGTTATTCATAAGCATATATATTAACTTTGTCTTCCTGTGCCACAAAGAAATAGAATGGTAACAGTGACTCTATTTCTTACTTCTTACTTCTATCACAACAGTTAAGATATCCCCAGAAATAAGCTCTTGAACCCATTAAACCTACCATGTGATATCTATCTAAAAGTAGAAGACATTTTTCAGAAAGCTAAGTGGGAAAAAAAACAGAAGACTCAAATAAATCTGAGTAAACATCAAGGGGTCGGCAACTTGCCTAGCATTACCAGACTAGCAGTAGACCACAAGGGGTCATTTGGTAGATCTCTAGGTGACAGAAAAGGGGGTAGGGGTAGAGAAAATAATGTTTAAGTAGGGGTAACATCGGACCACCCCCTTCCCCCCCCCCCCCGGCACTTAAAAGTGCGGTATCCCAGTATTAAAGATGCTTCCTCCGTTTTACCAGTACATACCCACTAGCTAGCTGACTATAACTCGCAACATTCGTGTACTTTGTCAGGAACGCAATGTTTTCTTAGAAAGGAAGTTAACATCCGGTAAAATGTTATTTAGTTTGAATTTCTTACCTCTCTGTGGATAGAATTAAAGGAGGCAGGCTGTCATGCAGAGATAACATTGACATATTCTGCTTCTTCTTTGATCCTTAGCCGCCGACTGTCAAAGCAGTCAGTAGTCATCACGCCTGGTGGCGTCTTGTAGGGCAGTAACAAACGCTTCCACTTTGTTCGGTCGGCGGCCATCCTTCGTACAGTGCCCCAACTCTGGTTCATTCTTTGCATCTCATCTTCCACAGTTCTCCGCCAGGTTGTTTTTGGTCGGCCTCTCTTTCGCTTTCCCTTGGGGGTCCATAGCATAGCTGTTCTTGTGATGGTATCAGGGTCCCTTTTGAGGACGTGGCCAACCCAACTCCAGCGTCTGCCAGCTATGATGGTGTGGATGTGTGGCAGTGTCGGGGTATGCAGGGTTTACAGTTTATTTTATAGAGAGTAGGTTTGGTTAACTAGCCTTGACCGCTAGAGATATTTTTTCCTCTCCTTTGTAAGATTGGGTCACCAGGTTCGATTTTCTTCTCTTAGGTGTTGATGTAGCAAATTTAACTGAGATGGATAGATTTCTTAGCTAAATCTCAAACTGTAGAAATTCACTTTTGCAACAGCGTTCTATTTCAAACAAATCTTTTAATGTCTTACAGTATGAAGTCAAATTTCAACAAAAGTCTGGAATTCAGAACGTTTTTACAATAATAAGCACAATAAAGTTTTAACATATCATCAGATGCTTTCATCGATGCAAAAATCCCTTTTGCATCTTTATCTCATAGGCCTACTCAATTTGTCAAAGATGGCGAACTTTTTCCTTCCACCGTTTTCTTCCTTTAGGTTAGGCCTAACGTCTTATTTTGGGTTCGACGACATTTTCTCATTCCTTCAGATTAGTCCTTTGATTTCTTTATTATCTTAGGTATTCCTTGAGTTAAATATTTTCCAACACAAGGGTATTTTCAGCTCAGCATGGTTTTATGTGTAAGACTAGTTTTTGCAAATTGACTCAATCTTCGAACCTAGTTCTGCTGCAACCAGAGTTGGAAGCTCTATTCAAATATGCGTTGAATGATAGTTACTACTTACGCAAGTAAGGAATACAAAACCACTCAATGTCCTGAAATACACATTTTAAAATAAATGTTGCAGTTGATTTACTCAAACTAAGGAATATGTAGAGCTGGACTAGACACGTCCTATTCAGTTTCGCTCCTTCATTCTGACTGCCAGATGGCGTCCTGTTCTATATTCCCCGGGGTAAATCTGAGCTATCCGATTGGTCAGGGGAAATCACCCAATTATTAGAAATGGCGTGTGGAAGCGACTCTGTCCTAAATATGTGACACTATAATTTATTATTTTCTGTTTCTCATAAAATATAAAATTATGGGGTGGTCTGTGCTTCTTCTCGTCTTGTTAGAATATAGTCTGTTCTCTGAATAAAGCACGGTATACACGGCTACATACAGATCCCGGGGCCCTGCAAATGTATCCCGTAGGGAGACATTTGAGTACTATCAATAACAAAAAATATCCCCAAAATTCCTAAGTTCAAAAAAAAAAATTTTCAGAAAAATTTAAAGTTCAAAAAAATTTTTCTAAGTCCAAAAATAATTCGGAAAAATTTAACGAAATTCTTACATCTGAGCTCCTATGTCTATATGGGACTGTCGTCTATAAAGGGGCCTTATAGATGGACATCATCTCCAAAAAATTGCAAACTATCTTTCACATCAATACCCATTTCAACCAAATTTACCAATTGGCAACAGTGCCCGACAAAATCCTAAAAACAATCATAAGGTCATCACCAAAAAAATGTGACGAGTGGCAACACTGGGAAATGAACAATAAAATATCTTATTTGCAGAACTTGGCTGCATTATCATAATCTATTACATTTCATTCAAAATATAGTTGATTACATTCTCTTGGATATGGTGGGGGGTGTTATCTCTTTTCTGTTCCTGTTATTTGCTCCATATATAAGTCTGCAAGACTTAAAAAAATCTTTTTTTTTTTTTTTCTTCCTGGCGTACTTATTTATTTTATTTTCCAAGTACTCTGCAATATCCTTAGTAATGTCCAGGATCTCCAATTCCTATGGTAATGGCAATCCACTTTCATAAAATAGCCAATGTTCTCATGGGTACTCATCATGTTCTCTTTTTTTTTTTTTTTTTTTTTGTGAATGAGCCACTTGCTCATTATTACATGTAGAAAACATCTCTAGACATAATATGCATATTTATCAGACGATAATATAACTAGCATCATTTTTATAAGTAATCATTTTTCACAATAAAAGCATTAAAACCTCATGGCTTATCCTTATTTATTTATTTGTATGTTTCCTTGTTATTGACATTTTCCAAATGGTAAGTGTATAAATTCGTTCTAAGTCCGTCACTGTAGAAAAAATGTTCTATATTACATTCCTTTTTTTTTTTTTTTAAACTATGTGATGTCTGTCTCTAATATCCGTACGTCTGGTGGTGATCCTGTCCATTAGTCAGTTATTTCTAATCATTCCTTCTTTTCTGTCAACACAGTATTTTTTTTCTGTGAACTCTGTCCTAGAAATATTATTTTATATATATATATATATATATATTTTTTTTAAAAGATCTTCTTTGACTTGCCATACATCAATTTTCAAACATCTAATTATTCAGCAACCAACAGACGAATGTGTTACTATCATATTATGAAATATAAGGGAAAAGGAAAATATAGTTTCAAATCATCATGAATTTTCTACGTTGGGTTCCGTATTACTTTATTTTCTGTTAAGACAACTGTTTATACTCTTGACAATATGTATCCATGTTGTCACTCTCAAAGCATCCTTGTATACAGTTTATATTTGTCTCCTTTTTTTTTTTTTTTTTATAACACCAATGTATCATTTATGGTGTTCCAATATCATTGTATCCATTCTAGTCCTCCTGTTATCTTGAGAATTCATCCTTAGTAACTCCCTATGTACCTTATCTAGCAATACATTTTTCAAAAACACATCAAACAATTATTTATGGAACAATCAACTGAGATGTAAGAACTTGTGACAATATGAGATGAAAAAAAATGTTGGGGTCATCACTCAAAAATTGTGACATAGAAGGGAAGAAAAAATATTCAATTGATCGTGAGGAGTCTACAATATCCTTATAAAACAAAGTTCCTGGTACTCTGACTCTTATTTATCCATTTTTTTTCTGGTTATCTTTGCATACAGTGTACCATTTCCATTTTCTTTATAAGTCCAATTCATCGCTCATGGTGCTCCAATATTTAAAATGTGGATCCTTCCTATTCCTCTTATTCTGTACTGGAAATACATCCTTATTAATTGTCCATGTACTATATCTGCGAATATTTATCAACAATATATCAACTAATCATTTATGGAACCATTTATACAAATGTCTAAACTTTACCAAAACATGAACAAAAACATGTCTTTTTACATATGTGCAATATTTCGACACCAACTCTGCCTTCGCAGGTCGAGGGTTAGTCAGAGTTATGTGGTGCCTGTAACATCCGCTGACTACAGCCAGATGGGTGACTTATGGTACTTATAATTCAAAAATCTCATCCGTCAGTTATCTTAAGTGTGGGGCGGGGTCTATTTCATGGTGTCCTTGACCAAGTTTGCTGCATTTCCAATCTAGGTATTCTTTTTTTTTTTTCATAATATCTCCATGATATATCTGTGACATGTCTGTCCTTGGGATAACATTATTTTTTATCCAATATCCTCGGGGTGAGCAGAATCTCAGTACGTCCAATTTCATCAACCATGTATTTTTTTTCTCTCTTGTAATTCTGGGTATATTATGAGTATAGTAAATTGTCAATTTATTTCAACTATCTTACAACATTCTGTAATTCGTGATAAGGAATAGTCATTTGTTATACAACCATGTTCATATTACAAAGGCAATGAGCAAAAATCAAAAAAAGATTTCTCCAAAAATGCGGATGTATCTCTATTTCCTTTACCTCTGGGCGTAGCAATTGTTCAGTCATTATTTTTTTCTCATTATTTAATCTCCATTTTGTGTCCTTAGCACCTGTGGTTCCATGGGATTATCATAATCTATTTGTCTCTTGTCTACTGACAATCCTTCAATAATGACTTCAAATATGGTCCTCATATGTGCAACAATCATCTGCTCTGATTTGTTCCATGTCCATGGTATTCATAAAATATTCCATTATCTCCTTGTCTTTGCTCGTATCCACGAAAGACTAAGATTATTGTTCCTCCAATGTTAATGTGGGGGATTTTGTGCATAAACATTTCAACAAAATCTCAGCTGTGACAACATAAAGTTTCACCTTAATAGCAAATTGCATCTTCATCATACCTAAACAGTTGCTTCTTCATCTCATGTGTCATTAGTGGTTATCATGTGGTAATGGGGTATTCAATGTGGGTTCAGCATATACAAATGCTGTAGAGGGGTATTTCATTTGCTAGGTCAGCATGTGCAAATGCTATTTCTTTAACATGGGCAAAGGCATCATCAACAAATAGGTGTAATGTGTTCAATCTGGGGTTAGCATATACTAATGCTCTCAAGGGATTCTTCATTTGCAGAAATTCAGCCTTCAGCTGCTAACCTCAGGGCAGTCAATGTTTTACAATATTGGCTTATCATCATCAAAATGTGTGAGGGTGGCATATACACATAATACATTTTATATAAAAAAATTTCAATTGTTTTTTTCTCTTCTCATTTTTCTGTTATGTCTTTTGTCTCTTTTTCATTTTTTTTTTCTTTTTCATTTCTTTTTTTTGTTTGTATCACAAGTACTAAAAAATGATAAAAAATCAATTCACTAAACACTAAAGATACTATCAATATTCTTAATAGTAAATCCTAACCAATAGGGCTGCAAGTAATAGTTTAGGTTAGAATAGAATGGATGTTGTAGCAGTGTCTGTTGTCAATAAGTGGCGAGGAAAGGGTACATCAAGGATCTCCTGATTACAACATGATTGTAATTCCAAGGAATGAATATGATTGGGATTGAAAAAAATCACAAGTCTAGAATGTCGTCTCAATATAGTGGAATGAAAAAATAGTAAGTTAAAGATGGTGTAACAGTGGGGTGAAGGAAATCTTATTATAGAGAGTCAAGGTTGGGATATGGAATCTCTTTAGGAGAATGTTTAAAATCTTGACAGTACTAATATACATCTGGGTCTAAAATAATAATGTACATTTGAAAATAAATAATCCTGTGGAGAAAAATAGCATAACATGCAATACTAGTTTTGGGTATGAATTTTATGTTGTTAGGAGATGTCATAGTAGGAACAGTATGATTGGTCAAGGTGATAGAATAAAGGAGTTTAGCATAAATGAGATCACAGAAATATTAGTATGGGGTAAGAAAAAATACTGGTGTAAAGTGTCTGCATGAAAATGCTGGTGAATGGAGCGTGGAATATGATCAGTTACAAAAGTGGAGATGAATGTTACAACAGAATAGTGTGACACATGTGTTATAGGTAAAGTTGTGTAACCTTAACCTGTCTGACTAATAAGGGTCTGTAAACAAAGAACATTGCATGATAGCGTTTCGCCTTGACTATTCGTCTGATCTCATTTTGTGGCAATTTCATGCATTTAATGACAGGAGATGATGCGTCTGATGAAGAAAAACAGGTACGTTTGCCAGCTGCTTGAATCTCCGGGGATGACGTACTAGCGAATGATGTATCAGTTGTGCAACTAGGACCAGGCGAATCTATACCAGAGTCTCTTTCATACTTGTTGGTTACTATCTCACCGTATGTTTGAACAGGGCAGATATTGGATATTTCGTCGG
Source organism: Oreohelix idahoensis (assembly GCA_024509875.1). Lineage (NCBI taxonomy): Eukaryota > Metazoa > Mollusca > Gastropoda > Stylommatophora > Oreohelicidae > Oreohelix > Oreohelix idahoensis. Next base: position 505,196 of record JAMPIV010011446.1, on the reverse strand, counting down.
TGTGAAAACTTTGGTCTATTGGTTCTTGTGTGTCCATGTCAGAATCTGTGTCGTTAAAGGGGACCGAACATGTGGAGCGATAACAATATTTTGCCCTTCTAATGGGTCGGATGGATACTTCTGTAGAATTCTTCTCTTGTAGGGTAATCTTGCTTTCATCCCGATCTAACGTGCTGTTATAGTGTTCAAGAGTGCCATCATCCTGTTGAACCGTGTTTATTACTAAACAACGTATCTCATCTTGTTTGGCAGACAAGTTCACAGCAAATTTATCCTCTAGTAATTCATACACCAATTTGACCGTGAGAACGCTGAAATCACCCTTCCTCAAGATGTCATTTATTTCTTCCTGCAGCCTCTCTGTGCTCAGTGCAGTAACTGGGATAGCATTGAAGGATTTCTGTTGGGCGAACTGTTTCACTGGTGCTACGGGGTCGCAAACTTGACTTGGTGTGTCAGTGTCTGTCTGTGTTGCTGAAACTGCAGCTCTATTCTCTGTTTGTGTCGCGACAGAGGTCGTCTTTGGTTCATTCATAAATTCTTCTTGTTTGTGCACGATTCGGGTTAGTCTATTATGAGGGGGGGGGGGGGTATGTAGCGTCGTGTTTACTTTCACCGAACTGACCTGTCTTCGCCATGGATGTAGTGGTTTTATAACAGCACGAAAACCTTCATCTGTGGTGACAATGCATGCCCTGTCAGATGCATGGAGATTCTTTATTTCGTAGGTCCTATGACTTTTGACATTGGTGAATAGGCTTCGGACTGCAATGCGGCAATCTCTTCTATTTAAACTCGTCCAGTGATTCTTAGCACGTCTGTTAAAATGATACAGCGTACTATCTGTGTCCTCGGTATGATGTGTTGGTAGACATGGGTATCGTAGGTTTCTTAAATTTTCGACAGAGTAACTTTCCGCATCCGCGTGTGTTGTTACTGCATTCCTCCTGATAGAGGTGTGATTACAATACTTCATATCTGCCCCATGAATAATGGGATGTAAGCTCAAGGATTTACGTTTGGGATAACCTCCCGTCAGAAAACGATTTTTTTTCTTGTCAGAGTCAGAGGGGCGGCGTGGGTTGGAGAAACTTGGGGAGGGGAACTGATGGGCAAAGCTCTGACACAGTGATGGCTCATGCTGCATAGGGTAACTTCCCGTCAGCAAATATTTCTTAGCCATGTCAATCGGTGGGCTGTAATGGTTGTGCATGCGTTTGCTGCTGTTGTTGTACTCTTGGTGTGGGTATTTCCTCCTTAGGTCCATCTTCGCTATTTTCTGTTTGACTTATAGTGGTGGGTTTTTGCTTTTTAAAGAGAAGTGGTCACGGCATCATTTTACCATACGCTTTCATCCCTTCAGATTAGTCCTTTTTATGCCAATGGTCATAGGTATTCCTTGAGTTAAATATTTTCCAACACAAGGGTATTTTCAGCTCAGCATGGTTTTATGTGTAAGACTAGTTTTGCAAATTGACTCAATCTTCGAACCTAGTTCTGCTGCAACCAGAGTTGGAAGCTCTATTCAAATATGCGTTGAATGATAGTTACTACTTACGCAAGTAAGGAATACAAAACCACTCAATGTCCTGAAATACACATTTTAAAATAAATGTTGCAGTTGATTTACTCAAACTAAGGAATATGTAGAGCTGGACTAGACACGTCCTATTCAGTTTCGCTCCTTCATTCTGACTGCCAGATGGCGTCCTGTTCTATATTCCCCGGGGTAAATCTGAGCTATCCGATTGGTCAGGGGAAATCACCCAATTATTAGAAATGGCGTGTGGAAGCGACTCTGTCCTAAATATGTGACACTATAATTTATTATTTTCTGTTTCTCATAAAATATAAAATTATGGGGTGGTCTGTGCTTCTTCTCGTCTTGTTAGAATATAGTCTGTTCTCTGAATAAAGCACGGTATACACGGCTACATACATCCTCTTGTTAACTCCGAGTAAGTAGTTCTTGCTTAGTGATAGTATTCGGCCAAAAGCTTCAGAGAATTATACTTCAGCAGATTGTATGGAAGGAGGACAGTTTCGACACTTCCTTCTCTGTTACTCTCCATCATTCAGCACCATAGAGAAGCTCAGAGAGTACATAGCTCGCGTATAATCTTAATTTGGTGTTTTTGCTGTACAAGCAAGGCTCCCAAATGTTGTTGAGACTAGCAAAGGCACATAGGCTGCCCTTATTCCAGATACTCTGAAACCTGAAACCAGACACGATTCTGGTAAGGGTAGATCTTTAGCTTGTAAATTAGATCCCGACAGTAGGTTGCCAGTTTAAACATGATTCCATATATAATTATCGTATCGTATAAAATAGATAATTATATGTAATACGTCTTTAACGTTACTTTAAATTCCAGTAGTTTGCATTTAACAATTTTATATTTATGCTGATCCTCAGCACAGCGTCAGTATCAATACTTATGTCAAGGTCGCGTGCTGTTTTTTGACGCCGTGCAAGATGTTAGTCACAGTTGATAAAAAGTTGCTACATGAATATTCAAAACAGGAATGTCAAGTCTTGTAAATTTGCACCAGTTGTTATGCTAAGATATGACACGTGAAAAAACATATTGTTACCTTTTCGTTAGGTCCAGAAGGCTTGTCTTTCATTATTACTTCGTTCCTCATGAGACACTGTTGAGAACAAAGAACGAAATTTGCTTTAACTTTGGAGACTACAGAAACACAAGCCAACGATGACTTGGCTACACACTAGTAGACCAACTGTGTCGTATATGGTATACTGGGCGGGGCAGAAAGGGTATCACCGCTTCAGTATGATGGGAATGACTCATGGGATGTTATCAAGAAGGTCTCCAGAAATTTGCTCGTTAAGAAAGAGACATATTTGAGATAAGGACAAGACGAAGAGAATGCTCTCCACTAGATAGTGTTTTTAAATAAATCATTGAAAGTTTTCTATTTCCCTACGACATTACTTCTTTCCCTGATCTCGATAAAGAAAAAGTTCCCAACATCCTAAATGAAGAATTTTACCTACATGTAAATACTTAACACAAACAGCACGAGTGATACATTTAATAACTAGGTAAAGATATACGCGGCGCTATACAGGTTCGTACTCATATATATATATATATATATATATATATATAAAACAGCCGAGTATACATTTAATAACTATAAAGATATACGCGGCGCTATATATATATATATATATATATATATATATATATATATATATATATATATATATATATATATATATATATATATATATATATATTTATATATGTGCATTACCCTCAGCTCAATTAGATTATATTAAACATGAGATTATCAATATCGTAATAAAGAAACAACTAATTAATGCAACATTTGTATTAACAGTGTGTTGACAGTTCCTGTAGAATCTGTTCCAGTTTGATAAGTTAACCCGTGGGGCTTCTATTCATACAGAAACCGGATTGGGTTGGGCTGCATTGGTTACAGTTGTACAGCGTTTAAAATGTCTAATCTAAAGATTTGCTGTACTCACAGTATTCTCCTGAGGCTGTTCTGCTCCCTGGTAGAACGGAAACACTGGCCACCTTCTGTGCTCATCTTCTTCGTGCTGAGACAGCAGACGTTCTCGCTCACGGCACCGCTCCTGACAACACAGACACTTATCCCTACATCAGACGGAGAGAGTCACACGTGACGGCGTCTGATAATTGACGTCATAGTATAGGTTGTGACTAAAATACAGAACAACTATGATCTAATAGTACGTACATCAGAAACTGAGTGGAACTTACCACCTTTACAGAGGTATGTAAATAGGTCCAAGACGGTTTCGGCACATCTTTACCCTGGAAACTAGTGATGTAAAATGGAACTGACTAGAAGATTCACTAAGTTAACCGATCAAAGCCCAAAAACTTTCACAACTAAACGCTAAAGTTTATGCTATGCTCATGGTGTTAAGACCAAACTCTTATTAGAATGCAACCAGTTTTGTAAAATTGAAAAAAATAAAGTTCATGTAAAGCGCTTATGAAATGACCCAATTATGGCCACGTGTTTGATTATACTTGTATTATTATACACAATAATATATAATCATACCAGTCATATTCATCATAGGCTACACAACATTCGTGCCGAGCCTTCATGTCCTGTCCATTCCGTCAATAACTGTTCAGGTCTGTTTTGATTCCTTTATTTGTTTTGTCAAGTTTACTTCTCCATGTGTTCTTTGGTTTCCCTGCCTCCCTTACTCTTAGGATTCCAGAACAAGGACTACATTGTAATACTTCAAAGATAAGGGGTATTGATGCAGGGAGGGATATCTGAAGGTATGAAATATAAGGTCCTTACAACTTACCTGTGTATGTGTCGTGACAATAGAAATAAGCAAGGCACACCTATTGTTCTCTCTATTTAAAAGAAAGAATATTTTGTCATCGACTGGTTATAATTTTTTTTCCTTAAACAATACAAACAGTAGAATGGCTGTCCCTGTTTTAGAAACCGCAAGGTAGATGGAACACGGCAAGCTCACGACTCCCATACCTTCCCGCATAACAGACAGGAAAGCTTCAGGATATCCAAATGACCGACCATGTACCACGGGGTTCTTCTTTTTCAAGTACCATGCCAGTTGTCGTCGGTGATCATGTCTCTCCACATTCTCCTGCCCCGGAGCTGTTGTTGATTTGTATAAGGGGTCGGAGCTTCATAGACTGAACACCCCAAATAGGTGCCTCCCAACCGATCAAAAAAGCCCCCTCTAAGGAAATTTCTAAATACGCCACTGGCAGTAATTGCGATAACCGTATAACGACTTGTAACATTAGTGGCAGTAATTGCGATAACCGTATAACTGCCGTAAAACGTGTGTGTAAACCCACTTCTTTGTTAATACACTATGTCGAGATACAAATATGCCCAGCCAATCAACGTTCAACAGACTCTGAGACAGATTAAATTACACGAAGTACACGCCATCTTGTTCCCCCAAGATGGCGGCAGACAGAATGGATTAGGAAAAAAAAAATATAAGGAAAAAAACTTAAGCCTGAATTTCGGGACTCGGTCACGGAATGTACGAAACCGTCGAGAACCAATCAAAAGAGTTCCTTACGCACTGGCAGATTCCCTGCGTCTACCTATATAAACAGGCGCATTTTATTAAAAAAAAAAAAAACACACACACACACAAACACGAAGGCCAGCTCGACCGACATACTGGGAAAGAGAAAGCTGTCAAGACTGATTTATGCTTAGCTGCATGACCGGGCAGACTTGGTTCACTAGTCGAGTCGAAATCTGGCTTGTATTAATCTTAGAAGATAGGTTTATTCGTGTCATCCAACCTGAGGTCGTATGTTCGGATCAATCCAGCTGCCTGGAATTTCGCAGGAGCATAGTGGTAGTATCAAAGCTACATCCTTTGTCCCCCTCAGTCTTGGGTGGGCTAAAGAAGATCATCAGCGGGTGTTGTGTGCAACAAACTAAGAAGGACAGAACTGTTTTAAAAGATGAGTACACATTAGTACCATTTCCGTCGGCAATTGTGAGCAAATTAAACTGTCAATGAAGAAAAAGTGATTTAGCGTAGTGAGAGACAAGATTAACAGCACAGCTGATAAATTTTCTATAATCGATTAACAGCACAGCTGATATCTATAATTTTGTTCCTATTACATATATGTAAATCGTATGTTAACTTACAAAACCATTACATTCCATCTTCCAACATCCACCTTTCAGCACAAGAGTAGATAGTGTATATACTTAATAAATAAGGAAATTGTATTTGAACGACTTGTCAAGTTTATAATTGTTAAGTGAAATCTGTTTCCTTGTTTTAATATAACAGTTAGTTACGCAGCGGGGTGGCATTTTTATGACTTTCTCCTCTCTACTAATTTTTCGAGATCAGATCATTCACAGCCGTAACTAATTTGTGATACCAGTAGTTCTCCTACACTGGGACTTCACCATTTTCCTGCAGAAATTCTATTTCTGTATTGTCAGTACTATACTGATCCTATAGCCAATAAAAACCTCAGGCTACAATAACGACTTGTAGCATTAGTGGCAGGAATTGCGATAACCGTATAACGACTTGTAGTAATAGTGGCAGGAATTGCGATAACCGTATAACGACTTGTAGCATTAGTGGCAGGAATTGCGATAACCGTATAACGACTTGTAGCATTAGTGGCAGGAATTGCGATAACCGTATAACGACTTGTAGCATTAGTGGCAGGAATTGCGATAACCGTATAACGACTTGTAGAATTAGTGGCAGGAATTGCGATAACCGTATAACGACTTGTAGCATTAGTGGCAGGAATTGCGATAAAAACCGTATAAACGACTTGTAGCATTAGTGGCAGGAATTGCGATAAACCGTATAACGACTTGTAGCATTAGTGGCAGGAATTGCGATAACCATATAACGACTTGTAGCATTAGTGGCAGGAATTGCGATAACCGTATAACGACTTGTAGCATTAGTGGCAGGAATTGCGATAACCGTATAACGACTTGCAGCATTAGTGGCAGAGAATTGCGATAACCGTATAACGACTTGTAGAATTAGTGGCAGGAATTGCGATAACCGTATAACGACTTGTAGCATTAGTGGCAGGAATTGCGATAACCGTTTTTATAACGACTTATAGAATTAGTGGCAGGAATTGCGATAACCGTATAACGACTTGTAGCATTAGTGGCAGGAATTGCGATAACCGTATAACGACTTGTAGCATTAGTGGCAGGAATTGCGATAACCGTATAACGACTTGTAGCATTAGTGGCAGGAATTGCGATAACCGTATAACGACTTGTAGCATTAGTGGCAGGAATTGCGATAACCGTATAACGACTTGTAGCATTAGTGGCAGGAATTGCGATAACCGTATAAACGACTTGTAGCATTAGTGGCAGGAATTGCGATAAACCGTATAACGACTTGTAGTATTAGTGGCAGGAATTGCGATAACCGTATAACGACTTGTAGCATTAGTGGCAGGAATTGCGATAACCGTATAACGACTTGTAGCATTAGTGGCAGGAATTGCGATAACCGTATAACGACTTGTAGCATTAGTGGCAGAAATTGCGATAACCGTATAACGACTTGTAACATTAGTGGCAGGAATTGCGATAACCGTAACGACTTGTAGCATTAGTGGCAGGAATTGCGATAACCGGATAACGACTTGTAGCATTAGTGGCAGGAATTGCGATAACCGTATAACGACTTGTAACATTAGTGGCAGGAATTGCGATAACCGTATAACGACTTGTAGCATTAGTGGCAGGAATTGCGATAACCGTATAATGACTTGTAACATTAGTGGCAGGAATTGCGATAACCGTATAACGACTTGTAACATTAGTGGCAGGAATTGCGATAACCGTATAACGACTTGGAACATTAGTGGCAGGAATTGCGATAACCGTAGAACGACTTGTAACATTAGTGGCAGGAATTGCGATAACCGTATAACGACTTGTAGCATTAGTGGCAGGAATTGCGATAACCGTATAACGACTTGTAGCATTAGTGGCAGGAATTGCGATAACCGTATAACGACTTGTAGCATTAGTGGCAGGAATTGCGATAACTGTATAACGACTTGTAACATTAGTGGCAGGAATTGCGATAACCGTATAACGACTTGGAACATTAGTGGCAGGAATTGCGATAACCGTAGAACGACTTGTAACATTAGTGGCAGGAATTGCGATAACCGTATAACGACTTGTAGCATTAGTGGCAGGAATTGCGATAACCGTATAACGACTTGTAGCATTAGTGGCAGGAATTGCGATAACCGTATAACGACTTGTAACATTAGTGGCAGAAATTGCGATAACCGTATAATGACTTGTAACATTAGTGGCAGGAATTCAGTCAGAGAAGCACGAGGAGGAAGAAGAATAGACAGAGATGAGAATAAAAAAAATAAAATGGACTCACTGTGAATGAACAATTCTCGGCAGTCTCCTGGAGTCTCCCTTGCCCTTCATCGCCTGTAGACAAAGAACGACTCACGTCCAAACACACGATTAAAAACACAAGATATTCTGTCGTTGACACGCTGAGCATTAGTAAATTATATTATCCCTTGTTTGTTTCAAGTAACAAAATCATTATCTTTGTTATTATCTGAAATATCGTCTATCACTTCCATCATTATTGTTCTTTCAAATATCATTGTGTGCTGTTGCGCATAATAAGTTCTTTTATTCGGGATGGTGGGAGATGAGTTTATGTGGTGGGAGGTGTATATTTGGGGTCTTAATATTGGTAGCCAAATAATAAGGACGTTTGTTATAATACGTTCTAAATCATATTATGCATAGCGTTTAGAAAGTTAATGTACTCTCCAAATAAATATAAAAAAACAGACATCTCCCACTGCATCTTAGTGCTAGAATAATGTATATAGACAAATATACTATTTTATATGTTTAAATATAAACACAGAGTCTAAGTTAATAACCTTTACTTCAATGATTCCTAGGTTTCGCACACACACTAAACTCTGCTTTTATAACTATGTATTGCTAAACACTTTTTTCAGCTTGGGGCATGCGCCTAATGAGCCAATTGTCTTTATCAACATACATCTAATCTGAGGAAGAACGTCGGGATAAGTACCGTGCAGAAACAAATTATATCTCAGTTTTGTTTTCACTTGATTGTCACTTGATTTCCCTACATCCTTCAGAACTCCATATATAGGAATACTCTCATTCTGTCTGTTCTACTGTCAAGAGTATTTCTCTAGTAAAGGTTCTATGTTCGGATATTAAAGTCATAACTGTCAGAGTAAAGCGAGAACAGATTTCGGTCGGATAACAACACACAGTACCCAGTTAGAGGAAGGAAAGATAATATATCTATATTATATTATCAGATCATGAGGATGTAAAGGCATTCACGTCGCTCTCACATACCGTAGACCTAACACCGCATAATACAAGTGCTAGACCTAATCTACAAATAATCTACATCGTCTAGTTATGGTCGATAAATATCCCCATGATCTACATATTCACACGTCACTGACTAATCCACGCGATAGAACTAACCTACGAGTTAGAACTAACACTTACTTACTTAGTCGTTCCTCTTCTACTGTGAGGTGTAGGGGTTTGGAAGAGAGAGAGTGCTATACTATCCTATCGGCTATTTTCCTCCTGGCTTGGTTCCATTCAAGTCCTCGGTACTTCAAAGATTGTCTAATGTTGTCCTCCCAGCGGACTCTGGGTCGTCCTGGAGGTCTGGATCCCTGGCTCTTAGTTTCCCATGCTTGTCGTGGTAGCCGATCTTCTCCCATTCTGCAGACATGTTAGGACTTTTCTACTTGGGTCTGCAGGGGCTGGGTTTTTAGGCCTGGACGTATCGTCTGGTTGTGGACCATGTCTCTTCTTGTTACATCAATAACCTTGCTCAGATACCTCATTTCTGAGGTTTGGATTTGGCTTTTGAGGGTTGTCGCATCCTTACGTCAATACTGGGACATAGGTAGAGCGATATACAGCCATCTTCGCCTTCTTGCCAACTTCTCTTTTGCTGAGGAATACTCGATTTATGGCCTGCAAAAGTCACACAGCTTCTGCTCTTTGAGTAGCCAACTCTTCTTTGATGCCTCCCTTCTGGTCTATGACAGCTCCGAGGTATTTAAAGTGGTTGACCTGCTCCAGGGCTGGTGTCCCAGCTTAATCTGATGCCTTCTTTCCTCTCGGGATATCACCATGGTTTTTGTTTTAGAGCTGCTGATGACCATCCCTTTCTTCTCCAGCTCTTCCTTCCAGACTTGCAGGCTGGATTGAAGATGTGCCTCTGATTTAGCGATCGAGCCAACATCATCAGCAAATGTCAACTGTGAAATAAAGAACTGTCTCATAATTTCAGTACCCCACTGAATAATTTCTTTTCTTTTCCCTACATGTCTTGATGACATCGTACATGAGGAGTATGAAAAGATAAGGTGACATGATATTATCTTTGTCTTACACCAGTGGTAGTCCTGAACTCTTCTGACTTATGGTTTTCTGTCCTCACATAATTTCTGCAAGACTTGTAGAAGCTCTGTATATAATGAATCAGAGGTGCTGGAATGTTTTTCCTTGCCAAACAATCAAAACGTTTGCTCCAGGGGACCTTGTCAAACGCCTTTTCCAGATCTAAGATGCATCTCACTCATACTCAAGGACCTTTTCACTCAGCTGCCTGAGTGTGAAGATTAGGTCTTAAGTACTTCGGTTTTATCGGAAGCCACACTGGACCTCATCCATTTGTGGCTCAGCTAGGCGCCTGAGTCTCTGCTCCAGGATTCTAGAGTAGATTTTACCAGGGACACTGAGAAGGGATATAGCTCTATGGTTTCCACATGGTCGGTTGTCACCCTTATTGAAAATTGGTGTTATGATGGCAATCTCCCAATCATTTGGTATGGTCTTGTTGCACCAAGCAGACTGTGGGACCCTCAGGAGTAATAGGTTGCTTGCTGCTCCTATATACTTAACAATTTCTGGTGTTATACCATCATGCCCTGCTGCTTTGCCTATCTTGATTTTCTTCAGTGCTGCCTTCAGTTCTTCATTCTTTATGCCATCTTCAACACCATTGGTTTCCTCTTCTGTGTTAGTGGTTATCATTTCTGATGCTTTACTTTGCTGTGACGAAACGTCTGTACGTGTTCTTTTGGTGGCTCTCTCACACCTTTAGCCACTACGGCAGTATCATTTCTTTTCTTCATTTTCTCTCCAATCGCTTTTATGTGGCAAAAATTGTATGCCCTTTCATTCGTTATTTTACTCTCTATGCTGGATCTAGTAGGGTGAAGTATCTAACATTCCACTCCCCTACTGAAGTATCTGCTATGGGACTGTCTTTATCTTTTTTACCACTCCTCAGACGTATTTACGTTCCGCCAGGTGAACTGTGGTATCATCGTAACAATACCCGGTCATTATCACCGGTCAGCGGTAATACGTTTATCAATCAACTCAGTCGCCGTTTAACACAATATGGTCTCGTACGATGATGAATAGGTAGCCAAAATTGTCTGTCTGTAGAACGCGCGATCACAGACGATATGAGATAATCGTTTCACTGGACCATCCCTGTGTGTGATTATCACGATAATCTGTCTGGAGAGACAATATTGGCGATAGGTAGCATCTGGACATCAAATGAGTTCACAGATGGTGTTTATGAGCTGTGCACAAGATGCCACCGGAAATATTACCGCATGATTAGACAGAGGTCACGCGTGGAATATTAAAATTAATTTTTTAAAACACATGCGAGGGGATATTTTAAATGAAGCTACCCAACTCAGTGCTAGAGAGATTTGATTGGTTTGATTTGAGAGCCGGAATATACAATACATTCTATTGGAACATTCGGCGTAAACACAATATGTGATTTGAACTGAGAATGAGAGAAATAATCTAGCGAACTCAGAGACAAAGAACAGACAGCTTCGCAACTTCATACGACAACTCCCAAAAAGTCAGAAAGAAAAGAATCGGACCTAGAATTCCATTATTAACAGTGACAGATCGAGTATTGGGCAACTTTGGCTTTTACAAGTAAACCCGTATTTTAATACAAGACTGCAAACTTAAAAGGACCAGGACTTCAATTACCAAGACTGGAACCTAGGAATTTGATCACAAGTCATAGAGGAATTAAACAAAACTTTTCCCAGGCCAAGTGATTTCGCAGAACACCCGCCATCAGATGAATTAATTATAATTTCCCAGACCAAGTCATAGAGGAATTAAAAAAAAGTTTTCTCAGGCAGTGATTTTGCAGAACACCCGCCGTCAGATGAATTAACTCTAATTTCCAGATCTAAGTGATTCGAAGCCTCTAATACAGAGCTGTGTCCAGTCTAAATCTGTGCAAGGAGATTGTATATTCCCAAAAATTTTGGGGTATGTGTAAACAATTTATTTACTAATGTAAATTTTACAGGTTTCTTGCTTAGTGGTTATAAATGAAGTTGGCAACCTCAACATATGAAAAGAGTTTATTCATGAACCACTACAGCAAGTGACGGTGATTGTTTCTAGTTAGTCGTGCGGAAAACCCTACAGCAGAGATGACCCTAGACTCCGACTGGACCAGTGATGAGTGATGATTACAGCACATGTGCCTCAAGTGTAGCATATCATTTTGTGAGATAGATGTAACTTGTTAATGTTAGTTCAGGCACAAATCATTATTTGCGCTGTCCAGACACAATGTCCCAGTTAATCCCCAGAGGAATAGTAGTGATTTCTATTCATCTTTCCTGAGTTACATTGTGTATACTCAAGAATGTAATTCTTCTGAGAGATTAACATTGGTGGGTGGACCTCTACACTTCACGGTAGAAGGGGAACGACTAAGTAAGTAAGTAAGGGTGGACAACGAGAAGATGTGCCTGTTAAGCTTCCAACTCAGTGTACTTAGCAGAGGCATTTTGTTCTTTCTATTGTGTCCAAATGTTCGTGGAACGAAGCTAATTGTGAGTGAAACGCAGGGAATCAACACCAACTGCCTAAATCGGACAAAATGTGTGATGAAGTGCTCTCATCACCAAGCAGTGATGAAAATCACAGCTGCAGGACTCACCTAAACGTTAAGTGCTTTTAAAAAGGTACCAGCAAAAATGACATAATTTTTCTGAACTATATCCTCCCCCTAATTCCCTGTGAAGAGAAAATTTGATTCCAATATAATAGTCACCAGCAGATTATTTATTTTAAACTGTTAATACTAATATATATATATATATATATATATATATATATATATATATATATATATATATATATATATATATATATATATATATATATATATATATATATATATCTATATATATATATATATATATATATATATATATATATATATATATATATATATATTTTATATATATATATATATATATATATATATATCTTCTTTTTCTTCCGTCCTTAACCAAAGACCGACCAAGCAGTCAGAGGCCATCACGCATTGTGGCGTCTTAAGGGCAACAGCAGATTGATTTTCTCTGTTGTAGTTTCCCATCACGCCTAGCGGCGTCTTTAGGGCAACAACAAATAGATCCATCTGCCGTTGTTTCCGTAATCGGTGTGACAAGCCAACGGGTGATCAGCCCATTGGGTATATATATATATATATATATATTGGAAATTGATGAGGCATTATGGAGTTCCCATGAAGATCATTAACTTAATAAAAAAAGACCTATGAAGACATGACATGCAGAGTTCTTCATGAAGGACAACTTACAGAACCGTTTAGGATTAGAACGGGAGTGAGACAGGGATGCCTCTTGTCCCCATTTCTTTTCTTACTAGCTATAGATTGGGTTATGAAAACAACACAACAGAAATGGAATCCAGTGGAATCTGACTAAACAGCTTGATGATCTGGATTTTGCAGATGACCTGGCTCTTCTGTTCCATAACCATAATCAGATGCAAGAGAAAATGAAAATTCTCGATGAGAGGTCACAACAATTGGGCCTGAAAATACACAGGTAAAAGACAAAGATTATGAGAATAAATGCAAGAAATGATAACAAGGTTGAACTTGAAGAAACACCACTAAAAGATGTAGAATCGTGCACATATCTTGGAAGTAATGTAGACAAAGTTGGAGGGACAGACAGTAATATCAAAATAAGAATACGAAAAGCAGCAGGAGCTTTCATTGCATTGGGAAACATATGGAGAACAAGAGAAATTAAGTCTAACACAAAAAATAAGAATCTTCAACTCAAATGTCAAGTCAGTCCTATTGTATGGCTCTGAGACATGGAGAACAACCAAAACAACAACCAAAACAACAACCAAAAAGCCATGCAATTTACCTAGCCCAGACGATTTGCCTAACCCACGCGATAGAACCAACCCACGCGATTGACCTAACCCACGCGATAGAACCAACCCACGCGATTGACCTAACCCACTCGACAGAACCAACTCAACCGATTGACCTAAACCACCCGATTTACCTAACCTACGTGATAAAACCAAACCACGCGATTGACCTAACCCACGCGATAGAACCAACCCACGCAATTTACCTAACCCACGAGATTGACCTAACCCACGCGAATGACCTAACCCATGCCAAATGTCCATGATTCACACATTGTTAATATAATCCATACATCAATGACCTAACCGTGGCATACTTCGCTGATCCACCCACAACTGACACCAACAAAAACACAACGTATTTAAACTTAACTCACCATAATCAACAGTACAGCAATAACCGTGATGATTCCTGTGATCGCGACAAAAAAGATGATAAAAGATTTCATCCGATGATCAGACTCTCTTGTCATCCTCTGTATCTCTGATGTTGATAACATGCTACTCTTGCCTGCAGCTGCTGCAATAATTGAGACACAAGATGTTATTCTTGTCTCATCGAACCACAAATATTTGGACAGTTTAAACCGACTATATAATAATGCCTTATCTTAGTTTCGTATTAGTAAGTGTGACTCACTCAGGCTAATACCGAAATGTCTCGTGTTTCTAGTTTATTGTTCGGTTTTTAAAATCTGTTCTGACACAGTTTTTGTTCCGCTTTCTATTATCATGTTCTCCAGGTGTGACGATGGGTTCGCAAATGTGGCCCTAGGGTGAAGCTACTTTCCAACCTAAATTCTTCTTGATTTTAGGCACGCCCAATTTTCAAATTTTTTTCTAGTTTTTAGTCGCTGCTAGCATGTCACTTTGATCTCACAAGTTACCTCCCCTTTGCTCCTGCAAAGTTGCCAGCGGAGATGAAAGGTATTTTAATGCTGGTAAGAGTGTCTTTGTGACGCGTCCGCAACGCTCCTCGCTAGGCGGCAACATTTTCTCTCGTGTCTTTGAGTCCAGGGAAAATTTGGGACCCTAGCAGCGTAAGAGCAGTCGCTCTGTTACGCAAACCTTCTTGTAAAGCGTCGCCAGGAGAAATCCCCCAGGAAGACGTTACGATTGGCTTTCATCGTTTTCTGCCCGGTGTTCGAACACCTGCGGCCCGATTTACAGTATATAATGAGTCCCCTTCTGTCTCTAAATGCTTTCAGTCCCTGGAACTTCTGTCGTCAGATGGTAGAGATCTTGTGCAGTTTGCCAGCTACGTTTATTTTTGGAAATTCTTCACTGTCTCGGTAAGAATCCTTAAGTAACTTGGAAGTTGTTATTTTTTCCTTGGGTTTTAGACTTAGTCAGAGTAAATTCATTTATAGTGGGCTCTAACATTTTTAAGTTCGGCCATTACCCAACAAGTACAAAGAAGCTATAGTTATTTTTTTTTATAAAGGACATTGTGTTTGTATGCCACTTACGGGTTTTCTTTTCTAAAGCGAAATGGTTGTGTAACTTAAGATGCTTCACGAAAGCCCTTCTAGAGAACCTTCTTAATCACGAAGTGTACATACATCTGAATTGTTTCGCTAAAAGAATAATTTTCCCCCTCGAAGTGTAACTATATAACTGATTGTTATGTGGAGGGAATTCTTTTTAACACAGAGTGCAACCATAAGCGATTTTCTTTCTTTTTTTTTTCTTCCCGCCGCGACAAGATCCTTGTAATTTTTTCCACATAATGTAACTTTAATTTATTTTATTACTTGTCTATTGTATGGATACTTTTAACTTATTTAGAGATTTACCCAGAGTAGCCATATTTATTATCATATGGAGTACATGTAAATATGATGGTATTAAGCGTGTCGCAGCCAGTGAGATAACATTAGACAGGCCTTGCGATTTCGTTTAGACGCCTGTGGGTTAGGCAGAACTGGCAGAAATGTTGTAAGGTAAGTTCCTCGCCAGGTAGATGGGGCAGGAATGTTTACATACCAAAACCCCCACGCCAGCCGTGAGTAACCACTAATTACGCACGTTGCGAGTTATCGGGTAAGCCTGCCCAGGCACCTAATGGCTCGCTGGTCTATTTAACGGTCAGTAAGAAGGAAAGAGGAGAGAGAGAGAAACTGCGAGACCAGGTCAGCAGCAAGGACCGCTTGGGGTTGGTATGGTTGTAATAAGTTAATGTGTACATGTTTATGCAATTGTTTTGTTTTTGACGTAACATCTATGTTGGCTAAGTTATTGTATATTTTTTAATATGATTTCATTTCAGCGAGAACCGGTTAACTCCGACTGAGTTAAGGGACCTCTGGGCCATCGACCGGCATTGCCTTCCTGGAAAGGCAGGATAAATCATCAACCCATTTACATTGGGGTGTTCCCAACAACTACAGTTGTTTATTTTACCAGCACCCTAATACGGTACATTTGTGATCTCCCGTGCTGGGAATTTTACGCCACTCCCGCAAAGTAAGTGGAGCGCCCATGATCCACTGGCTTCAACTTCATAGCGCTACACACTATCGCCAGTTCTAACATCTTGTAGCCATCGCCAACTCTACTTCATCCAAATTATCACGCGGAGTCACAGGAGTGGCAGGCCTGCGCCAATAGTGGATTTATTACCTCCAACGCATATTTAATCTTGAGTGCATTCATCGCCACCCCTTTAGATCCCGGATTTAAAGCACACCTGTACATCTAGAGGAACTAACTTTTGTCCTGGAAATTTGTTTTGTGGTGGAGTTCTAGTTTGGGTTGTTTCCACGGATTGTCAGCAGCATATGGAGAGGAAACGGTGATCATCTCTCCATCTGCGATTCGCCAACAGCTGTAATCCAAGCGGAATATAAATAAGTGGGCCGACGAAGGACTTGTGGGAAGTGCACTCAGTTAAACTTTGTTGAGGGGGGAGCTTGAAGTAACTACGGGATAGGGTCATTAAGTTGGATTACACAGCTGTGTTGCTGACCAGTAGAAGTCAGCGGGATACGTGGGTGTGTGAAGGGACTTCTTTATTTCAGGGTTCTCTGCAGAAGGAGTAGTAGAATATCTTGCCCAATAATATTGGGAGTCTGAATTATTGAGACGGGAGAGCCAAACTCCTTGGTACCAGTCTAGTTTGATTATTCTAATGATTCTTATTATTACAAGCAGTGTTATCACTAGATCTTTGTTAACGCATTGTTATGATTTGATAGTTTGTGATTGGACTTTTTTCTTGTTTTTTTGCCATAGTTTTGTTAATAAATTAGACCACTAATCGCAGATCAGACGACTTTACTATCTGTACTTGACCTTGATTGTTTCTGGATTCACTAACGTGCACTGTTCCTTACTCTTAGCAGAGAGAGAGAGAGAGAGAGAGAGGCGGAGTGAAGGTAGCTTAGAAACATAGTCATTGAGTGGCAGGAGGGGAGAGTCACTACCTGATCTTTTACTCCAGATAGTTATAATTCACTCTATCCACATTCAACACTATAAGTCATCTATCTTCTCAGTCCTCACTCAGACTTTTGTCTTGTCTCAGACGTCACTAAGACATTTTGTCTTGTCTCAGACAGACTCTGCAAAGCACTCGTGACACCAGGGTAAGAGAGAATGAGTGAGACCAAGCAACACACGGAGAAGAGAACTGGTGAGAGAAATAAAAGGTTGACGAAGACGTAGAAATACATCAGTGATGACACAAGGTCAAGGTTAGACTAGAAATACATCAGTGATGACAAGGTCAAGGTTAGACATAGAAATACATCAGTGATGGCACAGGGTCAAGGTTAGACTAGAAATACATCAGTGATGGCACAAGGTCAAGGTTAGACTAGAAATACATCAGTGATGGCACAGGGTCAAGGTTAGACTAGAAATGTTTGTTAAAGAATTGTGCTTCTTTGGGAGCTGAAGTTGATAGCTGACGATGATTTTCAGTCTTACAACATCTCATTTCAATGTTCACACATTACTATGTATAGGGCACAAACAGCCGTGTAGGGCACAAACAGCCGTGTACTGTATTCCATCCCTTGTAGCTACTCTGTCTTTGTTGTAGTCTTTGTGTTAGTTATTTATTGTCACCGCTCATATTTCTGCATTTTTGCTGTGCCCTTTGTTTTTTTTTTCTCTGAACCTGTCTGCATTTCTGATCTTTATTTCCGGTTTGTGAGTGTTGCTAGCGAAAGATAATGCCGAAACGTGATGTGTGTCTTCCGAGTGTTTTGTTTATTTATAACACTGAAACAAAAATCTTTCTTAATTTTTATTGTCGTTTGTTACACAATGTTATCACGGTCATCATCATTATCATCATAATCACCATCATGTCGTTTTCTGCAGCCTTTGGTGCCTGTAGTCAAACTACAACTGGCCGTCTTGAAGTCAAACTACAACTGGCCGTCTTGAAGTCCAACTACAACTGGCCGTCTTGAAGTCAAACTACAACTGGCCGTCTTGAAGTCAAACTACAACTGGCCGTCTTGAAGGAAGCCTACAACTGGCCGTCTTAAAGTCAAACTACAACTGGCCGTCTTGAAGTCAAACTACAACTGGCCGTCTTGAAGGAAGCCTACAACTGGCCGTCTTGAAGGAAGCCTACAACTGGCCGTCTTAAAGTCAAACTACAACTGGCCGTCTTGAAGTCAAACTACAACTGGCCGTCTTGAAGGAAGCCTACAACTGGCCGTCTTGAAGGAAGCCTACAACTAGCCGTCTTAAAGTCAAACTACTGTACAACTGGCCGTCTTGAAGTCAAACTACAACTGGCCGTCTTGAAGGAAGCCTACAACTGGCCGTCTTCAAGTCAAACTACAACTGGCCGTCTTCAAGTCAAACTACAACTGGCCGTCTTGAAGTCAAACTACAACTGGCCGTCTACACATAAAACATCCATATGCTCTCGCAGCGGTAGTTTTAGGAGCACATCTTGTAGTCAACTATCAAGATAGATAACTCTATACCAGAGTGCGACAAAAGGAGGTAATTTGATGATCAGAAATTTCTCCGCTCGGAGAAGTGTTTAGGGCCTTCAATCTCCTATACACTCTAAAAGGTGAGGGGTTGGGTGGGGGGGGGGGGGGGGGCGGGGGGAGGGGGGAGGCGGGTCATGACTTCCAAGTTCAGCCTCCTGTTGTCTATCCAGCCTGTGCTGGGAATTGAACCCACACAACGTTTGTTATAGCTTTCAACTTCACTCCTGGTTTTATCCATGATATCAGCTGGACGTATCTGTGAGAGTAGTCATTCTGTTGTAAATAAATTACTGCCTTGAATTACATAGCCTGTTGCAGTTGTTCCACAGTGTGGTAATATGAGAGGTTATTGGTGTTACTCAACTAAGTGTAAACAGAGTGAGGTCAAGCTGTGTAAGTCCCTGAGTTTAATTGTTGATGATGTTGTATTCTCAGGGTACCTATCCGCTACCTCTCTGAGATCTCACTCTGGGAAATATTTTCTGGGTATTTTATATGGCTACGTGTCTAGGGTAATGTATTTTATGTGATGAAAGAAAAATGTCAAACAAAACTTTAACTCAATGACATTAAAGTAAGTAAGTCTTTTGATGAAGTTAGGTAATTATTTTTTTTACAATTTAATCTCCCTGTACCTCAATTTTATGGGACAGGGATTGTCAAACTCAATCGAATTTTTATTTACACTATTTAAAATAAATAAATTGGAACTCTGTCCATGTCTCTTGTTTATACAAAAGAAAATCACTGAAGAAATCCACCCACTGTTCTGTTTACCGGCTTGTACTGATCACTGGTAATATGTTGGAAAGACTGTTGGGTTCATCACTTCAAGGTGATTATATTATTATTATGGTTATGGTTATTATGGTGGAACTTTATGATATCACTAATTTGTCAGTGCCTTTTCTAAAGGACTTAACTGGCATGGATTGAAGAAAACAGTTGGCCCATAGGTCCTCAGAATCAACAAATGTGGTGCTCCTGGTCGAAGGTGTGGGGCTAGCTACAACTTGAATGCTGAGCGATCACTCCCAAGATTTTCGTCCCTCATCAGGTTTCCTGCCACCAATAAGAATTCTGACATATAACCTGAAATGAGAGGAACATTCCCTCCCATACAACTCTCATCTATAATACTTCCACACACAACCACTGTAACAACTCACCTTGATCAGCTATGTGTGTTGATCATTACACCAGTCTTTATTTTTCATGTTAAACATCACTGCTGTGTAAACATTCTTCTTCAGTGATAGTACAAAGCCCTGATCCCTTCATCCAAGGTGTCGCTTCCATATAATAGGCAGGGGTGTACATACCCAGCCTGTGACCCTTTAATGATTCCCTTACAACATCTTATACAGGGTTTTCGTTCATACAATAGATAGGGTGTGCTTACTCTAGCACTGAAACCTATGGATAAATTCGTCCTAACATTTTCTACATAATTATACATAACATTTAACCATTTATGGCAATACAAAAGCCAATATCCATTTTGGTCTACTGCTTTGGCATTCGCAAACGTTGTAAAGCCACTAGCAAATATTTTATGCATTTATTTCACTCCGAACGACTGCATTCCTTCTTAGGCTATCGTAACACAAATTGTGGCTTACATGTTAATTAAATCAATACAAATATTTATTTTGCCTTACCCTCAAGTAAGAATTTCACATAACATAAGCTTGACTAGGCAGTAAATGGGTTCTACCACTGCTTTAGTGTTCCAGACGGCGAAAGCTTTGGTCACACAGGCTCTCCCGCTGATGTCAGCTTAGTTAGTTTAAATTTCAAATGGCTGACTTTGCAAGCAATTGTTAATTCTTATTGCCCCATCCTCAACTACGCCTAACCAATCAGAACGCGCGTCAACACATTTTAACTTTTTCCCCAAGCTACGAAATTGAGCAGTTTATAAGTGTGTTCGCTCGTCTGTTTTTATTTTATATATTATATATCTCATTTATTTATGGACATATTTTTAATATCAAAATAGATTATTAAGCGGCGAAATGCCCTCTATCTATCTATATAGGTTTCATTTAATTATTATTCCCCCTTTTCATCTGTATAATTTTAAAGTAATTAATGGTGCTTTTTCCAAACTGAAAATATTACTAAAATAAAATTTTTTATGTCAAAATAATATTA
Organism: Oreohelix idahoensis; assembly: GCA_024509875.1. NCBI lineage: Eukaryota > Metazoa > Mollusca > Gastropoda > Stylommatophora > Oreohelicidae > Oreohelix > Oreohelix idahoensis. The sequence goes on along the minus strand of JAMPIV010011446.1, from coordinate 484,200 downwards.
TTACGGGGAAATCTTTATGTCAATATATTAAGCAATATTAACCCTATATTTCAAGATATCTCTCTCCTTTTAATTCTCTTTAGTTTTTGAAAAATAAATTATTTAATTTTATTTGAAAGCACAGATTAGGCATATTTTCTCCTACAACCAAGATTTTATCGTCACTATAAAACGAGGTAACAATACGATTGGTCGTTAATATTTACGACGTTTGTTAATAAATATTGGGAGGGGTAGTGCGTGTTAAAAGGGGATAGTAACCTTTTTAACTTGGTGTAGTGGAAAATTCAAATTCTTTAGTTAAATGTTAGAGGTTTGATTTGACGATGGCCTTGAGACCGAGGTCAAAAATGAAATTTATTTATAGATTTTTAACTGTAATAGTGGAAATTTCAAATTATTTTGTCCAATTTTTAGCGGTAAGTTTGACCTTGCCCTTGGCAATTTTTCAAATATAGTAGTAGTGGTTTATAGGTTGTGAATTTACGTTACTAGATTTTTGAATCGGGGAAATTTGAGCGGGGGGTCACACGGAGTTACTTTACTACACAAGTAAGTTTGACCTTGCCCTTGGCAATTTTTCAAATATAGTAGTAGTGGTTTATAGGTTGTGAATTACGTTACTAGATTTTTTAATCGGGGAAATTTGAGCGGGGGGTCACACGGAGTTACTTTACTACACACAGCCAACACAATGCCATTTACGCAGGTTCATAGAACCTATTAAGTGCTCTAGTTCTTGACTGTCCTTTCCCACCCAATAATTTCAGTAGATCATACATTGACCCTTGCTGTGAACCCTCTTGTCTCAAGTCCGTGACCAGATCATTATACTTGGCCACGTTGAAATACATAACACGATGGGGTACACGGGGGGAAAAAAGACGTAATGGGAATGGGAAAAAGACTCTTACAAATATTGAGGACAGGCAAAAAAAAAAAAAAAAAAAAAAACACGCTACCACCTCAAGGTACAAGTTATACGAAAACTGCAGAAAATGTGTTCAACCCATTCTTATTGGTTAACATAAATCTGACACAGACAACTGCTATTGTGAGAGTATGTTATCTCTGTTCTGATTAGCTAATAGAAATCTGACACACACACAACTGCTATTGAGAGGGTATGTTATCTACGTTCTGATTAGTCAACAAAAATCGAATACAGACAGCTGCTATTGGGAGAGTATGTTATCTACGTTCTGATTAGTCAACAAAAATCGAATACAGACAACTGATTGGTCAACAGAAGTATGACACAAACAACTGCTATTGTGAGATTATTTTATCTCTGTGAACGTCGCCATCATTATAATTTGTCTTTTCTGCATCCTATGGAGCATGGAGTCAACACTACAGCTGGTCTCCCCTTGCAGGAACCGTACATCTAAAGCATCTACGTGCTGTTGCAGGAACCGTACATCTAAAGCATCTACGTGCTGTTGCAGGAACCGTACATCTAAAGTATCTATGTGCTGTTGCAGGAACCATACATCTAAAGTAGCTATGTGCTGTTGCAGGAACCGTACATCTAAAGCATCCATGTGCTGTTGCAGGAACCGTACATCTAAAGTATCCATGTGCTGTTACAGGAACCGTACATCTAAAGTATCTATGTGCTGTTGCAGGAACCATACATATAAAGTATCTATGTGCTGTTGCAGGAACCGTACATCTAAAGCATCCATGTGCTGTTGCAGGAACCGAACATCTAAAGCATCTATGTGCTGTTGCATGAACCGTGCATCTAAAGTATCTATGTGCTGTTGCAGGAACCGTACATCTAAAGCATCAACGTGCTGTTGCAGGAACCGTACATCTAAAGTATCTATGTGCTAGTGCAGGAACCGTACATCTAAAGCATCCATGTGTTGTTGCAGGAACCGTACATCTAAAGCATCTATGTGCTGTTGCAGGAACCGTACATCTAATGTATCCATGTGCTGTTGCAAGAACCGTACATCTAAAGTATCCATGTGCTGTTGCAGGAGACGTACATCTAAAGTATCCATGTGCTGTTGCAGGAACCGTACATCTAAAGCATCTATGTGCTGTTGCAGTAACCGTACATCTAAAGCATCCATGTGCTGTTGCAGGAACCGTACATCTAAAGCATCCTTGTGCTGTTGCTGGAACCGTACATTTAAAGTATCTATGTGCTGTTGCAGGAACCGTACATCTAAAGCATCCATGTGTTGTTGCAGAAAACGTACATCTAAAGCATCTATGTGCTGTTGCAGGAACCGTACATCTAAAGTATCCATATGCTGTTGCAGGAAACGTACATCTAAAGCATCTATATGCTGTTGCAGGAACCGTACATCTAAAGTATCCATGTGCTGATACAGGAAACGTACATCTAAAGTATCCATGTGCTGTTGCAAGAACCGTACACCTAAAGTATCCATGTGCTGTTGCAGGAACCGTGCATCTAAAGCATCTATGTGCTGTTGCAGGAACCGTACATCTAAAGTATCCATGTGCTGTTGCAAGAACCGTAAACTAAAGTATCCATGTGATGTTGCAAGAATCGTACATCTAAAGTATCCATGTGCTGGTGCAAAAACCGTACATCTAAAGTATCCATGTGCTGTTGCAAGAACCGTACATCTAAAGTATCCATGTGCTGTTGCAAGAACCGTACATCTAAAGTATAAATGTGCTGTTGCAGGAACCGTACATCTAAAGTATCCATGTGTTGTTGCAGGAACCGTACATCTAAAGCATCTATGTGTCGTTGCAGGAACCGTACATCTAAAGTATCCATGTGCTGTTGCAGGAACCGTACATCTAAAGCATCTATGTGCTGTTGCAGGAACCGTACATCTAAAGTATCTATGTGTTGTTGCAAGAACCGTACATCTAAAGTATCCATGTGCTGTTGCAAGAACCGTACATCTAAAGTATCCATGTGCTGTTGAAAGAACCGTACATCTAAAGTATAAATATGCTGTTGCAGGAACCGTACATCTAAAGTATCCATGTGTTGTTGCAGGAACCGTACATCTAAAGCATCTATGTGTCGTTGCAGGAACCGTACATCTAAAGTATCCATGTGCTGTTGCAGGAACCGTACATCTAAAGCATCTATGTGCTGTTGCAGGAACCGTACATCTAAAGTATCTATGTGCTGTTGCAGGAACCGTACATCTAAAGCATCCATGTGCTGTTGCAGGAACCATACATCTAAAGTATCCATGTGCTGTTGCAAGAACCGTACATCTAATGTATCCATGTGCTGTTGCAGGAACCGAACATATAAAGTATCCATGTACTGTTGCAGGAACCGTACATTTAAGCATCCATGTGCTGTTGCAGGAACCGTACATCTAAAGTATTCATGTGCTGTTGCAAGAACCGTAATCTAAAGTATCCATGTGCTGTTGCAAGAACCGTACATCTAAAGTATCCATGTGCTGTTGCAAGAACCGTACATCTAAAGCATCTATGTGCTGTTGCAGGAACCGTACATCTAAAGCATCCATGTGCTGTTGCAGGAACCGTACATCTAAAGTATCCATGTGCTGTTGCAAGAACCGTACATCTAAAGTATCCATGTGCTGTTGCAGGAACCGTACATCTAAATCATCCACGTGCTGTTGCAGGAACCGTACATCTAAAGTATCCATGTGCTGTAACAGGAAATGTACATCTAAAGCATCCATGTGCTGTTGCAAGAACCGTACATCTAAAGTATCCATTTGCTGTTGCAGGAACCGTACATCTAAAGCATATATGTGCTGTTGCAGGAACCGTACATCTAAAGTATCCATGTGCTGTTGCAAGAACCGTACATCTAAAGTATCCATGTGCTGTTGCAAGAATCGCACATCTTAAGTATCCATGTGCTGGTGCAAGACCCGTACATCTAAAGTATCCATGTGCTGTTGCTAGAACCGTACATCTAAAGTATCCATGTGCTGTTGCAAGAACCGTACATCTAAAGCATCTATGTGCTGTTGCAGGAACCGTACATCTAATGTATCCATGTGCTGTTGCTTGAACCGTACATCTAAAGTATCCATGTGCTGTTGCAGGAACCGTACATCTAAAGCATAAACGTGCTGTTGCAGGAACCGTACATCTAAAGTATCTATGTGCTAGTGCAGGAACCGTACATCTAAAGCATCCATGCGTTGTTGCAGGAACCGTACACCTAAAGTATCTATGTGCTGTTGCAGGAACCATACATCTAAAGTATCTATGTGCTGTTGCAGGAACCGTACATCTAAAGCATCCATGTGCTGTTGCAGGAACCGTACACCTAAAGTATCTATGTGCTAGTGCAGGAACCGTACATCTAAAGTATCCATGTGCTGTTGCAGGAACCGTACATCTAAAGCATCAACGTGATGTTGCGGGAACCGTACATCTAAAGCATCTATGTGCTGTTGCAGGAACCGTACATCTAATGTATCCATGTGCTGTTGCAAGAACCGTACATCTAAAGTATCCATGTGCTGTTGCAGGAACCATACATCTAAAGCATCAACGTGCTGTTGCAGGAACCGTACATCTAAAGTATCTATGTGCTAGTGCAGGAACCGTACATCTAAAGTATCCATGTGCTGTTGCAGGAGACGTATATCTAAAGTATCCATGTGCTGTTGCAGGAACCGTACATCTAAAGCATCTATGTGCTGTTGCACGAACCGTACATTTAAAGCATCCATGTGCTGTTGCAGGAACCGTACATCTAAAGCATCCATGTGCTGTTGCAGGAACCGTGCATCTAAAGCATCTATGTGCTGTTGCAGGAACCGTACATCTAAGGTATCCATGTGCTGTTGCAAGAACCGTAAACTAAAGTATCCATGTGATGTTGCAAGAATGGTACATCTAAAGTATCCATGTGCTGGTGCTAAAACCGTACATCTAAAGTATCCATGTGTTGTTGCAAGAACCGTACATCTAAAGTATCCATGTGCTGTTGCAAGAACCGTACATCTAAAGTATAAATGTGCTGTTGCGGGAACCGTACATCTAAAGTATCCATGTGTTGTTGCAGGAACCGTACATCTAAAGCATCTATGTGTCGTTGCAGGAACCGTACATCTAAAGTATCCATGTGCTGTTGCAGGAACCGTACATCTAAAGCATCTATGTGCTGTTGCAGGAACCGTACATCTAAAGTATCTATGTGTTGTTGCAAGAACCGTACATCTAAAGTATCCATGTGATGGTGCAAGAACCGTACATCTAAAGTATCCATGTGCTGTTGCAGGAACCGTACATCTAAAGCATCTATGTGCTGTTGCAGGAATCGTACATGTAAAGTATCCATGTGCTGTTGCAGGAACCGTACATCTAAAGCATCCATGTGCTGTTGCAGGAACCATACATCTAAAGTATCCATGTGCTGTTGCAAGAACCGTACATCTAATGTATCCATGTGCTGTTGCAGGAACCGTACATATAAAGTATCCATGTACTGTTGCAAGAACCGTACATTTAAGCATCCATGTGCTGTTGCAGGAACCGTACATCTAAAGTATTCATGTGCTGTTGCAAGAACCGTAATCCAAAGTATACATGTGCTGTTGCAAGAACCGTACATCCAAAGTATCCAACAGGAAATGTACATCTAAAGCATCCATGTGCTGTTGCAAGAACCGTACATCTAAAGTATCCATTTGCTGTTGCAGGAACCGTACATCTAAAGCATATATGTGCTGTTGCAGGAACCGTACATCTAAAGTAACCATGTGCTGTTGCAAGAACCGTACATCTAAAGTATCCATGTGCTGTTGCAAGAATCGCACATCTAAAGTATCCATGTGTTGGTGCAAGACCCGTACATCTAAAGTATCAATGTGCTGTTGCAAGAACCGTACATCTAAAGTATTCATGTGCTGTTGCAGGAACCGTACATCTAAGGTATCCATGTCTTGTTGCAGGAACCGTATATCTAAAGCATCTATGTGCTGTTGCAGGAACCGTACATCTAAAGTATCCATGTGCTGTTGCAGGAACCGTACATCTAAAGTATCCATGTGTTGTTGCACGAACCGTACATCTAAAGTATCCATGTGCTGTTGCAAAAATCGTACATCTAAAGTATCCATGTGCTGGTGCAAGAACCGTACATCTAAAGTATCCATGTGCTGTTGCAGGAACCGTACATCTAAAGTATCCATGTGCTGTTGTAGGAACCGTACATCTAACGTATCCATGTGCTGTTGCAGGAACCGTACATCTAAAGTATCCATGTGTTGTTGCAGGAACCGTACATCTAAAGCAACTATGTGCTGTTGCAGGAACCGTACATCTAAAGTATCCATGTGTTGTTGCAGGAACCGTACATCTAAAGTATCCATGTGCTGTTGCAGGAACCGTAGATCTAAAGTATACATGTGTTGTTGCAGGAACCGTACATCTAAAGTATCCATGTGCTGTTGCAGGAACCGTACATCTAAATTATCCATGTGCTGTTGCAGGAACCGTACATCTAAAGTATCCATGTGCTGTTGCAGGAACAATACATCTAAAGTATCCATGTGCTGTTGCAGGAACCGTACATCTAAAGCATCTATGTGCTGTTGCAGGAACCGTACATCTAAAGCATCCATGTGCTGTTGCAGGAACCGTACATCTAAAGTATCCATGTGCTGTAGCAGGAACCGTACATCTAAAGTATTCATGTGCTGTTACAGGAACCGTACATCTAAAGCATCTATGTGCTGTTGCAGGAACCGTACATCTAAAGTATCCATGTGCTGTTGCAAGAACCGTACATCTAAAGTATCCATGTGCTGGTGCAAAAACCGTACATCTAAAGTATCCATGTGCTGTTGCAAGAACCGTGCATCTAAAGTATCCATGTGCTGTTGCAAGAACCGTACATCTAAAGTATAAATGTGCTGTTGCAGGAACCGTACATCTAAAGTATCCATGTGTTGTTGCAGGAACCGTACATCTAAAGCATCTATGTGTCGTTGCAGGAACCGTACATCTAAAGTATCCATGTGCTGTTGCAGGAACCGTACATCTAAAGCATCTATGGGCTGTTGCAGGAACCGTACATCTAAAGTATCTATGTGTTGTTGCAAGAACCGTACATCTAAAGTATCCATGTGCTGTTGCAAGAACCGTACATCTAAAGTATCCATGTGCTGTTGAAAGAACCGTACATCTAAAGTATAAATATGCTGTTGCAGGAACCGTACATCTAAAGTATCCATGTGTTGTTGCAGGAACCGTACATCTAAAGCATCTATGTGTCGTTGCAGGAACCGTACATCTAAAGTATCCATGTGCTGTTGCAGGAACCGTACATCTAAAGCATCTATGTGCTGTTGCAGGAACCGTACATCTAAAGTATCTATGTGCTGTTGCAGGAACCGTACATCTAAAGCATCCATGTGCTGTTGCAGGAACCATACATCTAAAGTATCCATGTGCTGTTGCAAGAACCGTACATCTAATGTATCCATGTGCTGTTGCAGGAACCGTACATATAAAGTATCCATGTACTGTTGCAAGAACCGTACATTTAAGCATCCGTGTGCTGTTGCAGGAACCGTACATCTAAAGTATTCATGTGCTGTTGCAAGAACCGTAATCTAAAGTATCCATGTGCTGTTGCAAGAACCGTACATCTAAAGTATCCATGTGCTGTTGCAAGAACCGTACATCTAAAGCATCTATGTGCTGTTGCAGGAACCGTACATCTAAAGCATCCATGTGCTGTTGCAGGAACCGTAAATCTAAAGTATCCATGTGCTGTTGCAAGAACCGTACATCTAAAGTATCCATGTGCTGTTGCAGGAACCGTACATCTAAATCATCCACGTGCTGTTGCAGGAACCGTACATCTAAAGTATCCATGTGCTGTAACAGGAAATGTACATCTAAAGCATCCATGTGCTGTTGCAAGAAACCGTACATCTAAAGTATCCATTTGCTGTTGCAGGAACCGTACATCTAAAGCATATATGTGCTGTTGCAGGAACCGTACATCTAAAGTATCCATGTGCTGTTGCAAGAACCGTACATCTAAAGTATCCATGTGCTGTTGCAAGAATCGCACATCTTAAGTATCCATGTGCTGGTGCAAGACCCGTACATCTAAAGTATCCATGTGCTGTTGCTAGAACCGTACATCTAAAGTATCCATGTGCTGTTGCAAGAACCGTACATCTAAAGCATCTATGTGCTGTTGCAGGAACCGTACATCTAATGTATCCATGTGCTGTTGCTTGAACCGTACATCTAAAGTATCCATGTGCTGTTGCAGGAACCGTACATCTAAAGCATAAACGTGCTGTTGCAGGAACCGTACATCTAAAGTATCTATGTGCTAGTGCAGGAACCGTACATCTAAAGCATCCATGCGTTGTTGCAGGAACCGTACACCTAAAGTATCTATGTGCTGTTGCAGGAACCATACATCTAAAGTATCTATGTGCTGTTGCAGGAACCGTACATCTAAAGCATCCATGTGCTGTTGCAGGAACCGTACATCTAAAGTATCTATGTGCTAGTTCAGGAACCGTACATCTAAAGTATCCATGTGCTGTTGCAGGAACCGTACATCTAAAGCATCAACGTGCTGTTGCGGGAACCGTACATCTAAAGCATCTATGTGCTGTTGCAGGAACCGTACATCTAATGTATCCATGTGCTGTTGCACGAACCGTACATCTAAAGTATCCATGTGCTGTTGCAGGAACCATACATCTAAAGCATCAACGTGCTGTTGCAGGAACCGTACATCTAAAGTATCTATGTGCTAGTGCAGGAACCGTACATCTAAAGCATCCATGTGTTGTTGCAGGAACCGTACATCTAAAGCATCTATGTGCTGTTGCAGGAACCGTACATCTAATGTATCCATGTGCTGTTGCACGAACCGTACATCTAAAGTATCCATGTGCTGTTGCAGGAGACGTACATCTAAAGTATCCATGTGCTGTTGCAGGAACCGTACATCTAAAGCATCTATGTGCTGTTGCACGAACCGTACATTTAAAGCATCCATGTGCTGTTGCAGGAACCGTACATCTAAAGCATCCATGTGCTGTTGCAGGAACCGTACATTTATAGTATCTATGTGCTGTTGCAGGAACCGTACATCTAAAGCATCCATGTGTTGTTGCAGGAAACGTACATCTAAAGCATCTATGTGCTGTTGCAGGAACCGTAATCTAAAGTATCCATATGCTGTTGCAGGAACCGTACATCTAAAGCATCCATGTGCTGTTGCAGGAACCGTACATCTAAAGTATCCATGTGCTGTTAAAGGAAACGTACTTCTAAAGTATCCATGTGCTGTTGCAAGAACCGTACACCTAAAGTATCCATGTGCTGTTGCAGGAACCGTGCATCTAAAGCATCTATGTGCTGTTGCAGGAACCGTACATCTAAGGTATCCATGTGCTGTTGCAAGAACCGTAAACTAAAGTATTCATGTGATGTTGCAAGAATGGTACATCTAAAGTATCCATGTGCTGGTGCAAAAACCGTACATCTAAAGTATCCATGTATTGTTGCAAGAACCGTACATCTAAAGTATCCATGTGCTGTTGCAAGAACCGTACATCTAAAGTATAAATGTGCTGTTGCGGGAACCGTACATCTAAAGTATCCATGTGTTGTTGCAGGAACCGTACATCTAAAGCATCTATGTGTCGTTGCAGGAACCGTACATCTAAAGTATCCATGTGCTGTTGCAGGAACCGTACATCTAAAGCATCTATGTGCTGTTGCAGGAACCGTACATCTAAAGTATCTATGTGTTGTTGCAAGAACCGTACATCTAAAGTATCCATGTGATGGTGCAAGAACCGTACATCTAAAGTATCCATGTGCTGTTGCAGGAACCGTACATCTAAAGCATCTATGTGCTGTTGCAGGAACCGTACATGTAAAGTATCCATGTGCTGTTGCAGGAACCGTACATCTAAAGCATCCATGTGCTGTTGCAGGAACCATACATCTAAAGTATCCATGTGCTGTTGCAAGAACCGTACATCTAATTTATCCATGTGCTGTTGCAGGAACCGTACATATAAAGTATCCATGTACTGTTGCAAGAACCGTACATTTAAGCATCCATGTGCTGTTGCAGGAACCGTACATCTAAAGTATTCATGTGCTGTTGCAAGAACCGTAATCCAAAGTATACATGTGCTGTTGCAAGAACCGTACATCTAAAGTATCCATGTGCTGTTGCAAGAACCGTACATCTAAAACATCCATGTGCTGTTGCAGGAACCGTACATCTAAAGCATCCATGTGCTGTTGCAGGAACCGTACATCTAAAGTATCCATGTGCTGTTGCAAGAACCGTACATCTAAAGTATCCATGTGCTGTTGCAGGAACCGTACATCTAAATCATCCACGTGCTGTTGCAGGAACCGTACATCTAAAGTATCCATGTGCTGTAACAGGAAATGTACATCTAAAGCATCCATGTGCTGTTGCAAGAACCGTACATCTAAAGTATCCATTTGCTGTTGCAGGAACCGTACATCTAAAGCATATATGTGCTGTTGCAGGAACCGTACATCTAAAGTAACCATGTGCTGTTGCAAGAACCGTACATCTAAAGTATCCATGTGCTGTTGCAAGAATCGCACATCTAAAGTATCCATGTGTTGGTGCAAGACCCGTACATCTAAAGTATCCATGTGCTGTTGCAAGAACCGTACATCTAAAGTATTCATGTGCTGTTGCAGGAACCGTACATCTAAGGTATCCATGTGTTGTTGCAGGAACCGTATATCTAAAGCATCTATGTGCTGTTGCAGGAACCGTACATCTAAAGTATCCATGTGCTGTTGCAGGAACCGTACATCTAAAGTATCCATGTGTTGTTGCAGGAACCGTACATCTAAAGTATCCATGTGCTGTTGCAAAAATCGTACATCTAAAGTATCCATGTGCTGGTGCAAGAACCGTACATCTAAAGTATCCATGTGCTGTTGCAGGAACCGTACATCTAAAGTATCCATGTGCTGTTGCAGGAACCGTACATCTAATGTATCCATGTGCTGTTGCAGGAACCGTACATCTAAAGTATCCATGTGTTGTTGCAGGAACCGTACATCTAAAGCATCTATGTGCTGTTGCAGGAACCGTACATCTAAAGTATCCATGTGTTGTTGCAGGAACCGTACATCTAAAGTATCCATGTGCTGTTGCAGGAACCGTAGATCTAAAGTATACATGTGTTGTTGCAGGAACCGTACATCTAAAGTATCCATGTGCTGTTGCAGGAACCGTACATCTAAAGTATCCATGTGCTGTTGCAGGAACCGTACATCTAAAGTATCCATGTGCTGTTGCAGGAACAATACATCTAAAGTATCCATGTGCTGTTGCAGGAACCGTACATCTAAAGCATCTATGTGCTGTTGCAGGAACCGTACATCTAAAGCATCCATGTGCTGTTGCAGGAACCGTACATCTAAAGTATCCATGTGCTGTAGCAGGAACCGTACATCTAAAGTATTCATGTGCTGTTACAGGAACCGTACATCTAAAGCATCTATGTGCTGTTGCAGGAACCGTACATCTAAAGTATCCATGTGCTGTTGCAAGAACCGTACATCTAAAGTATCCATGTGCTGTTGCAGGAACCGTACATCTAAAGTATCCATGTGTTGTTGCAGGAACCGTACATCTAAAGTATCCATGTGCTGTTGCAGGAACCGTACATCTAAAGTATCCATGTGCTGTTGCAGGAACCGTACATCTAAAGTATCCATGTGCTGTTGCAGGAACAATACATCTAAAGTATCCATGTGCTGTTGCAGGAACCGTACATCTAAAGCATCTATGTGCTGTTGCAGGAACCGTACATCTAAAGCATCCATGTGCTGTTGCAGGAACCGTACATCTAAAGTATCCATGTGCTGTAGCAGGAACCGTACATCTAAAGTATTCATGTGCTGTTACAGGAACCGTACATCTAAAGCATCTATGTGCTGTTGCAGGAACCGTACATCTAAAGTATCCATGTGCTGTTGCAGGAACCGTACATCTAAAGCATCCATGTGCTGTTGCAGGAACCGTACATCTAAAGCATCCATGTGCTGTTGCAGGAACCGTACATCTAAAGTATCCATGTGCTGTTGCAGGAACCGTACATCTAAAGCATCTATGTGCTGTTGCAGGAACCGTACATCTAAAGCATCCATGTGCTGTTGCAGGAACCGTACATCTAAAGTATCCATGTGCTGTTGCAGGAACCGTATATCTAAAGTATCCATGTGCTGTTGCATCTAGGATGTCACAAGTAACGTGTTGTTGCAGCTAGGATGTGACAAGTCACGTGTGTGTCACATAATAAGGTTGCCAGACACATGGACTATCTCATACTTGTCGTCGCTAACGTCTGTCACGTGCAAAAATAAAACAATAGAAACTAAAATTGAGTCAATTTAATATTTAAACGATACGCTCCTAATACGGGGGCGTTTCGGGTAAATCCCTTCCTCAACAACCACAACGAAAAGAAGATACAGATGAGAAATATAAATAGGCTAAGATAAAATGATCAACCATACATTGAACACGTGAAATAATAATAAATTGATAGGTAAAGATGAACGACGTCATAGTGTACTACTACATTTATAACTATGTCTTTCTACATTTATAATTAGGGCACAATTATGTATTTCTACATTTATAATTAGGGCATGATTATGTATTTCGACATTTATAATTAGATCACGACTATGTATTTCTACATTTATAAATTAGGTCACGACTATGTATTTCTACATTTATAAATTAGGTCACGACTATGTATTTCTACATTTATAAATTAGGTCACGACTATGTATTTCTACATTTTATTGTTCTTCTGAGTGTTTCTTTTGGTCTTCCTTTTTTCCGCTTACCCTCAGGAACCCAAGTGAGCGCCTGTAGTAGTGGTATTCTGTTGTTTTGCATTCGTAGGACATGACCGATATATGACCATCGTCTTTTCCTTATATAGTCGGAGACATATTTCTGCCTAGAGTCTTCTCTTATTTGTCGATTAGTCTTGAATTCTTTCCAACTGATGTTCATGAGTTTTCTAAGACATTTGTTCTCGAATGTATTCAGCTTGTTCTCCAATGATTTTGTTATTTTCCAACTCTCACAGCCGTATGTTAACACTGAGATAACATTTGAATTAAACAGACGAAGCTTGGTATGTATATTCAATGATCGTAATTTCCAAATGTTAGATAATCTATTGAAGGCGCTAGCTGCCAAAGCAATTCTAGTATGGATTTCTCTTGTTGTGTCACCATCCTGAGTCATTTTACTGCCTAAATAATTGAAACTTTCAACTTTCTGTAGTTTTTCCCCGTTCAAGATGATATCAAAGGTCTCGTTAGAAAAGTTCATAGCTTTAGTTTTAGAGGCATTTATTTGGAGACCAATTTTAACCGAGAGATGACACAAATTATTTATTGCTTCTTGGGATTGTCTTGGTGTTGAACTTAAGAATGCTACATCATCTGCGAAATCCAGGTCCCCCAGGAATTTTCCATTTGTCCATTTTATACCCAATTGTTCATTGTGGGTATAGTTTCTCATAACCCAATCAATAGCTATTCCAAAAAGTAGTGGTGACATAATACAGCCTTGTTTCACCCCTGTTTCTACTGTAAACCATTCTGTATTCCCTTTATTTGTTCTAACACAACATCTTGCATTGTCATATAGCGCTTTGATTATATTCACATATTTTGTTGGAAAACCATAGATTGTAAGTATCTTCCACAATGATGGGCGGTGTAGACTATCAAAGGCTTTTTGAAAATCGACGAAGGTGATAATAAGTGGCGATTGCCTTTCCACTGATTCTTCTATAATTGTTCTTAGTGTGAATATTTGATCAATACATGATCGTTTCGGCCTGAAACCCGCTTGTTCTTCTCTGATCTTTTCGTCAGCATGCAATTTAAGTCTTTCTAACATCATGCAACATAATAATTTTCCAGGTACTGATAATAGAGATATACCACGCCAGTTATTACAGTCTGATAGATCACCTTTCTTCGGTAACTTTACAATAATACTGTCTTTCCATTGTTGTGGTGGTTGTTCTTCTCTCCATACTTCATTTATAATATCTAAAATTCTCAAGAGGTTGTTGTCATTAACTGCTTTAATCATTTCCCCTGAAATTTCGTCAACTCCAGCAGCTTTAAAATTTTTTAATCTTTTAACGGCTTGTTTGATCTCGTCCAGCGTGAATTCATCGCAAGTTATTGGCAAAGTGGTTGTGGATGTTTCATTATTAAAATCAGGTGTTACTGTTGGTGGTGGTCTGTTTAGCACCTCCATGAAGTGCTCAGCCCATCTCTTCATTTGTTCTTTTTCTGTTGGTATTGAATTCCCTAATTTACCTTTAACAGGTGTTTCCATAGCAGTAGGCTGGTGACATAGTTGTTTTGTAATTTGATAAAGGCACCTACTATTACCAGTTCTTGCAGCATTTTCAGCTTCTACGGCCAGTTCATTGATGAAATGTCTTTTATCTCTTCGAGTTTTTGTCTTCACTTCTTTATTTAACAAGTTATAAGTTAGTTTGCAAGATTCAACTGCATTATGTGTACTTGCCGCTAGTAGTTTAAGTTTTGCTGTTTTCCTTTCTTGTATTTTATCCCAAGTATCTTCTCTCATCCATTTTTTCTTTTTATGTACTAGGTATCCGGTGGTCGCTACAGCTGCTTCTGTCATTGCTGTTCTCAGTTGTTCCCATTTAGTATCGATTGTCTTGGTGGTGATATCGTTGTCAATTTTGCCTAAAGCATCGAAATAGTTGTTCATTTTGACATTATATTCCTTCTTTATATCATTTGATTGCAGTCTGTGTACATCTATTCTTCTATTTTTATTCGGTTGGTATAAAACTTCTTCAGTTTAATTCTCATTTTAGCTATGCAGAGGTTATGATCGCTTCCGATCTCTGCACCTCTGTATGCTCTGACGTCTTGAACTGATGAGCGAAATTTAGCGCTTATGCAGAAGTGATCTATCTGGTTCTTAGTTCTGCCATCAGGTGAATTCCATGTTATCTTGTGGATATTCTTATGTGGAAAGATGGTGTCTGCCACAACGAGGTTTGATATTTCACAAAGTTCTAGAAGTCTTTCGCCATTTTGATTCATACAGCCTATGCCATGAGTACCGAGATATCTTTGTACTCCATCGTTGTTGTCACCTACTTTGGCGTTAAAATCACCCATGACTGCTATTATGTCATGCTTGGGTATTGTGTTGATGGTACTTAGAAGTGCTTCATAGAAGTCATCTTTTGTGGTATCAAGAGCGTCGTTAGTTGGTGCATAACATTGTACAATTGAGAGCTTGAAAAATCGTGTCTGAAATCTAGCTAATATTAGCCTCTCATTGATAGGTACCCAGCTGATAAGCGATGCTGCTGCTTTCTGTGTCATTAGGATGGCTACTCCCTCTGTGTGACGATTATCATTACTACCAGAGTATATAATTTGCTTTTTTTTTCTTCTGAAATATATTTTATGCCCTTCCCCGTCCATCTACACTCGCTGACACCCAATAAGTCCAACTTATAATTATCCATTTCTTTAATTACTTCTTCCAATTTTCCGTCTTGATACATAGTTCTTACATTCCAGTATCCAATTTTAGAAATCTCCTTAGCCCCCAAGATATTAGAGTGAGTCATGTTTACTGTCGAGCCTGGTTCTGTTTCGGTAACAATAGCTTGTTTTACGATAGTGAATTGTTAACTCACTGATCAACCCTCCGATCCAATCGAAATATACACATTCCTGATGTTTTTCTTTCGGCGTCTAAGGTGAGAAACGAATTTCACCTCCATCTTGGAATCAGCAAGTCTATCAGCAAGTCTATCAGCAAGTCTATCAGCAAGTCTATCAGCAAGTCTATCAGCAAGTCTATCAGCAAGTCTATCAGCAAGTCTATCAGCAAGTCTATCAGCAAGTCTACGAATAGTTTATTTATCTGTACGCACCGCATGTTGGCTATTGATACTTTTGGTCTATAGAAAATTTACTTATCTTTACATACTGTTATTAGTCTACGAAATGTTCAATTATCTTTGCACATCGGCACTTGTTTGTCGGCACTTGTCTATAGAAAGTTTACCTATCTTTAGACACCGCCACTTGTGTATAGAATTTTTGCTTACCTTTACACACCGGTACTTGTTTATAGAAAGTTACATTGACACACCGGTACTTGTTTATAGAAAGTTACCTTGACACACCGGTACTTGACTATGAGGGAAAAGACACTTAACCTGCACTTTTCTTGCCAGTAAAACACATATTTCTCTCTACTTACCGGCACTTGTTAATAAATGTTGACTCCTTCTATCAGCCTGTACTTGTCTAAAACATTGACAATGTTCTCTACTTACCGGCACTAGTTAATAAATGTTGACTCCTTCTATCAGCCTGTACTTGTCTAAAACATTGACAATGTTCTCTACTTACCGGCATTTGTTATTAAATGTTGACTCCTTCTATCAGCCTGTACTTGTCTAAAACATTGACAATGTTCTCTACTTACCGGCATTTGTTAATAAATGTTGACTCCTTCTATCAGCCTGTACTTGTCTAAAACATTGACAATGTTCTCTACTTACCGGCACTAGTTAATAAATGTTGACTCCTTCTATCAGCCAGTACTCGTCTAAAACATTGACAATGTTTTCTACTTACCGGCACTAGTTAATAAATGTTGACTCTTTCTATCAGCCTGTACTTGTCTAAAACATTGACATTGTTCTCTACTTACCGACACTGGCTGAGTAGGTAATACATTTGCTATCTCAAATTTACCGGCAGTATTGTCTTCCGTGTCGTCCTTACTCAGTGACTTCGTCAAACTGGCAGTTTCTGGATAAATGGTCCTTGGAGTTGTTGCCGGGGATGGTGTAGCAGCACGAGTCAGTGCCAGTTTGATGCCCGCCGTGTCAAAAAGGCTGTAAAATTGTCCTCCCACAAAAGCTAAATATGGCACCACGCTGGGCAAGTCCGACTGTGCATATCGCTTGTTCCGTCTGGCTGCCAACTGAGAAGATTTCCAGATCTGATTCTGACGATGAGAAGTCAACGCATGCTCAGACGTCCTGAAAGAATGATTGTTGTTTCTACTTCCGTCCGCGTACTCCAAGATGTCTAAATGTCTTCTTTCTATAGCCATCCTTTTGTACCTCCTTCTTTTAGCATACCCGTACCAGTAATGACTGCTTTTCCCTCTTATGCTACCCTTTTTTCTATACCTACGTACGGGTGGTAGTCGTCTGCGAGGTTTTACCATTTCTGCCGTTTTCTGTGCTAATTGCTGCTGGAGCTCCTCCATAGATTTTCCAGAAGTTACCGCTTCCGGTTTGGCTTCTACATTCAGTGACTTCAGGTTCTTCTCCAATCTGCGCATGGAAGAATCAGTTGTTGCAGTTGTTGTAGTTGTTGTAGTTGTAGTTGTTGTTGTAGTTGTTGTTGTAGTTGTTGTTGTAGTTGTAGTTGATGAAGTGGTCGTTTCAGTTCGTGGCGTCCACTCATAACGACCAGAGCTAACTGCACAGAAAAAAAAAAAAAAAACTTGAAAAAAGTTAGTGTAAAAAAGAATTAAAAATTAAATAAAAGTCAGAAATCATCATTTACAAACTTTCTTAACCTAAAATTTATGTCAGGTTTCGAGTCTTGGGACAGGCCCTGTCCCGATTAAATGTGTTTCATACCTAAGTCTCATTTAAGACATATCTATCTATCTATCTATCTATCTATCTATCTATCTATCTATCTATCTATCTATCTATCTATCTATCTATCTATCTATCTATCTATCTATCTATCTATCTATCTATCTATCTATCTATCTATCTATCTATCTATCTATCTATCTATCTATCTATCTATCTATCTATCTATCTATCTATCTACCTACCTACCTACCTACCTACCTACCTACATATCTATCTATCTATCTATCTATCTATCTATCTATCTATCTATCTATCTATCTATCTATCTATCTATCTATCTATCTATCTATCTATCTATCTATCTATTTAATACCATAATTCCCGCCGTAAGTAAGTCGGTCGGTCGGTCTCATCATGCGCACTTTTCTATTTTCGAGAGAGTACATTAACTTTCAACCACATCTAAGTGGGTGAAACTGTGGTTGAAAGTTAGACAATAATAGTATAGTTTCTCTTATAAGTACTCTCTCGAAAATCGGAAAGTGCGCAAATGACGGTGTGCATGAACAGTTTGATTAGAAAGTCAAGATTTTAAAAGATGCACGAACAATTTAAAAAAAAAATAAAGTTTTGCCTCGTTTTGGCGAGGCGCGTCCCGTTCAATCTAGTTGGTTATATTAGGGCGCATGTCCAAACATAAATGACCCTTAGGTCGGAGTGCACGAACAATTACATGTTGTCATACAAGAAATGTTTGTTATTTAGTCAATTTACGGTCCGTTGGATCATTATCACTGCTCCACGTGTCATTTAGTAAGGTTATTCCATGGCTTCATATTTAATACATCCATATAATTTTCACTACAAATATACAATGATGGTCGCCTGCAAAGAAATGACCACAGTAGTAATAGTACCGTCTGTAATACACTATAATTACAAACCTGTCAATTTTGACGGGTTATTGCTAGTATATATATACATTTATATAGTTATTGTTATACAGAATTGACATCATTGCACTCCGGGAAAACCCATAGGTGCTCAGTCTCCATCAGTATATGTCGATGAGTGTGAATGTGTGGCAGGGGGTGCAGTATAGTGTAGAACTGGTTAAAAGGCACCAATTAATCTTATATATATGTGGCCGTGGGGTTACTGTATTTCTTCTATTTGATTATTTTCTCATTCCAAGTTAGATATTTGACTGGCCTAAATCCGCCAGAGATGAAAGTTTTTTGGTTTATGTTGTGGGGTGCCAGTCCGTTCGTTCCTCTATTGTTGTTAAGTTTTGGAGAGTGATAGTGGTGTACCTTTTGCAAATACTAATTTCCTACATTATCCAACATGTAAGGAATTTTTCAATAGCCGGATCAGGTTAACTTGCATTTTATTTAGAACAGAAAATTGCATGTAATGTATCAACAGCAATGGTTACTAAATCTGATCAGTCATTTGATTCAAGCTATCCCACAATGTTCATTGTGGCCTTTATATTTTCCATCACCATTTCAAATCCATAGAGGCGATTAATATTCAATCTTATCGTCAATATCCTTGGTTTAATCATTTATAATTTTGCCAGGGTTGCACATCTCTTTTGTGTAGGTTACCACCTGTAGTTTTCCTTTTTAATATCTTTGCAGTTTTGGGATTTCTTTCAGGAATCGTTCAATTCTTCGTTAATTGCATCATTGAGACCTTTTATAAAAATATCAGACGAGCTGGGCTGAAAATTAAAAAGGTGATACGAGACTTTGGTCTACTTACACGAAGAAACCAGCAAGATAATATTTGCTTGAACCAATGTTCAAGACACTCACTCACAAAACACGTCTGCATGCCATGCCTGAGTTCTGCCAACACTGCCGCTATCTTCTTGCCGGCAGCTGACCTCTGTAGTAGTGCTTAGCTAGCTACTTCTATTGGTTGGCGATTATTCTATTCAATTTATTATTGGTTATTCCTTCACGTGGTCTTACTAAGTTTGGGGCTGTTCCTATTTACGTCATACTCTCCATGACGACTGCCGCCTAAATTAGCGTGCATTGTCAAAAAACTGACCTAGCCGATTTAATACAACTCTGTACCCCGCCCTTAGTGTCTCGGGTTATTTTTATATTAGTTAAGAATCTTGCATGTTTATTATAGCGAATGGCAGTTATATATTTTATTATTATGACTAGTCTCTATCACAAATAAATGCTCAGGTGGTCGGTCATACGGCCACAAATGCTAACTGTTCCTGTAGCTCGCTGGGTGTAAACACGACGGATGCATCCTCTCATACGTCCATCTCTACTAGCCTTACGTTTGATGCCAAATGTCAACAGTCTTAACCTTGATGATTCATCTATTGCAGTGTCATTCTCTAACAGGTGATCATTAATTGTTCTCAGTATATTTCCCGTATCCATATCTAGTGTCCCCACTATGGGTGCTCTTGATACTAGTCTGTCAGCTCTTTCATTACCACATATTCCAGCATGACCAGGACAGTATAATCACACCAGCTCTTGTAGATTGGAAGCTTCTATGAATGTTTTCCATTCAAGCCGCAACCAACCACTTTGAACCTTCCGAAGCATGGTCTAAGAGTCTGACACAATGATAACCTTTGTTAATGAGGTTTCCGTTATCCACCTTAAGGCTGCAGTAACAGCCTCGACTTCCATTCTCATGCTGGAAGTTGTTATCTTGCAAGCCCCGCTATGTTCGGCGACGATTCTGCTCTGTACCCGAGCAGAGAAGCCCCAACCAGATTTATCACCGCGGATCACAGACCCATCTGTATACA
This sequence comes from Oreohelix idahoensis, assembly GCA_024509875.1. Classification (NCBI taxonomy): domain Eukaryota; kingdom Metazoa; phylum Mollusca; class Gastropoda; order Stylommatophora; family Oreohelicidae; genus Oreohelix; species Oreohelix idahoensis. The sequence goes on along the minus strand of JAMPIV010011446.1, from coordinate 463,737 downwards.
CAACGGCATGCTCATCAGTTGATTAATTTCAAATTCTGCTTTTCCATTCCCCCAATTCTACACTCTCTGCCAAGGCTGATGATGACCTGCTGGTAGTTAATCCAGTTCTCATCTGACATACTCCACTCTTCCCCCTTGAATTTATTGTCGACTGTGGCCACTTGTTTGATCGTTGTCTCTGCCTGTGCCATCCACGACATTCCTCTCTTTATTCTTGCTCCCTTAATGTCAGCTGTGTTACCATGCAGAGGGTGCCGTTTGTATGTGGATACTCGCATATAGGCTTTTGATTGGGCCATTGCATATCTGGCTTTAATCGACAGCACTCCAAGCGTATACCTCATTGTCACAATGGGGGTATCTCGCGTACAACCCACGACTATGCGCATCTCTTCATTCTGAATACGTTCTAGTCATTCACATTGTGTTACTGACTGCGTGAGTATTCCCAGCCCATACCCAGTGACCGAAATGACTAGCTGTTGATAAAGAAGAAATAGTAATCTCTGCTCCAGACGCGCCGCGGCCATTATTTTCAGGGCTGCTAGACCTCTCCTGCATTTCTGTGTGATGTGCTCAACATGGTACTTATACGAGAGCCCGCGATCAAATGTAACTCCAAGGTATTTCAGCTTTTCTTGCCTTTCAATTTTCTGTCCATTGAGAGTAATATTTTCGAGGTCTGTTTTCACAATGGAGTTGTTCAAGGAGCACCACATCACACAGGCCTTGTTGAGATTGACTTTGGAGCCAGTTTCCTCGCACCATTTAGACACTTCCTGTAGTGTCCCATGTATGCTATTAACCATTTCTTGTCGGCCAGAGCCAGTTCTGTAAATGAGTATATCACCAACAAATGTCAGTGTTCGTCCCAACCCTTTTGGTTGAATGGTGGCAACTTTTACTGTATAGATATTAAACAGAACCGGTGATAGTGGAGAACCCTGGGGTAGTCCCGGGCAAACGAGCATTGGATCTGACGTCCATGTTCCCAAGCGAAATGCCACTGACCTCTCAGTTAAGGCAGCTGCTATCCATCTTGTAAGCCAAGGGTTAACACCGCAAGCCATTTCACAGTTCATTAATGTTGCAAAGTTCACACTGTTATAAGCATCCTATAGGTTAATTGCTACCGCAACCGTTTCTCGCTTATCCTGGAACCCCTCGTACACATCATAAGCAAAAGTTCCAGCGTTACCCCATGTTACTTTCATGGGCCTATAGCTGCCGAGAGTAACAGGTAGGATCTGTGCATTTTCGAGGTGATTCATTATTTTACGTGCTACTATCTTTTCTAGTATTTTACTGTAGACATTCTGCATTGTAATAATTCTGTAGCTGCTGAGAAGCATGGGGTCTTTACCGGGTTTAGGAATTGGTCGTAGGTAACTATGCAGCCAGTCTTCTGGCACCAGAGCATTCTGTAAGCTATTGTTGAAATCACACACCACACTCTCAATGCCTGCGTCGTCGAGCTGTTTTATGTGGTGATACTGTACACCATCAGGGCCCGTGGCAGTGTCCCTACTGGATTCTAAAGTGCACATAACGCCTTCTTCGTTTATGAAGTTGAAATACAGGGTGTCCACAAAAGACTGTGCCCTTTTCAAAAAATGTATTCTCGGCCCCATGTGGTACGAGGATGCTTTCTATCACAAAAGTAAGATAATCTCTGCAAGTTTTTAAGCATACTTTACAAAGACTACAAAAAGTGCGCATGCGCGCATTTCAAGCGACACTTTCGCAGTTGTGTTGCAACCGGTAATTGTTACATGTCTCTCAACACACTGGTCAAGTAGTAGAAAAAAAAGAAATAGGTACACTTTGAGTCTTTGTAAGGTATGCTTAAAAACTTGCAGAGATTATCTTACTTTTGTGATAGAAAGCTTCCTCGTACCACATCATAGGGTCGAGAATAACTTTTTTGAAAAGGGTACAATCTTTTATCGACACCCTGTATATGTCGCCTCTTCTGTCGCTTCCCAGAATACGGTCTTTGATTTCTTGGCGGGCAGCTTTATCACTTTTATCTGTCTGAGTAATTTAACGCTCGAGTAATGCAAGACCCTCTTCAGCATTGGTCTTCAGGCATATTCTTGTCGAGCTGAGAATATTAGAAATTGGTTGACCTGTACTTTTCCTAAGGTTGTTACAGCCGGGAGTTGTAGTGAGTGTAGCAAAATATGCGAGAATAAACGCTCAATTTAGTACGATTTAGGCATAAAACGATAATAAATACATTAGCCCGCAGGTGTCTGACGGTTGGCATCTTCGAAGCCAGCAGCGCTGCCTTTTGCACAGTGCTAAGCCTATAGAACGATTTCACGGCAAAAAGTCTGACACGCTTTAGTTTCGTTTTCGAGAGACACTACTAATATTTAACTTTGCCCAATCTGCTGATTACACTTTGTAGTCTAGCCTTACAATTAACTATTGGCGGAAGAGTGCCGCAATATAGCTATCTGAAGTATCACTTTTTGTCAACTTTGTAGCAAAATCAGTAGTAATCCTTACATTTTTTGGTAATATTACACGATACAATGCTAACTAGTAACGCAAATTCTTAAACCCGCCCCGTCTACCCCGCTTCGATGACACAGTCTGCAACGCATATATTCACACTGCGAAAAAGCCAGCCAAGGCATAACCACGCAGACAGTTTTATTTCCTCCTCGTGGTAGCATTTCTGATGTAACTAAAACAAGTAGTTATTGGAAAAAATATATGCTCGCAAGATGAAGGAGGGGAAAGATGGCGGACTTGTGTAAAATTTTATTTGACGATGGACGATGAAATAAATTGGAAATTTTAAACCATTAGGAAGTTCCCCATAAGAATTATATGGTAGTATGACGTGGAGTTGGCTGAGTAAGAATGTACTTTAAAATATATGATATTCCCAGTATTAGAGAAGTTATTGAAGAAATACTAATCTCTAAGAACACACGACCAGACACACTGGCGTTCCTGCTCATGTTTTTTTTTTGGTAACGTTAGGGGGACGCGGGCTGGGAAAAAGAGGCAGGGAGGTACATTCAAATTAGCTTGAGGTGAACAGAGTATGAATGGGAAAGGGAAACGGTAGGAGAAATGTAATCCTAAACGTGATATCTTTTGTATTTGGCATGACTAGAGCAGACTAGCCAATCGACCACCAGTTATTCAAAATTATTTTGGGTTTTTCATTTAAACTGCATTTGAATTCAAGTAGTAGAACGATACGATTGGCTAGTGCTGGTAGATATTAGTAGTGGAAAAAAAATAAAAATAAAATAAAATAAAAACACACGCACCCACACAAATAGTAATACGTCTTACAAGGAGAAGGACAAGAAAAACCTACGTTGCGGCCACAAGGCCTTCGTCAGGGACAGACAAACAAGAGACAGGAGGGAAAGAAAATGAGAATTAAGTAGAGAACATGAAACTATAAAAATAAGAGATAAAAACTCCCTTAATATTAAGTCCAGTCACATGTGAAGCAAAGCAGGATGGCTGCCACTAAACCGGAAACAGGATATTAGTAGATATTAGTAAAGGCTTTGATTATTCATTGACAGTTGAACTAAAATTTGTATACAGATACGTTAAAAACAGCAGTGTTAATTTTAATCTTAAATCAAGAATAAATTCACAGTCTGTGCAGTTCGGAGGAAGCTGAGGCCATTTCTTCACAAAATCAGCGTCATTTGTTTATATATTTCTTGATTGTGGTAAGGATATTTTATGAAATTTAATATGTTTGGTCCAACTACAAAGTTAGATACTGCTATTGGGGAAAAAGTGAAGGACATGTCGGAAGCAGACATTGTTGAGTCCTCACATTAAACGGTGTCTAACTGATGTATGTTGTTATGATTATGTTGACATATTATTGTATTAAAATAGTTTAGCAAGCCTCTGTGTTCAATGAACACTGTTTACATGCCTGAAGCAAATATAAGTGTAAAGAAAAGAAGAGAAGATCATATCACAGGAAATGTGGTTACTCCACATTATTGTATGGAGGAAAAGTATGTGAACGTACAGTGGCGTATCTACTATAAGGACTTGAGGTGTGGTCACAACCAGGTGGGAGTCCTGTACAATTCGGGGCGGGTGCATTTGTAAGGCACGCGAGGCTGACCCCATACCCACGTAGGGAATTAAGTGTTAGAATAAATGATCAGAGATAAAAGGCCAGGGTGTCCTTTTGTTGCAGAGGGTCTATGTTCCTGTTGCCGGCTGGTGACAGGAAACCTGCTGAGTGCTTATAAACGCCAACCAGTCTTATATGCTGTTGAATATCCAGTAGGAGCTTTGGCGATTGTTGAACTTGAAATTTCTGCAACTACCCATCGTATTATCTTACAACAAGGACTCTCAGGTGAAGAGTAAAACATCTGGGGCATCTCTGACATTTTCTTGTGTTTCAAAATATTACACAGGAATTTTATGGGGGTATGAGGAACTACAGCCCTCATATACAGTGACTCTCCCGGTAGATAACTAAAGTGAACTCTGTAATATTTCATCCAGGAAGGACATTTATAAATTAGATAACTAAAGTGAACTAATTTAATATTCCATACAGGAAGAACATTTATAAATACATAATAACTTTTAGTTATTGGGCAGATTGTCCCAACAGTTTTAATTGTTCCTTTTCTGTAAACTATCTTGTCCTTATTTTCAAAGACCTGTCCACAAGCTATGAATGGACAGGCAAAATACATTGTAAATATTTGTTCAAAGAAAAACTTAACTGCTAGTTATTAATTTCTTTAATAGAAACTTAAAGTGTTTGATTGTTGTGTACCATCATTCATTTCTCCCCTAGACACTAGGTACACCATACACCATACACTAGAGCCAGAAGATTGACCGTGTGAGACCTAGGGAGGTAGTGTTAGGTTCTCTGTACATAATTCATCATCATCATCTATAGAGTCAGAGACCTACATGTGCTTGACCTCACACGGTTATAGCAGATACCTTTTCATTCTTTTTAGGATACCATCATAACCTTCCCAGCAAAATCAACTTTGCTACATAAATTGGTAGGCTTGTCCGGGCATCTGAATTTCTCTTAGTACTACATTCATTGGGGTCTGGGGTTTAGCTTTAACAACAGTCTATTTTCCCAGGGAATCCCCATATAGATTACCAAAGATTTGGGTGGTGAAGAAAGTGTCAGAGCCCAGATTTAATTAAATAAATCTATAGTTAGTTAGAGATTTTGTTAGAACATTTTGTACTTATTAGAATGGCAGATCTGGCAAAGTTTCGTTCTGCGGCTGTACAGACTGCTAAAGAGATGAACATGGAGAGTCAAGCTTTGATTCAATATGTAACTTCAGAATGTGACAAGTATATTGAAAGGGAGGATAGGAAGATAGAAGAAGAAAGAAAGTTACAGTTACAAATTGAAGCTGACAAAGAAATTAAGAGGCTGCAGATTGAGACTGACAAGGAGGCTAGGGCATTAGAGGCTGATAGAGAGGCAGAGATAAAAAGGCTCCAATATGAAGAGAAGACGTTGGAGGCCGAAGAAAAGAGATTGGCAACTGAAAGAGAGGAAAAGAGACTAGCTGTGGAAAGAGAAGAAAGAAGACAGGCTGCCGAGAGGGAAGCAGAAAAGGAGGAGAAAAGATTACAGACGGAGCATGAGCTACGACTAAGGGAGTTAGAAATTCAAGGCCATGCTCCTGAAAATGGTGCTAGCCCCTTTGCCTCAGATGCCACTACTAGTTAGGGAGCCTCAACCTCAGCTATGGGTTTTCATGTAGACCATTTTGTTGAGAAAGACGATGACATAGAAGGGTATTTAAGCAGGTTTGAGCTTTTAGCTACTACTTATGGGTTAGAAAGAGAAAGATGGGGGGTAAAGTTGTCTCAGGGACTTCGGGGAACAGCTTATGAAGTGTTTTCCAAAATGAGCAGGGATGACCAAGACAACTATGACATGTTGAAGCAAGCTCTTCTGTTAAGATATGAAAAGAACGGAGAGTTTTATAGAAAGAAATTTAGGAATGCCAGGCTACTGTCGGGTGAGACTTATCACCAGTTCTCCGCCCGGTTGGAAACGTATATGGAGAAATGGGCTACTTTGGGGAAAACCCAAGATCTCAAAGAGATGATACTCATCGAACAGATGAGAGAGTCCATGGCTCCAGACATGAGAAAGTTTCTCATGGAACAGGGCGCAGAGAGGCTTGGTGAGATAATAAATGTCGCTGAAAGGTATCAGGCAGCCCAGGCAGAGGTAGCAGGCATGAAGAAGAAACAAATAGATCAGTGGAAGGCCCCTCAAACCCATAATAACCTCGATAATAGAAATAGGCAGAATTTTGATAGGCCTCGAAATGAATTTAAGAATAGACCTTCACAATTCAATGATAGAAGAAATGATGAAAGAAAACCTTTTAACCAAGGAAAGAGGTATTGTAAAAATTGTCGGATGGACAACCATAACACTGAAAATTGTGGAAGGAGACCTGTAGTAATGGCCACGCTCCAGGTCAGGTCGACTCCTAAAAAAGAGGAGGAACCACCAAAAACAATGTCTCGTAAACAGTGGAGAAAGGCACAGGCTGAAGATAGGTCACTGAAGCCATGTTTTGAAAAACACCAAAAACTCCATACCCCTCCAAGGAAAGGAGATTTCTATTTGGATGATGGACTGCTTTGCAGGGCGGATAAAGCAGGAATATCCGGGTGTGAACAGGTAGTAGTGCCATCGAAATATAGGGCACAAATTATGAAACAAACACATGTTCTAAATGGTGAAAACCAGAAGATGGGCACCACATGCCAAAGAACATCTGTTGGATATTTATGGCCCGGAGAAGTTGATGACATAAGAAAATTTGTCGAAGACTGCGAACAATGCAGCGAGAAAAATTCCACAGGGTGGAAAAATAATCACCAAATGCAAAAGAAGCATTATGGCAAACCGGGACCAGAACCTAAAGAGGGAACACCCACACGTGGGAAAAGGAACCAGGACCTAGAAATGCCACGGGGCAAAATTAGGCCTGGAAAGAAAAATAATTATAATAAAGTGGACGAAGGGGAATGGGAACCCCCGTTTCACAGACAGTCTTCGCTAAAATGTTTTACCATGGCTACTATGCAGCGAGTACAAAGAACTGTTATACCCCAGAATAAGCCGACGATCCCTCGGTCGGACTTATGTAAACGGGAGGAAGAAAAAAGAGAGCGAAGTTCTCTCAATTTGAATTTGAACCTGAGGGGAGACAACCCCAGGAAACAAATTGGTAGTGGTAGATTCTTGTGTGGTGACACAAGAAAGAAACGTCCGCAAAACAAAGCTTCCAATGTAAAGGACCTGACAGGTGCCATGAATACTATGTCAGAAAAATTAAAAGTCCATATGTAACTTTGCTAAGGACCAGGACAGAAGGAGAAGGTTCAACAGGTCCTTGAGAAACATACAGATGTACTAACTGATAAACCGGGGCACACAAATTTGCTGTCATATGATATGAAATTACTAGACCCAGCACCCATCTGTATGAGGCCTTATTCTATTCCGTTCGCTAAGGAAAAAGCTTTGAAAGAGGAGATTGATTATCTGTTAAAAGAAGGGATTATTTCTCACAGTGAGTCTCCTTACAGTTCATGTGTGGTTCTGTTGCGGAAACCATCAGGAGAACATAGACTGTGCATAGATTACAGGAAACTGAATGCTGTCACAGAAGGTCAGGTGGATCCATTACCTGATATTACTCAACTTTTTGCCAGGCTGAACAAGGCAAAATATTTTTCTAAGGTGGATCTTAGCAAAGGCTATTACCAGATTCCAGTAAAGCCTGAGGTTCGACCTTATTTGGCATTTAGCACATCGGAAGGTTATTATGAGTTCAACATGTTACCATTTGGTTTGAAAAAATGCCCCGAGTGTGTTTTCTAGGATGATGCGAAAATTGCTGGATCCCCTGAAAAATCCATGTATTTCGAATTTTATGGATGATATCCTCATTGCTACGGAAACATTTGAGGAACACGTTACCTCTTTGAATATGCTGTTTGATAGACTCAGAGAGGCTAACTTAACCGCTAGGCCAACAAAATGATGTATTGGTTGTAAAGAGTTGGAATTCTTGGGACATACAGTACATCAGGGTAGCATGATCCCTGATCCCAAGAATCTGGAAAAACTAAAAAGAGCACCTAGACCACAAACAAAAAAAAGATGTGCGATCTTTCGTGTCTCTGTGTGGTTTTTTACCAAAAATATATCAAACATTTTAACTCTATATGTGCTCCTTTGACCGATTTAACTCGCAAAGGTCAACCTGATACTGTACTATAATTTGGACAGCACAGTGTGAATTAGCTTACCAGGAGTTAAAAGAGAAGCTTACAAGCAGGCCAGTGTTGCAATTGCCTGACTTGACTAAAGAATTTATTGTGAGAAGTGACGCACGCAATGTAGGCCTGGGCGCTACATTATTGCAAAGGTCTTCCTCACAAGATGGGGAATTGAACCCAGTCGCATATGCTAGCCACAAATTGAACAAGGCGGAAAAAAAATTACTCAACCAGTGAAAAAGAATGTCTCGCTTTAATATGGGCTATAAAGAAATTCCAAATTTATTTATAATGGCCGGACATTTGTGGTCCAAACGGACCCCTCGTGTTCTTGTCACAGGCCAAGCATGAAAATTCTAGATTATTGAGATGGTCTCTCTTGTTGCAACCATACTCATTTTTAATGAATACATTCCCGGCCCTTAGAACGTTGGCGCAGACTTTCTGAGCAGACATCCTTATGATGAAGATCAGAAAAACGAGTAAGACTTCATGGAGCTAAGTTATCTCGCATATAATAACCTGCAAATGAATGCATGTTTTAGGATGGGAGGTGTGTAGCAAAATATGCGATAATAAATGCTCAATTTAGTACGATTTAGGCATAAAACGATAATAAATACATTAGCCCGCAGGTGTCTGACGGTTGGCATCTTCGAAGCCAGCAGCGCTGCCTTTTGCACAGTGCTAAGCCTATAGAACGATTTCACGGCAAAAAGTCTGACACGCTTTAGTTTCGTTTTCGAGAGACACTACTAATATTTAACTTTGCCCAATCTGCTGATTACACTTTGTAGTCTAGCCTTACAATTAACTATTGGCGGAAGAGTGCCGCAATATAGCTATCTGAAGTAACACTTTTTGTCAACTTTGTAGCAAAATCAGTAGTAATCCTTACATTTTTTGGTAATATTACACGATACAATGCTAACTAGTAACGCAAATTCTTAAACCCGCCCCGTCTACCCCGCTTCGATGACACAGTCTGCAACGCATATATTCATTCACACTGCGAAAAAGCCAGCCAAGGCATAACCACGCAGACAGTTTTATTTCCTCCTCGTGGTAGCATTTCTGATGTAACTAAAACAAGTAGTTATTGGAAAAAATACATGCTCGCAAGATGAAGGAGGGGAAAGATGGCGGACTTGTGTAAAATTTTATTTGACGATGGACGATGAAATAAATTGGAAATTTTAAACCATTAGGAAGTTCCCCATAAGAATTATATGGTAGTATGACGTGGAGTTGGCTGAGTAAGAATGTACTTTAAAATATATGATATTCCCAGTATTAGAGAAGTTATTGAAGAAATACTAATCTCTAAGAACACACGACCAGACACACTGGCGTTCCTGCTCATGTTTCTTTGGTAACGTTAGGGGGACGCGAGCTGGAAAAAGAGGCAGGGAGGTACATTCAAATTAGCTTGAGGTGAACAGAGTATGAATGGGAAAGGGAAACGGTAGGAGAAATGTAATACTAAACGTGATATCTTTTGTATTTGGCATGACTAGAGCAGACTAGCCAATCGACCACCAGTTATTCAAAATTATTTTGGGTTTTTCATTCAAACTGCATTTGAATTCAAGTAGTAGAACGATACGATTGGCTAGTACTGGTAGATATTAGTAAAGGCTTTGATTATTCATTGACAGTTGAACTAAAATGTGTATACAGATACGCTGAAAAACAGCAGTGTTAATTTTAAACTTAAATCAAGAATAAATTCACAGTCTGTGCAGTTCGGAGGAAGCTGAGGCCATTTCTTCACAAAATCAGCGTCATTTGTTTATATATTTCTTGATTGTGGTAAGGATATTTTATGAAATTTAATATGTTTGGTCCAACTACAAAGTTAGATACTGCTATTGGGGAAAAAGTGAAGGACATGTCGGAAGCAGACATTGTTGAGTCCTCACATTAAACGGTGTCTAACTGATGTATGTTGTTATGATTATGTTGACATATTATTGTATTAAAATAGTTTAGCAAGCCTCTGTGTTCAATGAACACTGTTTAACATGCCTGAAGCAAATATAAGTGTAAAGAAAAGAAGAGAAGATCATATCACAGGAAATATGGTTACTCCACATTATTGTATGGAGGAAAAGTATGTGAACGTACAGTAGCGTATCTACTATAAGGACTTGAGGTGTGGTCACAACCAGGTGGGAGTCCTGTACAATTCGGGGCGAGTGCATTTGTAAGGCACGCGAGGCCCATACCCATGTAGGGAATTAAGTGTTAGAATAAATGATCAGAGATAAAAGACCAGGGTGTCCTTTTGTTGCAGAGGGTCTATGTTCCTGTTGCCGGCTGGTGACAGGAAACCTGCTGAGTGCTTATAAACGCCAACCAGTCTCCAACCAGACCTATATGCTGTTGAATATCCAGTAGGAGCTTTGGCGATTGTTGAACTTGAAATTTCTGCAACTACCCATCGTATTATCTTACAACAAGGACTCTCAGGTGAAGAGTAAAACATCTGGGGCATCTCTGACATTTTCTTGTGTTTCAAAATATTACACAGGAATTTTATGGGGGTATGAGGAACTATAGCCCTCATATACAGTGACTCTCCCGGTAGATAACTAAAGTGAACTCTGTAATATTTCATCCAGGAAGGACATTTATAAATTAGATAACTAAAGTGAACTAATTTAATATTCCATACAGGAAGAACATTTATAAATACATAATAACTTTTAGTTATTGGGCAGATTGTCCCAACAGTTTTAATTGTTCCTTCTCTGTAAACTATCTTGTCCTTATTTTCAAAGACCTGTTCACAAGCTATGAATGGACAGGCAAAATAAATTGTAAATATTTGTTCAAAGAAAAACTTAACTGCTAGTTATTAATTTCTTTAATAGAAACTTAAAGTGTTTGATTGTTGTGTACCATCAATCATTTCCCTCCTAGACACTAGGTACACCATACACCATACACTAGAGCCAGAAGATTGACCGTGTGAGACCTAGGGAGGTAGCGTTAGGTTCTCTGTACATAATTCATCATCATCATCTATAGAGTCAGAGACCTACATGTGCTTGACCTCACACGGTTATAGCAGACACCTTTTCATTCTTTTTAGGATACCATCATAACCTCCCCAGCAAAATCAACTTTGCTACAGTGAGGATAAGCTCTCACAGCAGATAAAATACTCCTATGGCACTCGCCTCAAGCAGCCTCTGACAACCAAGACTAGCTCCCGGCCTTCACGTGTGGCTCAATTTGAGCCCGGCGGAACTGTTTTCACTGACGGGAGAAGGGGCAAAGGCGAGCGACTAGCGCCTTAAAACCAGCCGCTTCGGGCAGATAGGGCTCGTGATCCTTGGTTGGTAGCCTATCTAAGAGAAGGAACTCTGAATTCAAACCACCGCTGCCTTGCGAGAATATCCATTTATGGAATTGGCTTCGGGAGTAAACCCTGAGGATAAATCCGGAGTCGGAGTCCCTAGGGCAGTCTAATGTTGATTCGACATTATTCTGGCAACTCCTGCGACGTGGCTGGTACCAAACTGTATTGGCTACTGCCGTTCCTTTGGATCTACCGGCTCCGTGGAGAGGGGGAACATGCTGCATGGGCAACAGCTTGATCTCCATATAACTGTGCCCAAGCTCGCGCCCTGGAGAGGACACTCCAGCTTCACCGTATAGGTGTCGGCAAAACACGGGAAGTAGCAGTTACCGATTATAAGCATTTTGCCCAATAGGCGTAGGGCATGGCGCCAGGGGCTACTTCCGACAGTGGGAGAGGTTCTAGGATCTCACTGGACAGCTACCGCCCGCTTCAAGCTGGGCAGCCCCCAGTCAATAAGGTGTTGTCCCGCCACTGTCTGCTTTCCCCATTGGGTGCATGTGGATTAGGGTCAAACCCGAACTGTGGACAGAAAATTTTGCACCAAGCAATTATCGTAATGATGGAAATAAGCAAACTCTCAGATTTGGATGCTGTAACGTCAGGACTATGTTGACTGGACTATCCGAAAACCTACAGGACGTAAACGATGTAAGGAAGACAGCCATAATTAATGATGAGCTTAAACGACTTCAGGTGGATATAGCTGCACTTCAGGAAACGCGCCTGGGGGGGGGGGGGGGGCTCTGGAACGGTGAGCGAGAAGGACTACACATTTTATTGGCAAGGGAAAGATCCTAATAAAACTAGAGAACACAGAGTAGGTTTTGCGGTCAAAAAATCGCTAACCAAAATGGTTGAACCAGGTGAGAATGGATCAGAAAGCCTGTTAACACTCCGCCTGCAAACTAGCACAGGTCCCATCACCCTTGTCAGTGTGTATGCTCCTACTCTGTACTCTGCCTCAGAAGCTAAAGATGAGTTCTACGAGAATCTAGCAGCAGTCATCAAAAGCATACCTAGGCAAGAACAGCTTGTTCTTCTTGGTGACTTTAATGCTAGAGTGGGAGCCGATAGTGTTTCATGGCCTTCATGTCTGGGCAGGTTTGGTATTGGCAAGATGAATGAAAATGGACAACGGCTCTTAGAGTTGTGTGTCCACCATGTATCTCTGCGTGACCAATACCTACGTTCAGACAAAACCCCAGCATAAGGTGTCATGGAGACACTCACGATCCAAACACTGGCACCAACTGGACCTGATTCTCGTCAGAAGGCCACTTCTCAGGTCTGTGCTCTTCACTCGCTCGTACCGTAGTGCAGATTGTGATATAGATCACTCCTTGGTTTGCTGCAAAATCAGAGCACAACCAAGAAAACCCTATCGTGTCAGACATGAAGGAAAACCATGCGTTGATACCAGCAAGATGTCAGACCCTGTCATGATCGCTCAATTTACTGCGACCTTCAATAAAGGGCTCAGTAACCCTCAGCATGGTGATACTATTAGAGAACTGGGAGCATCTACGGAACACCATTCAAAGTACTGCACCTGCCACCTTTGGTAAGATAACGGTAAAGTCAAATGACTTGTTCGATGCTTCATCAGATGTGATGGCACCTGTCATTGAAGCTAAGCGCAGTGCTGCGAATGAATACAAACGTTCACCGAGTGCTAGAACCCTACAGATCCTGAAGGCTACGAGAAGCAAAGTTCAACAAACTGCTCAACGCTGTGCAAATGACTATTGGCTCCAGCTCGGTGAGAGCATCCAGACCGCAGCGCAAACAGGCCACATTAGACAAATGTATGACGGTATAAAGAAAGCACTTGGCCCCCAAAAAAGTAAGACGGCACCGCTAAAAACCATCAGCGGAGAGAAGCTAACCGATAAGGGTATGCAGATGGAGAGGTGGGTCGAGCACTACTCTGAGCTGTATGCTAGAGAAAATACCGTTTCACCTGCAGCCCTTGATGCTGTCAAATGTCTGCCAACTATGGAGGAGCTGGATGCCGAACCAACATTAGAGAAACCCAGCAAGGCCATTGATAGCTTGGCCTCTGGCAAAGCACCAGGCAGTGATGAGATTCCTCCTGATTTAATCAAATGCTGTAAGAGCATGCTATTACATCCCCTGCATAGGATGCTGTGCCAGTGCTGGGAAGAGACAACTATTCCTCAAGACATGTGAGATGCCAAGATTGTAACACTGTATAAAAATAAAGGAGACAGAAGTGATTGCAATAACTACAGAGGCATCTCTCTTTCAAAAAGTTTTTGCCAGTCATGCTTCTAATGCGACTACACAAGTGCTCCCCATTGTAGTTTTAGCTGCCCCCCCCCCCCACTTAAATCATTGCTTGGGCCGAACATAGAAATATCAAAAAACTCTGTCTGCCAGATATGTCACTGTTTGGACCAATGCTTTTAGCTTTAGGTAAAATGATAAAGTCAATTCCAAGAATGGAAAAAATGCCAATACCCCCACACATCATGGATCAGTGACCATAAGTGTTAAAGCTACTGGCAGATAAACCAACCAAGAAGGATACCGTTACGTGTCATAGGTCAGATGGCCGTACTTATCTGAAAAGATTTAATAGTCCGGTAACACTCACTGCAAAGCGATTCTCACGCCCTGGCGGTGAGTAGTGTCTAGGCATGGTTCCGGCCGTCGTATCTTTTTAGGTCATGCCAACGGACATCTTTTGTGACAGAAATTATGGACAAGATTGACCCCGCCATTTCCTAAAATGTCGTTCCCCTGAAGCCCCTGTTCAAAGACTGATAAAAAAAAAAATTGCCAAAGCATGTTAATGACGATGATTTAAGAACAGAAGGTGATTCAAACAAACTACCCCTGGCATAGATTCACTCTGGCAAATAAAAGCTGGGAACTCCCTAGACTTTGACATGTATAAATTATTGAGATGCCAAGATTGTCAAGCTGAGGCTGATAAAATCCATTAAAGGAGGACAAATGCCCGGCATACTCATTGCACTCCCTTCCCTGTGAACTACGTTTTTTTTGCTACCTTCGAGGCAGCAGGTGGTGTCCCAACGTGTGTGTGCTTTTTGACTGCTTCCCGCCCTCAAAGGATCATAAACACGTTACAGAGGCATAATTCTTAGTATTGTTGTTATGTGGAGGATTGAGATATATGCGACTACACTAGACAGTTTAGCTGACGCATATTTCAACCAGAGTCACAGTGTGGATTCCGAGCTGGTAGATCAACAACAGACATGATCTTCTCTCTCCGCCAGCCTCAGGAAAAATCAAGAGAGCAGAAAAGGCCTTTATATATCGCCTTTATAGACCTCACAAAAGCATTTGACCTGGTTAGTAGGGATGGACTCTTTAAAATCCTCCCGAAAATAGGCTGCCTTTCTAAAATGCTGGAAATGATAAAGTCATTCCATGACGACATGAAGGGAACAGTCCAATATGCTGGAAGCACGTCACAGCCCTTTGACATACGAAGTGGCGTTAAACAAATCTGTGTTCGGGCTCTGACCCTCTTCGGGATCTTCTTTGCCTTACTCTTGAAACATGCATTCAGAGATGCAACTGAAGGAATATGCCTTCACACTAGGTCAGATGGCCGTCTGTTTAATCTTTCAAGGCTGAAGGCAAAAACACAAATCAGAAGGGCCACAATAAGAGACTTGTTGTTCGCTGATGATGCTGCAGTCGTCACTCAAAGCCAACAGGAGCTTCAGAGCTTGATGAATCGCTTCAGTAAAGCATGCAAGGACATTTGCCTCACAACAAGTCTAAAGAAAGCGAATGTGCTGAGTCAGGATGTTGGTGCTGCACCAGTTATCACTATCTATAACTAAGAATTGGCAGTGGTGCACCACTTGACATACCTAGGGTCTACCATCAATGACAAACTCTCACTGGACAAAGAAATCGACAGCCGCATTGGCAAAGCTGCAGTTACCTTTGCCCGCCTCACATCGCGTGTTTGGGGAAACTCCAAACTCACAACGAAGACCAAAGCTGCGGTATATAACGCCTGCGTCACCAGCACACTCCTTTATGGCAGCGAGACCTGGACGACCTATGTTAAGCAGGACAGAAGGCTCAATGCCTTCCATTTACGGTGTCTACACCACATCCTCGGCATCTCGTGGAAAGATAAAGTGACAAATGTCGAGGTCTTGTCATGTGCTGGCCTTCAAAGTACGAGGGGCGTTCAGAAAGTAATGCACCACATCGTTTTTCTCTGGAGCTGTTTATTAAAAAAGCGTGAAATTTATACATAATATACATGGATATGTCATGTAAACATCGGTATTATTCAACATAATCCCCATCAAATTGTACGGCTTTATGCCAGCGCGAAACAAGTGCATGCATTCCTAGCCCGTACCAGATTTTGTCTTGATCATGTAGCCATTTCTTCGCTGCATGAATCATTCCTTCATCATCTTCAAACCTTGTCCCACGGAGTGCATCATTAAGTGGACCAAATAGATGAAAATCAGAGGGTGCCAAATCAGGACTATAGGGTGGATGGGGTAGTACAGTTCAGCCCAATTTGGTGATTGCTTCCCGTGTTGCCAGACTTGGTTGAGGGCGCGCATTGTCGTGAAGGAGAAGCAGGTCTGCTGGATTCTTGTGCGGCCGAACTCTGCGAAAACGTTGATTTAGTTTTTTCAATGTCTTAATGTAAGCTTGCGAATTGATTGTCTCTCCTCTTGGCATAACGTCCACAAGAATCACACCTTCCATGTCCCAAAAGACAGTGATCATTACCTTTCCAGCTGAAGGAATTGTCTTGAATTTCTTTCTTCTTGGTGATTGCGGATGATGCCACTCTATTGACTGTCTTTTTATCTCATGTTCAAAATGATGTGCCCAGGTTTCGTCACCTGTAACGATCTTAGCCAAAAAGTTCTCTCCATCAGCATTGAATCGCTCCAACAATTCAGAAGAAATTGTTTTCCTTTGAAATCGGTTGTCATTTGTGAGACTTCGAGGAACCCATCTTGCGCAAACCTTAGAAAATCCGAGAGTTTTTATAACTGCATTTGCACTACCAATGCTGACTGACAGCTGTAAGGCCAGTTGTTGAGTAGTGATTCGCCTATCAGTAAGAATAATGCCCTCAGCGCATTTCAACATTTCTGCGATGGTGGCTGTTTCAGGACGTCCACAGCGCGGCCGATCAAGCAGCTCCGTATCTCCACTTCCTGATTCTTTGATTCTCTGAACCCTGCGACTGACTTTACTCCTGTCGACTGCAAAACTTCCATACACATCACATAGACGCTTGTGAATATTCACAACAGTTTCCTTCTCTGCAACGAGAAATTCTATCACAATTCGCTGTTTATAACGCAAGTTGCTAACACGCTCCATTTCAACGGTTTAGGGCAGCCGCATTATTTGGCCAATTGCAGTGCAATTTGGTGCACACAATTGGCTCATGCCAAAGTTGAAGTGTGCAAAATTTCATGCTTCTATCTTCTTTATTAGCTGAGAAAAACGATGTGGTGCATTACTTTCTGAACGCCCCTCGTATGTATACACTGCTTAGACAGCGCAGACTTCGCTGGCTTGGCAATGTTCGCCGCATGGAAGACGGTCGCATCCCAAAAGATATCATCTACGGACAATTAGCAGATGGCAAGAGAACAGTTGGGCGACCACAGCTGAGGTTCAAAGATGTGTGCAAGAGAGATGTCGTAGATTTTTGATAGGAGAATTAAGACTTGGGTTGGTCCCTTCTGAATAGGTTGGAATGAGTGATAGTCACAGTGTGAGATAGAAATACAAAATAGATTTCCACGAGTGAGGTGGTAGAATAGTGATAGAGGCTGTCTCTGAGAGCGAGAAATCTTCTCTCTCTCTCTCTCTCTCTCTCTCTCTCTTTCTCTCTCTCTCTCTCACCTATCTTCTACAACAGATCTAGAGTAGTCAGACAGTCTAACACATATATATTAAATATATATATATCCACTCACGTGCACGCACATTCAAGTGACGACAGGTAGACACACAGACGTGGGAAACTATAACAAATGATTATATAGATATTTAGAACGAGCTGACCAACATGCTGATTAATTTATTGTTAAGTTTATTTATCATTGTAAACTTACGTCACAACATGTAAAATTACATCAAAAAGGCATATACACAAAGTCATAAACAAATCAAGGAATGCTACAAGAACTGGTAGACCCACAGTTATGATCTTCCCTCGATGGATAGCCCACAGTCCCGTTAGGAGAAAGATGATAGCACAAAGAGTCCCAGATACATATGATTGAGTCTAAGAGTTTTCCCCGTTTAAGGTATGAACAGACCTGATACTATAATCTAGTTTAAGGGAAAATATTGTTAGCAAAACAAACTTGCATGAAGAAAGTTATGACAGCAAATAGGTGCCAAAATACAACGGTAACAAATAAGGATGTCTGTTTAATCACATAAAAGTTGTCCAGGCACGAAAGTTAGCAGAGCACAGTGTCACTAGCGTAGGTATTGGGAATGTCAGTCGGGTGCCTTATCCAGTATATGACTACTAGGTCACCACACTACTAGTCAAAACTCTGTCGGAATGTTACTGATATTTTGCTTGCCACAGCGGGCTGATCTGTACTTAAGTGTTATTCTGGAAGAATTAATTCTGTCGCGATAGGCCTTTTACTTTATTTAACTGTTACAGTTCATGTAACGAAAGTGCTTAAGTTCTTCACAGATAATGTTCACGTACTAGAACGCTGGCAAAGATTGGGTCACCCGAGTATTCACTGAATAAGGGAAAAAAACACATATAAATAATTTACATATTATGTACTCAATATAACTGATAATTTAAACTGCAAGCGTAGCTTGTCTTATAGTTTACCACTTCCCGTGGAATAAGTTATATTTAAAAATCAAACATCCTGAATTAGGAATACTTACGCATTCCGTCAATACTCAAGATGTAGCAGTCATTTAATAAGTTAGTTTTAAAATATATTCTCTCGACTGAGTATTTAGCAGTTAAATTAAATTCATTATAGCTACCTGATTTATAAGCTAGAAATTATAATTTATTCTGCTTTCCACTGTAACTCATCAGCTAGAGAATATAACCGACTTATAAATATTCATTCTGCACAAAAGAAACTAGTGAAATATGAAATAAGCGATTATCACTTAATCACTTCATAAAATACTAGATATAATATATTTTTACCTCAAACAGAACTACAGGTAGTCGCACAACTTAGAATCATACGCTGAATATTTATGGAAGTCTAGAAGTTCGACAAATTGTCGAAACAAACTGAGAAACTTCGCTATACAGCTTATTCTATTCCGAGCAACCTGTCTACTGCGAATTTAGAGGACTGAATGAAAATAAAATCTAACTCCCTCCAGTATATATGAAACACCAGACAAAGATCACTATTTCCATAAACTACGCAATAGCCTCCCCTTCTCTTAACACCTCCTGTACATAGATGCATGCCGTAACTGCCATCAGTGCGTCTATGACACCTCCTATCCTCATTACTGAGCGAGGAGTGAGTGGCAGATCACACTTTTCGCTGAGAAAGGTAACCGAGAAACTACGTATCAGGTGGGATATCCCAGACACTGTCTGGTCTGAGCGAATGCGTCTGGCGCGATTCACACCTCCGTCCAGCTATCGGACCGTGAGCGCTCATGGAAAGTGCGAGAAACGCGGTTACAGGTGAAAAATGCAAACGATATCTCGCCTATAAGTCTGGCGAAAACGAATATTCACAGTTTACGTCCACAACGCAATAACCTCCCGAGCCTGGCATCTACGTAATAACCTCACTAGTGCGTTTCTAAATGAGAAACTAAACCCGGCGAAAGTTAGAATCATCATCATCAGTTGCCATCTCCACAACGAAGGTTGGCTGTAATGGATCTCCAACGTCTTCTGTCTCTTGTCTTGATGGTGCACTCTGATAGACTCTTTCCTGTCCATCTCTTGATGTTGTCTTCCCACTTATAGCGCTGTCTTCCCCTTGCACGTTTGCCTTCAACTCTCCCTTCTGTTATGGTCTTCTGCAAGGTGTTATGCCTTTTTATGTGGCCAAAGTATTTTAGCTGTCGAACTTTGACCTCCCTCATTAGTTCTCTTTTCATCCCTAGATTTTCTAGGACCTCCTTATTTGTTAGAATGGGAAAATAGTAATGTATATAGTCGCAAACGTACGAATGCGAAAAACACAGGACAAAGATAAAATGATAAAAAATAGAGGATACAGGTGAAAGAAAAAGAAGAGGATATAGGCAATTTATAGATCATAAATGTCTACGTGACAGAACGTCCCCCCTTTAAGATATGGAAGCACTCCATGTCTACGTTATGGAAATAAATTTCCTATATCCGTAGCTCCGGGGTGTCTGTCTTCTTCCCTCTCATCTCCCCCTCCATCTCTCTCCAATTCCAACTCGAGTCTACTCCCAAAGTTTCCTTCCTCTGGAATGTCTCCCATGCGCGCTTGAAAGAGCGTCGCCGCTTCTGACATTTTTTCAAAGATTTCCTGTGATTGCAGTGGAATTTCCTTGCCACTATCGTCATCTTCGTCAGTGTTGGCGATCGTCAGGAGATGGTCGGAGGTCGGCACAGGTCTTTCCAAGTATCTCTTTAAGAGATTTAAATGGAAAACCTTTTCCTTTCCTTCAATAGAGATCTGGTAGTTAGCCTTAGAAATCTTTTTCAGGACGGTAAACGGCCCTTGCCATCCGATCCTCAGTTGGTTGTTTCCGGTATGGAGTAACACCAAAACTTTCTATCCTGCTTCCAGTTCTCTCTCTTTCGCGACTTTCCTGTATCGGTTAGCGTGCTTTGTGCGTGCTCGTTTAAAGTTAGTCGTTGCTAGGTCCCATCCTAGTTTCAACCTATCCTTTAAATCCGATACGTATTTACTGGCTGAGACAACTGTCTCATCAGCCTTCTGGTCTGTCAGCGACCAAAGTAAGGCTTCAAGCAGCCCCTTGATAGGTCTGCCGAATAAAAGCGTAGCTGGCGGAAATCCTTTGGAAGTATGAGGAGATTCTCTGTAGCCAAATAAAGCTGCCGGAATGCAACAATCCCAATCTTCAGGTTTCACTTGTGCCATTCTACTTAACATCATGTTGAGGTTTCCGTTAACACGTTCTACTAGCCCATTTCTGGCCAGAGTATAAGGTTTAGTGTAGATGTGCTGGTCCCTCTCAAGATCTTGACGATCTCATCCATCAACAGGTTTCGGTATGGAGATCCGTTATCCGTCAGCACTTGCTGAGGGAATCCCAACCGAGTGAAAATCTGCACGAGGGCTTCTGCGACATGCTTGGCATCTGCGCATGTTAGCGGGATAGCTTCTGCCCATAAAGTGCATGTATCGACTAAGGTCAGGATAAACCTGTTCCTTCTTTTAGTCCTTTCTAAGGGTCCTAAAATGTCGATCACTACCCGTTCGAATGGTGTTCCCATTATTGACATTTCACCCAACGAGACTGGGGGTGTAAGTTGCTTGGGTGGTACACGTTGGCACTGGGCATAGGATTTGACATACCTGATAATATCAGTATTTACTCCTGGCCACCAATAATGAGTGGTTATCCGTTGGTTTGTGGCGTTCTGTCCCATATGTCCGCTGAAAGGAAGAGAGTGCCCCATTTCTAGGATTTGGCTTCTGTACTGTTTCGGTACTAGGAGCTGGTTGTAACCTTGGTCAGGCTTGCCCGTTCTGCGATAAAGTACGCCATCCTTAGAAAAAATGTCCCCGTGCTGTCTGGGTTCCTTAGCCATGGGCAGTTTCCTAAAGCAGGGTGCCAAAGTAGGGTCCTTTTGTTGCGCTTCTTTAAGTTCCATGGGTAACAAATTAGGCGCAGGCTCCTGTTCCTTCTTGGTTTGCCCTCTTGTAGTTACTGCTGCCACAATCGGCTCTTCCGGTTTCCCAATACACACGTATCTCCCGCCAAGTATGACTGGGTAGATGGGATCATCCATAACAGCCGCTTTGATCACACCTCTGACAAAATCAGAGTGGATCTCAACCAATGCAATGGGAAGCGCTGTAGGTGCCTCACTCGTAGAACTCCATAAAGTTTGACGGTCTCTCCTGTCTCTTGACCGGGTTTAACCAGGTTTCTGGCGACAATGCAATCATAAGAAAGCCCCGTGTCAAATAAACAAGAAGTTTGAGAACCGTTCAAAGTAACAGTACCTCGCGTTGAGGGTGTATCCCCAACAGGTTGGGAATCACTGTCAATAATTCCGCCTTGCGAGACTGTTAATAAGCATCCGATGCGTTTAGGCTCGGTGTGCTCACTCTGATCATTAGTCCCGTGCTCAGGGGTTCTCCCTTTGCCACCTTGTCCTTTCTGGCCACGCTGCCATGAAGGGCGGTCGGGTTGATCAGACTGTTTACTGTGGTTGGGGTACTTGTTTTTGTAGCGCTTGGATTTTTCAGGAGGGGGGTTTTGAGGTCCAGTTTCTCGGTGGTTATTCGGGTTGGAAGCGTGAGAAGCATGAGAAGACTGGTCTAGATTATTTTTCCGAAAATGCTCCTCTGTCGGTTTACGTTTTGTGGCCGGCAGTTCAGCCAGCGCAAATTGATAACGCTCAGACTTTTCTAAGATGTCTTCAAGCTTTTCTGACCCCTGCTCGGCTAGAAATCTCCGGGTATCAGCAGACAAAGTGTTCTTTATTTGTTCTGTTAAAACAAATTCCTCCAGACCTTCATAGGTAGAGGGGAGCTGTGAAAGCTCAAGGCACTTTGTTAGGTATCCTTTCAAACGAGACGAGAACTGTTGAAAAGTTTCAGAGCTCTCTTTCCTGCTGTTGCGAAACAGTTGCAGAAATTTGCGAGCATTCATTTCAAAGCGCTCCAGTAACGCTTTCTTCAACACATCATAGTTGTCTTGTTGGCTGCTTTCCAGTTTGGCGTAAACATCATACGCACTGCTTTTCAGCGCCTGAGAAAGCTTCATGTTCCAACGCGACCTCTCTAAACCGTACAGAGTTGCAATTTTCTCAAATTTTTCTAGCCAAGTGTCAATCTTCTCATTAGGACAAGGGAAAGATTCAAGCGTAAAAGACATCGCAGTGAGGTGAGTAGATTGAGTATTAGAAGGATCAGTCATAGAAGAATGAGGAGAAGACTCTCCATTGCTGGAGGTAGAGGCAGCACCACGACTTTGGAATTCTAGAGTTTTAAGAGCCAACTCATGCTGTCGTCGTTGCTCATTTTCTCTTTCCTCATGCTGTCTCTCCTTCTCTCGTTCGTTCGCCCTGCGAATTTCCATTTCCTCGTCCATCTTCTTCTGCTGTAATAGACGGTCTTCCGCTTCTTTCCTCCTAGCTTCTTCCTTTTCCTCTTTAGCTTCCGCTGCTTTCCTCTCCGCGTCATATCTCTCCAGTTCGTCTCTGACAAAAGCTTTCGCTTCTTCTCCTTCCAAACCTTCTTCTCTCGCCTCGTCCCTGAGGAGCTAAGCTTTACCCTCTCCGCCATAATAAGTCAGTGGCTAAGACTTAGTCCAGAAAGAAATAGGGAAAAGAATGCACTGGTTCCTACCACTTGCGAGAAAATACCAAAACAAAAGAAGATATACTTTAACCTGGGATACCTCCTCCAAAAATATAGTACCTAACTATCGCTGCTATTAATCGGCAATAAAGCACCTAATGCAGACGACTATGCCAAATAAATGGTAGTTAAGATTACTCACTGAAAAATAAGTTGCTACAATGGAAACAAAATAATTATTGCAAAAAAATTTTAAGAGAAAAAAAAATCCCTTAATTTTTTTATAATCCACTATCAAGTTAACCCCTGAAGTCAGTTAGGGTAAGGGAGGCAATTTACAGGACGTAATTGTCTGAACGCGCTCCTTATCTTAGCTCAAACACCTACTTCTTCAGAACCCTGTGAATGTTATACACTCACAAAACTTACCAGCGTTAGTATTACAAAATCAGTAATTAACATATATTCCGACAAAATCAACCTGTAAACCAAATGTATAATGCTCAATAATGCTGTGGAAAAACAATTATTAGCCGTGTGGTCAGCACGCCCATAAACAGATCGTTACGTCTAGGGGATAAATTTAAAAAAAAAATACAAACTCACAAGACATCACACTCTTACTCTATATCAGAATAAAGAAAAATCTCAGACGAGCTGATATTTGTCGTCTCGTCTTCCTATTCTAAGTTCAAAATCCCGATAGACGAGACCCCATTTGTCGTAGATTTTTGATAGGAGAATTAAGACTTGGGTTGGTCCCTTCTGAATAGGTTGGAATGAGTGATAGTCACAGTGTGAGATAGAAATACAAAATAGATTTCCACGAGTGAGGTGGTAGAATTGTGATAGAGGCTGTCTCTGAGAGCGAGAAATCTTCTCTCTCTCTCTCTCTCTCACCTATCTTCTACGACAGATCTAGAGTAGTCAGACAGTCTAACACATATACATTAAATATATATATATATATATCCACTCACGTGCACGCACATTCAAGTGACGACAGGTAGACACACAGACGTGGGAAACTATAACAAATGATTATATAGATATTTAGAACGAGCTGACCAACATGCTGATTAATTTATTGTTAAGTTTATTTATCATTGTAAACTTACGTCACAACATGTAAAATTACATCAAAAAGGCATATACACAAAGTCATAAACAAATCAAGGAATGCTACAAGAACTGGTAGACCCACAGTTATGATCTTCCCTCGATGGATAGCCCACAGTCCCGTTAGGAGAAAGATGATAGCACAAAGAGTCCCAGATACATATGATTGAGTCTAAGAGTTTTCCCCGTTTAAGGTATGAACAGACCTGATACTATAATCTAGTTTAAGGGAAAATATTGTTAGCAAAAAAAAAAAAAACTTGCATGAAGAAAGTTATGACAGCAAATAGGTGCCAAAATACAACGGTAAAAAATAACACTCAGACCTGCGTTCACTCTATTCATTCAGCCGTGGCCACGTGCGCACATTTATACTTACAGCTTTGATCGCTGCCTCTGGGAACATAATTTTTTTCTAGGACCTTCACACAGACCCGTAAATGCAGCCTTGACCAAAAAATCCCCAGTTCCAAAAAGACGTACTGAATTCTCTGTCTCAGGGAACGATTCCTTGGGTGTTCTTATTGTTTCGGATGTCTGTTTAAGTCACATAAAAGTTGTCCAGGTACGAAAGTTAGCAGAGCACAGTGTCACTAGCGTAGGTTTCTAAAAAATGAGGAATGTCAGGTCGGGTGCCTTATCTCAGTATATGACTATATTTGGTCACCACACTACTAGTCAAAACTCTGTCGGAATGTTACTGATATTTTGCTTGCCACAGCGGGCTGATCTGTACTTAAGTGTTATTCTGGAAGAATTAATTCTGGCGCGATAGGCCTTTTACTTCATTTAACTGTTACAGTTCATGTAATGAAAGTGCTTAAGTTCTTCACAGATAATGTTCACGTACTAGAACGCTGGCAAAGATTGGGTCACCCAGTATTCACTGAATAAGGGGAAAAACACATATAAATAATTTACATATTATGTACTCAATATAACTGATAATTTAAACTGCAAGCGTAGCTTGTCTTATAGTTTACCACTTCCCGTGGAATAAGTTATATTTAAAAATCAAACATCCTGAATTAGGAATACTTACGCATTCCGTCAATACTCAAGATGTAGCAGTCATTTAATAAGTTAGTTTTAAAATATATTCTCTCGACTGAGTATTTAGCAGTTAAATTAAATTCATTATAGCTACCTGATTTATAAGCTAGAAATTATAATTTATTCTGCTTTCCACTGTAACTCATCAGCTAGAGAATATAACCGACTTATAAATATTCATTCTGCACAAAAGAAACTAGTGAAATATGAAATAAGCGATTATCACTTTATCACTTCACAAAATACTAGATATAATATATTTTTACCTCAAACAGAACTACAGGTAGTCGCACAACTTAGAATCATACGCTGAATATTTATGGAAGTCTAGAAGTTCGACAAATTGTCGAAACAAACTGAGAAACTTCGCTATACAGCTTATTCTATTCCGAGCAACCTGTCTACTGCGAATTTAGAGGACTGAATGAAAATAAAATCTAACTCCCTCCAGTATATATGAAACACCAGACAAAGATGTCCACTATTTCCATAACTACGCAATAGCCTCCCCTTCTCTTAACACCTCCTGTACATAGATGCATGCCGTAACTGCCATCAGTGCGTCTATGACACCTCCTATCCTCATTACTGAGCGAGGAGTGAGTGGCAGATCACACTTTTCGCTGAGAAAGGTAACCGAGAAACTACGTATCAGGTGGGATATCCCAGACACTGTCTGGTCTGAGCGAATGCGTCTGGCGCGATTCACACCTCCGTCCAGCTATCGGACCGTGAGCGCTCATGGCAAGTGCGAGAAACGCGGTGACAGGTGAAAAATGCAAACGATATCTCGCCTATAAGTCTGGCGAAAACGAATATTCACAGTTTACGTCCACAACGCAATAACCTCCCGAGCCTGGCATCTACGTAATAACCTCACTAGTGCGTTTCTAAATGAGAAACTAAACCCGGCGAAAGTTAGAATGGGAAAATAGTAATGTATATAGTCGCAAACGTACGAATGCGAAAAACACAGGAAAAGAATAAAATGATAAAAAAATAGAGGATACGGGTGAAAGAAAAAAGAAGAGGATATAGGCAATTTATAGATCATAAATGTCTACGTTCGCACTAAGTGGCGATGCTATTTACGGCGCCACGTCAGATTGAGCGAAGAGAGGCTCACACAAGAAGCAGAGGTGAGGAGAAAACGTCGAAAGGAGCACCAGGAAAATAAGCAGCTGAGGGCTGTCACCTCAGGGGCGCATTCCTATAGTCAGTTATGACTGAAGGGGCTATTATTATTATTACTTGTCCTACTCATTCTGCGATGTAAGGCCCAGAATTTCTGTAGTGTTTTGTCAGTGCCCACCTGTGTCACAATGACCTCCCACACTGTGTCTTTGGCTTCTCTTGCCAAGCCCTTGAAGTTGTTGATTGCTCTTTGTTTTTTTCTCATTAAAATCTTCCACCTCTTCATAATTCATCATCCTTCTCTTTCGTGCTATTTGCCATAACTTTATCGCTCTTTCCTTTTCCAGCCATGCTGTCTCCACTGTCTCATTCCACCAGTGCGGTTGTGTAAAAGGTGTACGAGTTGTCTTTTGTTTCGCTGTTTGACGATATATGTGTACAGGGCTGTTACTGTTGTGGGTCGTTATGATAATGGAAAGTCTGTTTCTGTTTTCTGTGTCTGGTGGTTTTCCGCTTCGCAGTGAGTACTACACAGGGTAGGTGATCACTTTCTTAAGCTTGCAATACATCCCAGCGTGCAAAGGTGGCGGCAGCACTAGACATCAATGCCAGATCTATGACACCATCAGTATCACCTGGTCTAGATGCCAGTCTTGTTGGGCGTCCATCATTTAAAAAGGATAGGTTCGAACTGAGCAAAGCTTGACTCAAGGCAACAACCTGTCTATTTTCCGTGGAGTTCACCCACTCCATAGATCTAGCATTAAAATCGCCGGCAATTAGGCACATCTTGTTAGGCTCCTAGGACAATTTAGTCAGGAACTCTCAGCTGCCTTCTTCCGAAAGGCGATCCACATGGGTATATAAATTGAATACTTGCCATTCTTGACCGTTTATAAGCAGTACAAGCCTCTGTCATTCTGCATCCTCAGTAGAATGGAAACTTGTATCTATCCATGTATGAGGAAGTTCATCTTTGACATACATCGCTTGACCTCGTTTGCCAGGCCCACACGCATTTGTATAACATCTGTAACCCGGGCAATTGACAACATTATTGATGTTTAAATTGGTTTCCTGGATCATCAATACATCAAAATCATAGATAATAGTGTGAAAAATGGCAGCTCGTTGGTAGGCACTTCGACAGTTCCAGTACCCTATACGAACGTATTTCATTGTCGATCCGCTTTCTTCCTTGTTCTTCTCTTACCAGCTCTTATTTTTCTCTCTCTCCTCTTCTCCTTCCTACCTCTTCTTCTGCATTCACGTCTCTTCGTTACATTAGCCGACATTAGCCGACATTAGCCGACATTAGACGAAGGCATCGGCGACAGAGCACGATCCCCGCTGCTCCCCCGATAATTCTGGTTTATTGCATAATTCATAACAATTTTTCAAGATATGGTGAAAATAACCGGTCACCCTGGTATAGCCACCATGCCAGGGAAGAGGCAAGGGATGTTCCATATTAAGTCCATCTGCCTGGCGCCCCCCTCTCATTCCAGACAGCCAATGTTTAAGACTAATTTCCCATCAGCCATTCAGCCTCTCGGCACATTGGAGCACCTTAGGCTTGGAGTCATTAACTAATGACGATGACCGAAGATGTCTTTATTCGAGTTATACCATGCTTTATACGACGTGAAGACATTTATTGATGACGCCATTATAGTGAAAGCATGTGAAGAAAGCACACGTAACCTTTTTGTGAACATAATTTTCTGACATGACAAGATGGCTGACTATGTCGTTAGCTGAACTTTCCAAAAGCATGCCCTCATTTTTAGGCAAATTCGTTATATGCAGACATCTCTTGTTGCACAAAACATGGGGAACGTCTCCTCACATGAACATACTGGCTCATACCAAGTCAGTCACTTACGAAAAATGCAGCAAAGCTGGAAGAAACTCGAAAATCTCGAATCACAAACTGTGTCAGACATCTTGAAACCCATATATATATATATATATATATATATATATATATATATATATATATATATTATATATATATATATATTATATATATATATATATATATATATATATATATATATATATATATATGTAAAGTGCAGCCATGTTCATGTCGAAATATTTTGTAAACAAAGTATTTTTCTTTTTAAGTGCTTAAGGAGATGTTTAATTTTTGAGTTACTTCCCTTGAAATGAGTTCCATCTTCGATCGGACTGCCGCGGACCCAATACTAGCCAGGCTGGGTAGGAGTTTAACGAACGAGTAATACTGACATTTCCCTTAAGAAGCTATGTTTGGTTGTCGCTAGAAAAGGTCAAAGGCTATGCAGCGGTAAGTATGCCTTATTTGATTGTTTTTGTTGTAGTTTAGCAGGATTATCGAAAAAAGTGATCTAAGTTGGATAGTATTTAGACATGTTGTATGTACTTTACAATACCCCAATACGTGAATACACGGAAGGCAAAGTTTATTTCGATGACGCCATTTAGTGATGCATGTGTAAAAAGAATATTTATTTCAAAGAAAGCACACGTTTCTACCTTTTTATGAAGAAATGAACATTTAACGAATTTTTGGTCTGATCCAATTGACAAGATGGCCATGACTATGTCGTTGAGAAAAAGGGATGCTGACTATTTTCACAAAGAAACCATGCTGGGATTCCTATATCTTTATGGAAAATATCGTTATAGTGAAGGGATATTTCGCTAGACGAGATTAGGTCTAGGAGCCTTCCTATATATTGTTATGGTTCTGACGTTCCAGTCAGTAAAGCTCTGTTTGAAAGTTATTTACGAATCTGCTCCATTACAAGCATGAATGCTAACTTAAGATGAATTCTTCTTGACATTTGTTCGTGGTAAAACACGTACTGTCCAAGTTTGGCGTCTCGTATGTTATAAAAAGACCAGTCACTTACGAACAGTGTGAGTATGCAGTCAAAGCTGATCATTCTGCGTTTGTCATTTCATAACTCATTGTTAAAATCTCGAATCCTGTACAAAACTGTGCTGGGTTTAATGTTGACAATCGTTACACTTTTACTACACCAGTCCCAACATCTTTTATCAACTGGTGGACATTTCACGTCATTTAACAAATAAAAGCGTGATTCAACAACAGTAGCCATATAGTTAACAACTACAGATTTAAACATATATATATATATATATATATTATATATATATATATATATATATATATATATATATATATATATATATATATATATATGTATATATATATATATATATATATATATATAGCCAGTATGTTCATGTGAGGAAGCCGCGTAGGTGTTATTTGATTGTTCATCGAACTGTCTGGTAGTGTTACTGTTAGTAAAATTAAGCGTTTGTCCATCTGATGCGTTTGTGAGTGTGTCTGTTAGTTGTTTCTTTTGTTATAGAAGCATTTGCTCTTCATTTAAAAAGTTATGTTCTTTGATTTTTATGTTTCCGTAGAAGCAAGTTGAGAAATCTTTAGAGTAGAACTTTCATTTGTCCATAGTTCTCGTTATGTTCATCTGTTGAAGTTTATCTGTTTATGTCTTTCTTGCTTAATTCTTTTGAGTTCGTGGTAGAACAGATTATGCCAGGCTACCACCTGATGTTGTTTGTCATAATAGTTAAAGCTGTTGGGGTACCTCACAACCCAGGTTCAAGTCTTAAGACCGAAGTGATAGTTAGATTTGTTACATGATAGTGATGTCCACAACCACGACTATTTACCAATACTGATTACAATAATGAAAACTTTGACGAACACATATGTTGCGTTCGTCAGAAGTTTCAATTATATGAAGATATTAAGTTTGTCATTTTTCTTGAACTGGTCTATACGTATTACTATTATAAGAATGCCCGTTTCGTAACTTGCTTTTGTCCTTATTAAGTTTTGCGAACTGCAGGGTTCGTATTGGATGACCTACGGTTTAAACGTGATTATTCTTCACTACAAGATCATTGCTATTTTCGTCTTCTTTGAGTTTGTATCAGAGTAATAGTGTTTTCATAGTGTGCTAAGATTAGATTTCATCAACCACAGTAACACGAACATGTCAACTGGATGTGAACATCAACTCCAAAGAATTTTGCCATTAAATAAGTCTGTTGAAGACTTCTTCATATAATATATTCTAATAACATATACTGAATGTGAAGAACGCATATTGTATGATTTCACATTGAAGATAAGTCAATCATCACGTTTGTCTGTTGCATGACTCTAATGATCTTGACATAAACGTTAAAAGTATAGGTTAGAATGCTCCTTCTTAAACAACGAATATCATCGTATTAAAATGTTCGAACAGTGTCTTTATCTCTGTATTATCCTCAGCCATTCAATAAGGCGAATGCTTACTGTTCATTTTTAACGTTTCGGCTTAATATAATACTTCGTATTCTTTTGGCATCTCACGCCATCGCTGTCAGCCATATAATTTTGACTTCACTATAATTACACAAGTGGTCGCAATACTGGTATCTCACAAATACTGTACATTAACTCTACGTTTTATAATAACGTTTGATCTCTTTACGGACGCTCAGGTCCTCGTCTGATTATTTATCTTCAAGTGTCCAACGACACATATATATCATCACCGTGAAGTGGCTTTTCCACACTTAAAAGGCTTATCATAATTTACCGGCCAATTTCATTCAAAGTGTCACTCGACACATATATGTATGCACACTATGAAGTGGTTATACCACACTTAGAAGGTTTACCATATTCTGTCGGCTTAAAGCCAATACACATTCCGAATTACACATAAGTAAGTGGCCTTGCCACACAATCTGAACATATGTCCATATGGCTCAAAAGCCTAACACAGACTGTTTGTTACTAAGTCTGACGCGTCATCAAATACTTGCCGCGTAACGTTTTAGTCTAACTAGTTGAGGTGCTGAATGGTGCAATCATCCAAATAAGGATGATAGCAAACCATGCAGCAGTTCTCAACAACAGAAACGTTCACTGATATTGTACTGTAGATAGCAAATGAAACTTGGACGACATAAAAGTTCTTGCACGTTAAGACAGCAGATGTGGATAGTGATTCACTCCAAAACCGTTGGTCTTTTATATATTTAATTATGTCAGAATATTTCTTCCCATCTCTCTCTCATCTTTCTGTTACAATAACTTTTTACACCAACGTAGAAATAGTCCAGTATATATTATCAAAATCTGATAATCTGTCCTGTCTTCTTCCCTAGTCGATGGTTAGATCAAACAACTTGTGACAATTTGTTTCGTTACTGTTTCTACTTCCTATACACAATTTTAACTGGAGTGGTTCTCTTCGATTAAATACAGCTGCCCTTATAAACGTTGCAAAGTCTTGTCAAGGGGAAACATGAACAT
Organism: Oreohelix idahoensis; assembly: GCA_024509875.1. Taxonomy (NCBI): domain Eukaryota; kingdom Metazoa; phylum Mollusca; class Gastropoda; order Stylommatophora; family Oreohelicidae; genus Oreohelix; species Oreohelix idahoensis. Next base: position 431,891 of record JAMPIV010011446.1, on the reverse strand, counting down.
ACTGGTGTTACATGCAGTTTTCATAACTGATAATGTAGTCGGTCTGTATACTTGTTATGTTTGAAAATATTTTGAATAAGATTTTGGGTTTAATGTATTTTTCGTTAGAACCCTAATCTAAGGGCGAATACTCATTTTTTGCTTTGAGGGAAAGTAAATATGTAGTTACTCCTCTTAAAGGTTATACCAGCTGACTGCTTAGGTCAGAGGTGATGCGAACAGCGCATGCCCGAACTAGAGGGAGTTTGAAGAAGATTTCCTGTGCGGGGGGCCGTTTTGTTGAACTGGGTTCGTCAGACGAAATGTCTGGTTACTTCTCTGCATTGCCTTTGGGGATGGAAACTCTTCCGCTGTTATTTAAAGTCCCCTGTGTTATTTCCGTTCGTCAGGAAGACGACAGTTGCTTCTAAGTTGTGTTAGGAATTCGAAGCAAGGTAAAAAACGAAACTTTCACACTTCCTTTGTAAGGATCATATTTTGAGTCAACCGGTGACGAGAGCTCACGAATGGTTGGAAGGCAGAGTATTCTACTTGTTATGCTCGTTGGAGCCATCTAAGACCGTTAGGTTTAGATTTACACACAGAGACCCAGGAGAATAGATGTTATTCAAAAACCCGCATGATTAGCGGAATATTTTGAACTTAGACACTTATGTCTACACATGAGGAATCCACAGTGTTTACTGTTTTATAGAGGCCTAATATATAATTATCTGGAGTGGAAGACCAGATGAATTACAAGTTATTGCTATTATAACTTTGAAAGTGAAAACTCGCCTGAGGTACGAGGAAGTTATATAAGACTATCTTCGAAAGGACAGCCTATCTTCGATACGTCCGATTAGAGGGATGGACTATGCTATTTTCGTCGCCCGCCATGTTTGGGGGTCGACTTAAGAAGAGCGATTTAAGAAGAGTCAGAATGAAACTGTTGGATATTTACAGTTATTTACCCGGTCTGTAATGTGGGGTTTTTCCGCTAGTTGTGGAATGAGAGATAAATTGAAGTCAGCAACACTTTGATAATCATATATTTACTGGAACTTATGTACATGCAATTGTAGTGAACTGTCTTCATATCCGCCATGTTCCCGTGTCATGCTTACATGGATTTGTCTACGTCTTGTTGCTGTGACTATAATAAATGGTGAAAAAAAACGTATACAGCTGTTCACCTACATTTTTGACTCCATACCTGTAACACGTACAACATATGGTTCCATCAACCCTACATCTACACCTTTCAATGTGATGAGTGCCACACACACCCTTGTATGCTACATGTTGTGATACAAGTCTGCACTGCTACATAGATGTCCACCTTGACGAACTTTCATGTCACGCATTCGCTTCATATTACAGCACGATCAACCTATGCAGTATCAAAATTTCATTCGGTATCAGTGGTGATCAAATACGTGGGTCTACAAGGTGAGACTCTGATTTTTACAGAATGCAAAGTACCCGGCGTTGCCTGTCAAATTGAATTTGCCACGGGTTGTTTCTATTCAGAAGACCAAGTTTCTTGATAACTGTTACTACTGTTTCGAAGAACAAGAAATCCGATTCTACCATCGATACAGTTCCTGAAGCAGAATCAGTAGTATATTTTTTTCATCGTTGGAACGTCATTCCTAGAAAATTGTCTGTTCTTGACTATTGAACAATATAATTATTCAAAAAGTGGCCCATTTCATGTTGTAAACTGTACTTTATATGTTATAACTAAGCCTGTTTGCAACACTTTTCATACTTATGCTATATGTATTTATGTTTACATGTTACATGTCATTTGTTTATATATTATATTAGTACATATTTTCAGTGGGAGGTTGGGTGTGTGACTAATATAAGATATACCACGTGATAGAGGTCTTATATTAGTGTTCTGTAGGTGCAATTTTCTTGATTGAAAATCTGCTTGCGACAATTTGTTGCTATTTGTGTTAGTTGTGACGAGGTGTGTTTTTTCTTCGTTGTTTTTGTAACATTTTTTCTATTCTTTAGTTTTGATTAAATTTGTTTGTATTTGTAGGTCTACTCTTTCCTGTCATTTAGTTCTATACACCTTTATGTTTATACACTGTGACGTCATTTGTTTTGTTTACATTTTCGCAGTTATCAACACATTCTTTGTGAGATTTCCTTCAGTTTAGTTTTTTATTTGACTTCTGCGAATGTTATCGAAGTGTTTTGAATATTTGTCTTGGTATTATTGTTATTGTTTTGTTTTCTATTGGTACACATACTTAGACATACACTATTAACATTTTGATTGAACTTATGATATAAATGTCTGATGGTATTATTATTGTAAAATAATCATACAAGTTCTTACAAAAGACTTGTCTTCAAAAGACATTAAAATTAAGGGAGCTGATTATACAAGTTTTTGTTAAAAACTTGCTCCTGTTTGGTTGAAATGAATTAATTTGTTATTTCAGGGATATTAGTCACATATTGTTAGACATTATGTCGACTTTAGGTTACTTTATTGAGCAAGGGAAATCCCTGGGCAAGACGGTTGATAAGTTGGAGGAGTATGCTACCAGTCAATATGAAAAAGCACAAAAATTGGAAATTAATAAACTGAAGGCTGAAGAGAGAAAACAAAAAGGTGAGGAGAAAAGATTGGAATTAGAATTTGAACAAAAGAAATTGCAGATGCAGGTGGACGAAAAGAGATTCCAAATGGAAATGGAAAAACAAAATAGAGAAGCTGAGGCTGAACAAAAGAGATTAGACAGAGAAGCTGAACAAAAGAGGTAAGACAGAGAAGCTGAACAAAGGAGACTAGAAATAGAGGCTGAAGAAAGAAAAGAAAAGGCAAAGATGGAACATCAAGAGAAACTTTTAGCTTATGAGATAGAAAAATTAAAGTTGACAAATATGAGTAAGGTTAATCAGTCATCTGGTAATGATGGTAAACCTTCTACTTTTAAGGTTAAACTACCACCGTTCAATCCTTCCAGTGACGATATTACATTCTGGCTGGATAGATGTGAACGTTCTTGTCGTACTCATAATGTGGATAGATCACAATATGCAAATCAGTTATCAGAGAATTTGAGAGGTGATTCTCTGACTAGTTTAAGCCTGGTAGAAGAGGCTGATAAAGATAATTATGATGTTATTAGAGCAGCCTTAATAAAAAAAATCAATTGACAGAAGAAGGTTATCGTCTTTTGTTTAAGACGATGGTGCCTGAGGCAGGAGTAGAATTCTCAGAATTCATTGCAAAGGCACGTCTTACATTTACACGATGGATTGAGCTATCCAAAACAGAAAAAACATATGAAGCACTTATGGATTTGTTGCTCAGAGATAAGATTATGTCATGTGTAAATAAACCATTCCTTGAATGTATACATGAGCGTAAACCCAAAACACTAAAACAAATGGAAGAATATTGTTCCCAATATGTCACTGCACATCCTGACGTGACTTTTGGCAACATTAAGATTAAGGAGAGTATGCCAGTAGCTTCAGCAACACCATACAATCCTAATTATTCACACAAATTTCAGGGACCACAAAACAGGTATGATAAAAAAGGGTAACCATAATAGTTATCAAAACCAAGGTAACCAATCATTTCAGGGTTCTTCTTCGAAGAACTGGAGACGAGCCGACAGCCCTCGATTCAGGGGTTATCACAATTATAGGAATTTCCGCAGAGGAAGTCATTATAGAAACTATCCAAGTTATCCGTCATGGAGACAACAAGATCATAATTACAGAGATACTCATTATAATGAACATGATAATGGTAACCATGAGAACTATGACTCAAACCCAAATAGGGGTTACAATAGAGGAAACAATAATGATTACAGAGGCAATAATAATCGAGGTAGATCACAATACAAAAAACATAAATCACATTATCAGGCAAACTCTGCACAGCAAGAGTCCCATGAAGCCCATAAACAGACTAAAGATAATAATGATGCTAATAATATGGCATGTTCCGCTTTTGATTTTGGGAGAGCATCTCAGTGCCCCCAATGCAAAACATTATTTGAACCAACTACGGTGTCTACTTTAAGTTGCGGCCATCCTCTTCCCGCTCTTCCTGCGTCAGTCGCGCATGATGGAAGAGGTTCTCTTGTCTTACATAAAGGTCTAGTAAATGATAATCCAGTCTCAGTTCTTTTTGATTCTGGATGCACCAAAATTGGTGTTAGGCAGTCACTCGTAGATCCTTCTAGTGCCACAGGAAAAGTAGTCAAATGTGTAACATTTGGCGGCACCTTAGAGAAATACTCTACTGCTATCATTAGCATTGCTACGCCTTTCTTTACAGGAGATGTACACGCATGTCTTCTGCCGGATCCGATCGCTGATCTTATCATCGGTCGTATTCACGGAGTCAAAGAATGCACTCCGCAACAAATTTCCGTTTGGGAAAAACAAAATATGCAAACTGCTAATGCTGTAGTCACTACAGCTCAAGCTCTTAATATGCCTCAAACTTCATCTACTGAAGATAATGAAGTGCATAACCAAGATGATCCGTTGGTAATTTCTCGTGACTCATTTATAAAACAGCAAGAAGATGATCCCACTCTAAAGAAATTCTTCACTCTTGCAACAAAAGGTGATCCAAATAAGGATACAAATCGTAAATCTTGGATTACAATGAAGAATGGCGTACTTGTACGTATGGTTCAAGACTCCACTAAGTCAAGTCATTCTCAGATTCTTGTGCCCAAGAATTTGAGAGTTAAAATTTTGCAGCACGCTCACGACTCTCAGTGTGCTGGACATATGGGTTTTTCCCGTACGAAGTCAAGAGTTCTCGCGGCTTTCTTTTGGCCATTAGTAAACAAGGACATACGGATTTATTGTCGATCTTGTAAAGTATGTCAAGAAGTCAAATCCAAAGGTCCACGCCATGCTGCGCCTATTCAGGCTGCAGACATTCCTATTCGGCCGTTTCAGAAAATGGCAATAGACATTATTGGTCCGTTTAGGATCAAGTCCGCCAGAGGACATCTGTTTATCTTGACGTGTGTTGATATGTGCACACGTTGGCCAGAGGCTATTCCTCTGAAGAGCATTACTACTGCTGACATTGCAGATGCTCTTTGGCTTATATTTTCTCGTCTGGGATTCCCCGGAGAAATATTATCAGACCATGGCACCCAACTAATATAGAATACCATGTCTCAAGTAATGTCTACTCTGCAGATAGAGAGATCTTTGAGTAGTATCTATCACCCAATGTCTAATGGGATGGTCGAACGCCTAAATAGAACACTCAAAAACTTATTAGGGAAGATAACTGAGGATCATCCTCAAGATTGGGACAGGGTTTTACCTGCGGCCCTCTTCGCCTACAGAGAGGTCCCCAATGAACATACAGGATTTTCTCTCTTTGAACTTGTCTTTGACGCGCGACCGCGCGGCTCTATGTCTTTGCTTCATGATCTCATAACCGCTGATAATATTAACGATGACACAAAATCCTCTTACGAATATGTCATCGCGCTTAGACAAAAGATTATCGAAGCATGCAAATTAGCAACTTCTTCTTCTGAATTTGCTAAACAGAAGGCAAGGCAATTTGCCAATAAGAAAAGAACCTTACGACAACTTTGTCCTGGTGACAAAGCATTTGTTTTGCTACCTTGTAGGGAAAACAGACTTCTTATTTCTTGGAAAGGTCCGTACGATATAATATCGAAAATTTCCGATGTCGACTATATTGTCGATATTGACGGGAAGCATAAAACCTTCCACATCAACATGCTTACGGAATTCCATGAACGTCCGGATTATTTACAGCCTATTTTCCAGGCAACGGACGATTCTCCAGTCCAACATGGTCATTACTCATCACTGTCCGTAATACAGGATGAGGAAACAGGTTTTTCAGATGTAAATCTCCCTCTTCCGATGATTCCACTTCATTCTAGTGAATCATGGAAAAATGTTACTGTCTCTCCTGATTTATCTCTAGGAGAACAGCGACAAGTTTCGGCTATGTTACAAACATTTCAGGATGTCCTTACTGACATCCCTGGACAAACTCATGTCATTGAACATGACATTATTCTAACTGACCATAATCCTTTTAGGGTCAGACCTTATCCTATCCCTATACATTTTCAAGCACAGGTTGAGAAGGAGTTGGATGATATGATAGATTTAAAAATAATTGAACCATCCACTTCTGCATATTCTTCGGCGATGGTTATTGTTCGGAAAAAAGACAATAACATACGTCTTTGCGTTGACTATCGCAAATTGAATCAAGTTACGAAGTTCGATGCTGAACCTATGCCTTTACTAGAAAAGCTACTTACTAGGCTTTCTAAATCTCATTTTTTCACTAAACTTGATTTGTCTAAAGGATATTGGCAAGTTCCTTTATCTGAACGCGCCAAACCACTTACGGCTTTTTCTACACCTAGAGGCTTTTTCCAATGGAATTTCATGCCTTTCGGCCTTATGAACGCACCTGCTACATTCGTACGCATGATGCGTCGAATCCTATCTTATCGGTCAGATGTCATTGCATACCTAGACGACATCTGTCTTTTCAGCGATACTTGGGAAGATCACTATTCGGGGTTAGTTGAATTACTGTCTACTTTACGCGAGCATAACCTGACAGCGAAATCCTCTAAAGCCTGCATTGATTTTAGCGAAATTTCTTTCCTAGGCCATCGAGTCAGTCATGGTTTCCTAAAGACAGAGGACCATAATATCAATAAGATACTTAACATCTCTATTCCTAAGACTAAAAAGCAAGTGCGAAGTCTCTTAGGTCTTATACAATTTTATGGACGATTCATTCCGAATCTATCTTCTATCATGGCACCTCTTTCTACACTACTAAAGAAAGGGTCTCCTAATATGGTTCACTGGTCTCAGGAATGTCAATCCTCGCTAGATAAAATCAAATCTATGTTTTCAACACCACCTATTTTAGTGTTACCTACTAAAGATAAGACATTTTTTCTTCGTAGTGACGCTTCATCCACTGGGATTGGAGCGGCACTAATGCAAGAGTACTCTGGAACTCTGCATCCTGTAATGTATATCTCCAGAAAACTTAATCCTGCAGAAATGAATTACTCGGTTTTAGACCGTGAACTGTTGGCTATGGTCTGGTCAATTCTCAAACTACAAAGATTCCTTCTAGGCGCACATTTCATAGTAGAAACCGACCAGAAAGCTCTTACGGCTATACAGAGTAAGAATTTGAAGAGCTCGAGGTCTACTCGATATGCTATTGCTCTTCAACCTTTTCTTTTCTCGGTGCGAGCTATCCGTGGATCAGATAATGTGATGGCAGACATTTTGTCTAGATGCCCACATGATTCCACCTAACTTTTATGTCTTGGACTTCCTAATACGTCTAAGTCTATAATAGTTTCTTTCTATATCAAGTTAGGTACACATTTGTAATTTGTAATATAGTGATTGTATCACTACTTAGGCGTTCATTGATGTATATTCACCGCTGTTCTTTGATGATTTTTCTTCTGTGTTAATAATGAACTTAATATACTTAATATGAAATTGTGATTGAAATTATTGTATGCATTGTGTCATTGCCAGTATTGTAGTATAAGTTGGTGACACCTCTCTGGAAACATTTATACTTAGAGAAACGCTTTCTCTCAGATTATGAGATATATTCTCACCAGTCGCTCCATATGTCGACTTAGCCTCACATTTGGCGTTATATTTATTTTTAATACTTTTCATCTACGCATTATTCATGCGTTGTGAGCCTATTGTATGTTGCTCCTAGATGTATTTAAAAAAAAAATGTTTCATTTTTTTTCCCTGGAGGTGTGATAAGACTGTTACGTGCAGTTTTCATAACTGGTAATGTAGTCGGTCTGTATACTTGTTATGTTTGAAAATATTTTGAATAAGATTTTGGGTTTAATGTATTTTTCGTTAGAACCCTAAACTAAGGGCGAATACTCATTTTTTGCTTTGAGGGAAAGTAAATATGTAGTTACTCCTCTTGAAGGTTATACCAGCTGACTGCTTAGGTCAGAGGTGATGCGAACAGCGCATGCCCGAACTAGAGGGAGTTTGAAGAAGATTTCCTGTGCGGGAGGCCGTTTTGTTGAACTGGGTTCGTCAGACGAAATGTCTGGTTACTTCTCTGCATTGCCTTTGGGGATGGAAACTCTTCCACTGTTATTTAAAGTCCCCTGTGTTATTTCTGTTCATCAGGAAGACGACAGTTGCTTCTAAGTTGTGTTAGGAATTCGAAGCAAGGTAAAAAACGAAACTTTCACACTTCCTTTGTAAGGATCATATTTTGAGTCAACCGGTGACGAGAGCTCACGAATGGTTGGAAGGCAGAGTATTCTACTTGTTATGCTCGTTGGAGCCATCTAAGACCGTTAGGTTTAGATTTAAACACAGAGACCCAGGAGAATATATGTTATTCTAAAACCCGCATGATTAGCGGTATATTTTGAACTTAGACACTTATGTCTACACATGAGGAATCCACAGTGTTTACTGTTTTATAGAGACCTAATATATAATTATCTGGAGTGGAAGACCAGATGAATTACAAGTTATTGCTATTATAACTTTGAAAGTGAAAACTCGCCTGAGGTACGAGGGAGTTATATAAGACTATCTTCGAAAGGACAGCCTATCTTCGATACGTCCGATTAGAGGGATGGACTATGCTATTTTCGTCGCCCGCCATGTTTGGGGGTCGACTTAAGAAGAGCGATTTAAGAAGAGTCAGAATGAAACTGTTGGATATTTACAGTTATTTACCCGGTCTGTAATGTGGGGTTTTTCCGCTAGTTGTGGAATGAGAGATAAATTGAAGTCAGCAACACTTTGATAATCATATATTTACTGGAACTTATGTACATGCAATTGTAGTGAATTGTCTTCATATCCGCCATGTTCCCATGTCATGCTTACATGGATTTGTCTACGTCTTGTTGCTGTGACTATAATAAATGGTGAAAAAAACGTATACAGCTGTTCACCTACATTTTTGACTCCATACCTGTAACACGTACAACATATGGTTCCATCAACCCTACATCTACACCTTTCAATGTGATGAGTGCCACACACACCCTTGTATGCTACATGTTGTGATACAAGTCTGCACTGCTACATAGATGTCCACCTTGACGAACTTTCATGTCACGCATTCGCTTCATATTACAGCACAATCAACCTATGCAGTATCAAAATTTCATTCGGTATCAACTGGCTCATACCAAGTCAGTCACTTACAAAAAATGCAGCAAAGCAGGAAGAAACTCGAAAATCTCGAATCACAAACTGTGTCAGACATCTTTAAACACACACACACACACACACACACACACACACACACACACACACACACACACACACACACACACACACACACACACACACACACACACACACACACACACACACACACACACACACACACACACACACACACACACACACACACACACACATATATATATATATATATATATATATATATATATATATATATATATATATATATATATATATATATATATATATATATATATATATATATAGCACATCTAACTCAATCACGTTCTCAACCTTTCACCTCTAACACATCTACTTCAATCGTGCCCTCCACTGTGCCTCTTTCAGTCCGGTTAGGTAGAGGGAGACCAAGAGTATGCTGTTCCTCCCCTTCCCTAGAAATAACCTTATCAATTGCTGCTGTATTGTAAATTTCATCTTACTTACTTACTTAGTCGTTCCCCTTCTACCGTGAGGTATAGAGGTAAATTTCATCACTGGAACCAATTCCCATTTCAGGGTATATTACAGAACCTGATGTTTAAAATCGTCAGCCAAAGTCACAAACAGGCGAGACAGATAAATATAGATAGGTTTGTTTATTAACCTGTCTACATGTATCTGTGTTGACTGTTTGTGACTGTGGGTGAATCCCGAAACGCCCGGTGTTTTCTGTATGCGTTAATTTGTAAAACTGATTCTACATCATTTCATTTTTTAATTTATATAGAATAAATTGCTGATGGTGCTTAACTTTTGCCACACCCTGTATAGTGTGCGTACCTCAAGCGTCCATGTTCATCTCAAGTCTTTGTCATAATCTCTAGTCTTTGTCCAGGTTTTCAGTCTCTGTCCAAATCTTCAGTCTTTGGTCCAAGCTCCAGTCTCTGCTCATGTTTACAGACTACTGACATCTGAGGTGTATATCCAAATCGCTATTCTTTGTCCAGAGCTTCAGTTTTTTTCCCCACAAACCTCCAGTGTTTGTCCACATCTTCATTCATTCTCCATAGCTTTAGTTATTTCCATATCTGAAGTCTATACCCAAGCTCTAGACTCCATCCACATTTCCATCTTTATCTATGTTGTCTGTTGCTATACGTATCTCCAGTCTTTATTCATATTGTGATGAAATCATCTCTGTCCTTTTACGTCATTTTAGTTCTCTCCTGCATTTTCAACTTATTTCTCCATTTCCCTTACTCATCGCCCTATTATTTTGCATATTTTATGCCCTACATTTTTTGCTCAGACCACTCCCCATTCTTATTTACGTTTCACCATGTGAATCGTAGCATGACAAGGCTAATTAGAAAGGTCAACGGATAATACTTTTATCACTTAAGTCGTCTAGCAACCCGTGCTAGAGACGGTCACTGTTGACACAAGGTAATCTAGCACGATCGACAGAAAGAAAGTCAGATTGTCAATCTGGGAAAGCCGTCTGAGAGATGTGCAAGGGCCCAGGTGATAATGAAGTAATACTTCCACTAGACCATCTCTGTATCAACAATACAGATAACCCGTCTAGGGAGATTATGTTGGGAAAGGTATTAGCAAGGAAATAAGTTCACCAATGTGTTTGTGAGTTTGCATAAGTGCAATCGGAAGTATTACTGACATATTTGAAAGAGGTCACGAGTTTAAATTCTAAAAAAGTGATAATTTTAAAACACAAGGGGAGAGGATTAGCAAACACCATGGCACACCCAGTTCCCAGCTTACGATTGGTTTGATCTGAGAACAGGATTAAACAGTGGCTCTTTTCGGCAAGTTTGTTTAAAATACAATGTGGGTCAGGAGTGGAAATGAGAGGTATAATCTAACAAAGCATTTTTAACAACGTCGTAACAACTCCAGGTAGCCAGAGAGAAGGATCGGACAAAGAATTCCAAAATTTAAAGTGACAGATCAAAGTATTTGGGCGTCTTTTTAACTTAAAAGAGAACCCGCAATTTTAAATACAAAGACTGGAAACTTAAGGAATCAGAAGCACAAGTCATAAGAGGGATTCTGAAACTATCCCAGACCGAGTGTTCGAAGCATCAAATCAACGTTGCTGTGTCCATTCTACTATGCCAGAAGATTGTACATCCCATTTAGGGTGAGTTGTAAGCATATATTTAAAAAAGAATGTGAATTTGACATGTCTGTACTTGCTAAGAGGTTATATCAGTCATCAGAGGCTGACAACCTCAACATATGGAAATAGTATATCTATAAACAGTACAGCAAGCGCCGGTGATTGCTTAATGCTAGTTCCCTTAGGGAATCGAAAGAATAGGTAAACACCCCTTCCCCCCCCCCCGCCCGCCTTCGAAGGGAGCAGTAATGAGTGATTATTACATCCCATGTACATAAAGTGTATAAGTAACATTTTGTGAGATATATGTACCTTGTTAATTTTAGTTCAGGCACAAATCATTGACTCGCGTTGTCCAAGCACATAGTTTTCCATTAAAATATCCAGAACAATATTGATGATTTCTAATCATCTTACCTGTGTTACGCTATGTATACTCAGATAATCTAATTACTCAGAGAGGCTAACATTGGTGTGTAGACAGCGAGACAATGCGCCTGTTAATCTTCAGCCCACAAATGTACTTAGCACACTCATTTGTTCTTTTATTTTTCCTAAACTTCGTGGTTCAAAGCTACAAGACGGTTCTTAGTACCAGACCAGTCTGAAGTAAGAATCTTTGCCACTATCTTGTGATTCAAGAGCAGGATTCGACACCAACTACCTTCAGTGGACACGTTGTGAAGACACCCACATTGACATTAGTGGAGTTCATCTAGACGCCTCTAGAGAAGAGCGCTCATCACGAAAGACTCGACAACCAACCATTGCAGTACTCCGCAAGTTAAGTTTTGTTAACAGGCGAAAGCAACGGACAATAACCAACAGTCCCCAATTAAGTCTCGATGAAGAGAATTTCTTAAACCTTCTAAAATCATCTTCATCCATATTTATTTTAACTTGTTAAAGAATAATTGATTACTAAATTTGTTAAATGTTATTTTACAAATTCATAGTTGATTCAGTTACTGTAGATATGATAGCGCATGTATGATCTAGAATCTTTAGTAAATATATATATATATAGCTAGCTACAGCCATAGAGCCAAAAGTACGTATAACAGGAATTTCGCTGGATTAAACCAGCTGGGGGCTCGAACAAGCCACACCATTGGTTAAAACGTCACAAAAGATGACGGATCAGATATAAATTAATAGTGCTCTGCACTATGCAGCACTGTTCTTAACTTCTGAATTATCTTGTGAAAACTACCTTGAGGTAGAAGCATCATTTTCCTTCTATCTACAACTCTGCCAAGAGTAATCTTGTGGGAAGATAGACACCTTTGAAGACCCATATTAGATACTCTTGAGTTTTGGATACTGGTGGACCACTACTGCAGAGCTAAGGGGAGGCAAATCCCGTGACACATACCTCCAGTCTTTATTTACCACATCGGCTTCTGCCACATCACCAGTCTGTATCCGTGTCTCTAATCTTATCGCCAGGTTCTATCAACATGCCAAGCCTTATGTCTCAATTTTCTATCCGTCTCTCCAATCTATACTCATATTTCCTGACCTCTATCCACATTTATAGTCTTTGTCCACTTCTTCAATTTTTTGTCCGCCTGTCTAGCCTGTCCACATGTTTAATCTCTAACCATACATCTAGTATCTGTCTATATATCTATTCTGTCTATGTCCCAGGCATTTGTCCATATCTTTCGTCTCTATTCATATTTCTAGTCCCTATCTATATCTGCAGCATCTGTCAACACCTCCAGGTTCTATCCATATCTCCGATCTCTTATCTAAGTCTCTAGTCTATGCGTAAATCTTAATGTTCAAATTTCTACTTTCTATCCGTATTTATGTATCAAGGGGTATCTCCAGCAAATGTTTTTTATCCAGTGCTTATCCGTGTCTTCAGTCTTTATCCGTGTCTTCAGTCTTTATCCGTGTCTTCAGTCTTTATCCGTGTCTTCAGTCTTTATCCGTGTCTCCAGTCTTTATCCGTGTCTTCAGTCTTTATCCGTGTCGTCAGTCTTTATCCGTGTCTCCAGTCTTTATCAGTGTCTCCAGTTATATACGTGTCGTCAGTCTTTATCCGTGTCTTCAGTTATATAAGTGTCTTCAGTCTTTATCCGTGTCTTCAGTTATATAAGTGTCTTCAGTCTTTATCCGTATCTTCAGTTATATCCGTGTCTTCAGTCTTTATCCGTGTCTTCAGTTATATCCGTGTCTTCAGTTATATCCGTGTCTTCAGTCTTTATCCGTGTCTTCAGTTATATCCGTGTCTTCAGTCTTTATCCGTGTCTTCAGTTATATCCGTGTCTTCAGTCTTTATCCGTGTCTTCAGTTATATCCGTGTCTTCAGTCTTTATCCGTGTCTTCAGTTATATCCGTGTCTTCAGTCTTTATCCGTGTCTTCAGTTATATCCGTGTCTTCAGTTATATTCGTGTCTTCAGTCTTTATCCGTGTCTTCAGTCTTTGTCCGTGTCTTCAGTTATATCCGTGTCTTCAGTTATATCCGTGTCTTCTGTCTTTATCCGTGTCTTCAGTCTTTATCCGTGTCTTCAGTCTTTATCCGTGTCTTCAGTCTTTATCTGTGTCTTCACTTTTTATCCGTGTCTTCAGTCTTTATCCGTGTCTCCAGTTTGTATCCGTATCTCAAGCCTCCACCCATCTCTAACCCCCCTCTATCACTCTCTGACACACTTTTCTTTCATCACTCAAAAAACGTCTCTGTCACCTCGGTCCCTCATATAATTTCCGCTCACCTCCTCCTCCTGGAACAGTTCTCTATCACCCCTTCAAGACGTTATCTCCCACCCCTTCACTTAGTTATCTGTTACTCTTCTGCTTGGTTGTGTCCCCGTTGTACATGATTTTCTCTCACACACGCTTGTAGTTCTGATATGTCCCTCACTCTCTCATTTAGTTCTGTTATGTGTCTCACACTCTCTTGTAGTTCTGTTATGTGTCTCACACTATCTTGTAGTTCTATTACGTCTCTCACATTCTCTTGTAGTTCAGTTATGTCTCTCCCGCTTTCTTGTAATTCTGTTATGCCTCTCACAATCTCATGCAGTTATGTTACTTCTCTCCCACACTTAGAATTATATTATTTCTGTCACTCTCTCTTGTAGTTATGTTATTTCTCTCACACTCTCGTGTAGTTATGTTATTTCTCTCAAACTCTCTTGTAGTTGTTATTTCTATCACATTCTCTCGTTGTTACGTTATTTCTCTAACATTATCTTGTAGTTATGTTTTTTCTCTCACACTCTCTTGAAGTTATGTTACATCTCTCACTCTCTCTTGCAGTTATATTATTTCTTTCACACTCTCTTGCTGTTATATTATTTCTCCCATATTTTCTCGTAGTTATGTTATTTCTCTCACACTCTCTTGAAGTTATGTTATTTCTCTCACACTCTCTTGTAGTTATGTTATTTCTCTCACATTCTCTCGTAGTAATGTTATTTTTCTCACACTTTCTTGTAGTCGTAGATTTTTTTGATAGGTATTTAAGATCAATTATGGTCCCGTCTGAATAGAACTAGAACAGGTGATAGCTCAGTGGGAGATAAGGTAAAGAAATAGATTTTCACAAGTGAAATGGTGAAAGGTAAAGTCTGTCCCTGGATTTGAGAGATAATCTATCCAACCTATCGATTACGGCTGAGATTCTTAGATCAGACAGTTTTCATATATATATATATATATATATATATATATATATATATATATATATATATATATATATATATATATATATATATATATATATATATATATATATATATATATATATATATATATATATATATTCAACCACTCACCTCTACACACACACAGATAAGTGACGACAATTAGACGCACAAACGTGAAAAAAAACTATATTAATGGATGTAGGGATATGTTGGGACAAGCTGACCGACACATGTAAATAAAGTTTATGTAAATTTTATTAATCATAAAGAAACGTCACAAGAGCAATATTTTGAATATCAATCAAATACAAATAAACATAGTTAATGAATTAATTATAGAGTTAGACTCATAGGTGTAATCCTCCCTCCCTCTGTTGAGACAAGATCCCGTTAGAAGAAAGTTATTAACCCCAAAGAGTCAAAGACTGATACGCTATGGGCTAGGATTTCCCTCTACAGTAAAGAACAGAGTTTATACGTTAATCTATTCTGAAAGGGATAGCATTAGCAACAAACTTGCATAAAATACACAAAGTGAGTACATGGATTTTACAAGATATATATGAGAATTATTCATTCATCCTTCCTCTCTTCTCAGACAACCGTGGCGACGAACATTCTTTCTTACCTAATACTTGTGTTGTATCTTCTGGAACAATCTTTAGGACACAAAAGCACAGCAAATCCAGTGTTATATTAGGCAAAGAGCTCCTCAAAGACAGGTTAACTTCACTTCTCTGGGGAGCATTCGCTTTGTTATTTTTATTTAGGATTGCTGTTTATGTCACATTTAATTTTTCCAGGTAAGAAATTTAACAGCGCTCACAGTGTCAATAGCTTGAGGTTTCCAGTACATAGAAAATGTCAGGTCGGTAACTTCTCTCAGTATAATAATTCCTTGTCACACCACAAAAGGTCAAACGTCGGGAAATGTTAATGTTTGTGATTTCGCCACTACGGGCTGAATGTAAATGAGATTTGGGAAAGAATATAATCTGGATCTATAGGCCCAGTTACAATATTTATTCTTAATTTTCTTTGGGTTGGTACTCTGTCTCTTTCTGGGTGCAAAACACGATGCCAGACAGGTTTACCTTGAAGACCCAGGTATTAAGTACAAAAATGTTCTTTCGTATGGTCATTCTCAGATATATATGGAAGCCGCTGGTAAGGTTTAGGGTTTGACCCAATACTGTGTAAAGGAGAAAAAATACAAATACTTAACCATAATATACAGTAGTATTCTCAATCCTATCCTTACCCCGCGTAAAACATAATAAGTTTATCCACTTCGGTTATTTAACTTAAATTATAACTACAAGCTTATAGCTTGTCTTATCGTTTTAAACTTCCGTGAAATAAATTCTAGTCATTTAAAAAAAAGATTAATCATCATGAATTAGAAATAATTATATATTTCGTCAATACTCATAATGAACAGTGCATTTACTAGTTGGTCAAAATATTCTCTGACTGGTTACTAGCAATTAATTAAATTTATTTTATAGCTGGCATAGTTTAGCTAGAAATTATTATTTGTTCTGCTAGCCACTGTAACACAGTAAAACCTAGAGAAATTTAAATGACGGACCTCCCTAGTAAATCATTCTGCACAGAAAAAAAAACCTAGTAAAATATAATTGACGATTTTAACACTTAAATCACTCAAAATTACTAGTAAATAAAATTACCTTCACATAAACTTCTAAGACTATCTCCAACGAAAAACTAAGAAACTCTACTAATACAAGTGATTCTAGAAATCGAAGCTAGATGTCTTCTGAATATGTGAAGTACTGAATAATGGATTTTAAAAGCTGGAGAATATATATTAAATTTCCAGAACTTCGCTCAGCCTTGTTACTTTTAACGCCTTCGCCCAGATCTTGGGGAATGTGAAATCAAAGCCATTTTTTCACACTAGAACCGAAACCAGAACCTACACTCTCGCTTAGATCAGGCATTGGCAATTTGCTAGTCAGTGCAAATTTTACCCGTCTCTGCTCGTATGGGCCATTCTAGCGACCAATGTCCTTTGATCTGGCGATTCGCCGTGTTTAATCACTTTTCAAACGAACGATTCAGGGGAAGGTAATAGAAATTGTCTGCTCTTTGTACTCAATTTATTTCTCATAATCACTGTCTAATCTATTACAACGATTTTCAATCGCTGGCGTTAACAATTTCAGGTAACCGGCTCAGCGTTAGCTAATTAGGTCTGCTGGTAAACCTTCATCAAAGAAAATAGCGAACAGCAATAAAATATGCGTGCTAAATTAGAACAAGAGACAGATCTCTGAGTGTAGGAGGGTTTTTATGTTAACAAACGTGCGTAGGTGAAAGAAAAATGTAGATGATGAAATAGATATATGAAAGCTATTATCATAATATGTCACACTTGTAATTATGTTATTTCTCTCACACTTTCTTGTAGTTATGTTATTTCTCTCACACTTTCATGTAGTTATGTTATTTCTCTTATACTGTCTTGTAGTTATGGTTTTTCTCTAACACTCTCTTGTAGTTATGTCTCACACATTCCAAAAACATATCGTAGCCCTGTTGTCACATGCTCTTAGTTCCAATAATTCTAAGGAAAGCTTATTTCACACAGGTTTATTGCTGCTGTCAAGAATAAATAAGAACAACATTATTATCAACAACAGCAACGGAATTATCAACAACAAATACTTAACCAACTTTCGGCAGCAAAAATGGCATCCAGATTTGAAGTTGAGAAATCTAACTGATTACTGTCTAGGTAATGTCTGTCTAGGGATCGAATCATGTCTCCAAGTTCCTGCCCAAATGATCAGAACCAAAAGTATGTATTCGTTATTAGGAAACCATTTTAAAATACTCTTAAACCAATGTGCCTAAAACGAATTGCGATTCATTGATTAAGTTATTCGCTGCCTTCAACTCACCAAGTAGCACAGGTCTTCAACAAACACGCGCCATGACCTTAAATGGTATTCCATCAGCTTAATGTCTTTCCATGTCTTCCTCGTCATTTAAGAATCTGATTCCTAGGTTTCCAGTCTATTTATATTAAAGTTCTGGTCCCTTAAGTTTTCAGTCTTGTATTTAAATGTGCGGGTTTACTCTTAAGTTTTCCAAATACGTTGAACTGTCACTTATAAGTATGGAATACTAAGTCCAATATCTCACTGGCTTCTTGGGAAACTGTACAATGCGATCTCTCTGTGTGTTATGTGTCTAGGATTTCATTACATTATATTGTACAGTTTCCAGGTCAAATCCAGCTGGGGTTTCCGCTGAATGTTCCAATCAAATGCATTGTTGATTCTGGCGAACCAATCGCTCTCTAGCACTTAGAGGGGTCGGTTTGTTTATCATTACTCATCCCACGCGTACTCATAGAGTGTGTGATTTCTGTAGACACATATTGAGATTCTTGCATGTGCTAAGGAGTTCGTGCACTGTGCTGAGATCCTCCTTGTATAATCTAAAGAAGGAGATTTGAGCACTGATGGAGTTGTCCATGTACAACGAATCAATCAATACACTTAAGCTCCCCGAGGAGCACAGGCCTTCAACAAACATTTGCCAAGTCTTCCTGTCCTGTGCCATCCACTCAGGTTCTTTCCATGTTTTCCTCATCATTTTCACCTCTGTTTCCAGTTCTCCATGTGTTTTTTGGTCTACTTCTGCCTCTCTTTCCCTGTGGATTCCAGAACAAGGACTGCCTTGTAATGCTATCAACAGGTTTCCTCAATGTGTGTCCTATCCATCGCCAGCGTCTTCTTCTCAACTCTTGTTCCACTGGCACTTGTCTGGTTCTTGTCATCAATTCCACATTTGTGACTTTGTCATACCATTTCAGTCCTTCTATTCTACGCAAGCACCCGTTTATAAAAGTCTGTAGCTTTTTGGTTGTTGTTTTTGTTGCTCCCCGTGTCTCAGAGCCATACAATAGGACTGACTTCACATTTGAGTTGAAGATTCTTATTTTCGTGTTGGACTTGATTTCTCTTGTTCTCCATATGTTTCCCAATGCAATGAAAGCTCTTCTTGCTTTTTGTATTCTTATTTTGATATCACTGTCTGTCCCTCCAACTTTGTCTATATTACTGCCAAGATATGTGTACGATTCTACATCTTTTAGTGCTGTTTCTTCAAGTTCAATTTTGTTATCATTTATTGCATAGACAAGCAACTGAGAGATGAACAAACAGGTTTTCAACAAAACGGATCCTGTACAGACCAGATAGCCATATTGAGAATAATAGTTGAACAAAGTCTGGAATGGAATTCACCGATATACATCGGATTCGTGAACTATGAAAAGGCGTTTGACAGTGTAGACAGAGAATCACTTTGGAAACTGATGAGGCATTATGGAGTTACCATGAAGATCATTAACTTAATAAGGAAAACCTATGAAGACATGGCATGCAGAGTTCTTCATGAAGGACAACTTACAGAACCGTTTAGGATAAGAACGGGAGTGAGACAGGGATGCCTCTTATCTCCATTTCTTTTCTTACTAGCAATATATTGGGTTATGAAAACATCGACATACATAATAAATATGAAATCCAGTGGAATCTGACTAAACAGGGTTTTGCAGATGACTTGACTCTTCTGTCCCATAACCATAATCAGATGCAAGAGAAAATGAAAATTCTCGATGAAAGGTCAGAACAATTGGGCCTGAAAATACACAGGGAAAAGACAAAGATTATGAGAACGCACAACGAAGATAAACTGAAAACCAAATCTCGTCATTTTCATTTCTGTCTCCAGTTATCTTCTGCTTCTGCCAGGCAATGTTAACACAGAAGGATTTCTCAATGAGACGTCCAGAACGAAGACTGACAGGCAATGTTAACAGAAGGATTTCTCAAAGAGGTGACCAGAACTAAAACTGCCAGGCAATGTTAACAGAAGGATTTCTCAATGAGGTGTCCAGAACTAAAACTGCCAGGCAATGTTAACAGAAGGATTTCTCAATGAGGTGTCCAGAACTGAAACTGGCAGGCAATGTTAACAGAATGATTTCTCAATGAGGTGTCCAGAACTAAAACTGGCAGGCAATGTTAACATAAGGATTTCTCAATGAGGTTTCGAGAACTAAGACTGCCAGGCAATGTTAACAGAAGGATTTCTCAATGAGGTGTCCAGAACTAAGACTACCACGCAATGTTAACAGAAGCATTTCTCAATGAGGTGTCCAGAACTAAGACTGCCAGGCAATGTTAACAGAAGGATTTCTCAATGAGGTGTCCAGAACTAAGACTATCAGGCAATGTTAACAGAAGGATATCTCAATGAGGTGTCCAGAACTAAGACTGCCAGGCAATGTTAACAGAAGGATATCTCAACTAGGTGTCCAGAACTAAGACTACCAGACAATGTTAACAGAAGGATTTCTCAATGAGATGTCCAGAACTAAGATTACCAGGCAATGTTAACAGATGCATTTCTCAATGAGGTGTCCTATCCATTTCTAACATCTTCTCATCTTTTGTTTCACTGGCGCTTGGCTGGTGATTTTGTCGCAGTTCCACATTGGTAATCTTGTCGCCAGTTCCACATTGGTGATCTTGTCATCAGTTCCACATTGGTGATTTGTCAAATCATTTTAATACTTCTATTCTATGCAAGCATGCATTTATGAAAGTCTGTAGCTTTTTGGTTGATGTTTTTGTTGTTCTCCATGTTTCAGAGCCTGTCGGTAGGACGAGCTGACAATAAATTATAGTAACAGACATATTTTAAAATCTCACCCCTCAAACCACTTTGTCTCACCCCCTGAATTTTGATTACATATATTTTAAATATTTCATAAGTTTGTTTTCGTTAAGGGGGCATATACACCCAGAAATAGACAAAAAAGGTTATTTTTGATTTGCATATAATAATTGTGTTTTAAATATTTATAAGCCGTTTTACTTCGATATTCGTTTTGAATTATGTGTTTATCTGTAACAGTTTATGAGTTATCATTGTTCAAAGAGAATGAGTGTGTTCCAAAAATCGCTGACTTTTAGTCCCAAAATATGCTTTTTTGCTAACCTTCATATTGGAAGGTATACCAAATAATAAACACTCCCTAGAAAAAATATACTCAATACAACGAATACAATGAATACTCCTTTTTCATCCATCACGCCAGTAAAAAAATAAAAACACATAAATGTGATTGAAACTTTGAGTTAATTTGTGGAAATACGTGAATATATTTGTGATAATTATGCCTTCAGACAAAAAGTTCGGTAAAGGTATATCAAAGAAGCGTAAATTTCATGGCAATCAACATACGGCTGAACGAAATGAAAACAATCCTACAGAATGCATCGACATTCGGTACTGAGCCATGCGTTCATAGTTCAACACCATCGATGCAGACTGAATGTTTTGATATTGGAATGAAAAGAAATGCCACGCCCTTTTCACGATCAGAGCAGAAAATTATGGACATTAGCAACCTAACACATGGCTCTGATGAGGATATGTTTGAGCGAAGCTGTGACACAGATTCTGCAGAAACTGACGAGGAAGGTAATTATAACGTTAATGATACTGATTTGCTTGAGGGGCACAGAATTGTTGACATGGGTCTTCTTGGTCAGAACATTGCTGAAAAATTGTTGTGTACCTTTTGCCAAAGTTTGTACAATTAGTTGAAGTCAAAAGGCAAGGACTTGGGAGTGAATTTATATTTCATTGTAACAGTGCAAACTGTCATGAACAAAAACATTTCCCTTCAAGTAGTCAGCTCTCAGTAGGGAATGCAAAGATAAATCTTATCAATCGGCGTGCAGCTTTTGCCATGCGCTGTATTGGCTGCAGTCACACCGACTAAAACACTTTCTGTGGTATAATGGATTTACCACCCCCAGTTAGACACAGCAGCAATGCTATTATACAGAAAGGAATGGAGGATGCTGCTACTAGGGTGCAAATTATTAGCATGAAAAATGCTGCTGTTCAAGAGTATGGGAGTGCAGAAGAAGGTGACAACAAGTTCCGAGACATTGATGTATCTTGTGTTGGTACCTGGATGACCAGAGGCCATTCGTCTATTGTTGGTGCCACAACTGTGATTGGCTTGCAAACTGGAAAGGTAATAGATATTCAGACAAGGAGTAAAAAGTGCAAATCTTGTCAGTACTGGGAGAAACAAGACCACAACACAGAAAAATTTCAACAATGGAAACAAAGTCAAGCTGAGGTTTGTACGATGACCCATCACGGATCCCCAGGGTCAATTGAAGCAGCAGCAGCTTGTAACATTTTTTCTTGCTCAGCAGACAAGTATAATCTCAGGTATACAAAATTCATTGGGGATGGAGACACTAACAGTTTCAAAAAGGTGTTTGAATCCAAGCCTTATGGAGAGGATTGTCTGATAGAAAAAATTGAATGTGTGGGTCATGTTCAGAAAAGAATGGGTACTCGGCTGAGAAATCTTAAGAAACTTTCTAAAGGGAAGTCTTTGTCTGATGGTAAATCCATAGGTGGTAAGAGTAGACTAACAGATAGTGTCATTGATAAGCTACAGGTATACTATGGAAATGCCATACGAGCTAACAAAAACAACCTTTGCAAAATGCGAGAAGAGGTTTGGGCGGCGTATTTCCATAAGACATCAACAGATGATAATCCTGTTCATAACTTTTGCAACATTGACTGGTGTCCCTACAAACAGGCTGTCAGAGATGGCATAGTGAATGACTTTAAGCACAAGGGTTTCCAATTGCTGTCATGGAGGCTATTAAGCCCATATTCAAAGACCTCTCCAAGACAGAATTACTGAGAACGTGCCTGCAAGGTTACACTCAAAATTCTAATGAATCATTGAACAGTTTTATATGGAAATATTGCTCTAAAATAAAAAATCAAGGACTTTCAACTGTAAATACAGCTGTTGCAATTGCTGTGTGCATCTTTAATGATGGAGCTAACAGCCTGAAAACAATCCTTCAGGAATGGGACATTCAGCCGGGAAAATTTATGCATACATTCTGTGTAGAAAAAGACAGTCTTCGCATAAAACATTCACAAAGGAAAGTTAAAGCTGCTTCTCTTGAAGCAAGAAGAGCCAAGAGACGTAGGAGGCTTGTCCTAGATGAAGAGCAGACACAAAGAGAGGATCAGCCGTATCTTCCTGTGGGATACTGAGCTCTTATCAGATAAGTGTTTTAACATTTTAAAAACTAAACTTTAACGAAAACAGGGCCTGCGATTCACAGTTCCGGTGATATTTTCTACAATTTTAAAGCTATAGCTTTCACATTTTGCACACTTATAGCCCATGTTATCCTTTATGGCATGAACCTCCACGTTTTTTTTCTTACATGGTATAGAAACAGAGATATTGCTATACAAAGTTCTAAATTTGTGCTATTTAAAAGGGTCATATTGCAAGTGCCATATCTACAAAGCTCATTGGGGTAGACATTTTTGGGTGGTTCACGCCATAGGTAGGGATGTTATGCACATCATCTGCTGGTTTGGCATTCTTTGCACTTTTTATGTGAGTGAAATTCATTCCCAGGTGCACTGGGGGTTTTCCTTTCATTTTTTTTCATCACTTCATGTTAATTAATTATTTTCACATAAAACATTAAAATTTATAAAGTAAACTTTGTTCATCATAAAATATAATATCCCTTGTAACATATGGCCAAATTTTATGTCAACAAGTTCGTTAGTTATTTTTCTGTTAATCTTTTAAAAAGATAACCCATTTTTGGCTGGGTGTGCCCCCTTAAATCATGCTTTCGTGGTCGACGTAAAGAGAGAGAAGATATGAGATTATCAAAAGCCAGGAAAGAACAGAGACTGATGATGTTGACCAGAGATTCAACACTATCTCAACAATATACAAGTAAAGCAGCAAGTCATGCTTGGGATTCCAGGAAAGAAAGAGCCAAGACTGGATAACACCAGATACGCTAAACACCATAGCGAAGAGAAAGGAAATGAAAAGAAAGAAAACAGAAGCTAAGTCTCCCAGATTAAAGGCAATATATAGTGAACAGTACAGTCAGCTGCACAAGGAAGTTAAACGTCAAACCCGTGCTAACAACAGGACATTTCTGGATGACCTTGCAAGACAAGCAGAAGAGGCAGCACTGAGAAATGAACAAAGCACAGTATACAAAATAACTAAAATCATCAGCGGAAAACTGGGTGCAAACAATATTACATTAGTAAAAGATAAGCACGGAAATCTCATCACGACAGCAGAGGGACAGGAAAAAGATGGGCAAAGCATTTCAGAGAAACTTTGAATAAGGAACCACCAGAGACACAATTGAATGTTCCTGAGGCTGAAAATGATCTAGATGTTAATACAGACATCCCACGAAAAGAAGAAATCATCACAGCAATCAAAGGGTTAAAGAATGGAAAAGCTCCTGGTCATGATAACTTAAATGCAGAGCTATTTAAGACAGACCCAGAGCTAGCAGCAGAACTATTAGAACCACTATTTGCACAAGTCTGGAAAACAGGGACAACACCAACAGAGTGGAGAAAAGGAATAATTGTAACATTGCCCAAGAAGGGAGATCTTGCAGACTGCAATAATTGGAGAGGAATAACTCTTCTCTCAGTTCCCAGCAAAATACTAGGCAGGATAATTATACAGAGAATCTCAAAAGCAGTAGACCACAAACTGAGGAAAGAACAAGCAGGATTTAGAAAGAACAGAAGATGTGTAGATCATATATTTACCCTCAGGAGCATTATAGAGCAGTGCTCAGAATGGCAAAGACAGCTGTACATTAATGTCGTTGATTTTGAAAAGGTATTTGACAGTAAACATAGGGACAGTTTATGGAAAATACTGAGGGCTTATGGAATTCCGAGCTGCATAGTGTCAATTATAAAAAGCCTTTATGCCAACTTTACGTGTAGCATTGGGCAGAGCAACCTAACCTTTGAAGTGAAGACAGGAGTACGACAGGGATGCCCCTTATCAACCACTCTATTTTTAACAGTCATAGACTGGGTGATGCACCAGACAGCAGAGGGCAATCCAAGAGGAATAAGATGGACTACATTTTCTACATTGGAAGATCTGGAATATGCAGATGACATTGCACTGCTAGCACATTCACATCAACACATCCAGGAAAAAACGGATAGACTTAATAAGTATAGCCAGCAGGTGGGCTTGAACATCAACCTAAAGAAGACAGAGGTCATGACGCTCAATGTGAGCAACCCTGAGCCCATATCAGTAAGGAATCAGCAACTGGAACAGACAGATGCCTTCATATTCCTAGGATGCATAGTAACACCAGATGGCGGAGCAAACAAAGACATCAACAACAGAATGAACAAAGCAAGAACAGCCTTTTTTAGTCTAAACAACATCTGGAAGTCCTCTCAGTACAGCACAAGCACACAATTAGGATTATATCAGTGCTGTGTGCTTTCTGTGCTTCTCTATGGCGCGGAGAGCGGAGAGTTACAGAGAAGGAAATGTCGAAATTGTCCTCTTTTCACACAACATGCCTAAGAAAAATTATCCGAATTTTTTGGCCGAATACCATCACCAACCAAGATCTGCTTACTCGGAGCAAGCAAGAGGACATGCACACCATCATAGCTGGCAGACGCTGGAGCTGGGTTGGCCATGTCCTCAGAAGAGACCCCGATGCCATCACAAGAACAGCTATGCTATGGACCCCTGAAGGAAAACGAAAGAGAGGCCGACCAAAAACAACTTGGCGGAGGACTGTGGAGGCTGAGATGCAAAGAATGAACCAGAGTTGGGGCACTGTACGAAAGATGGCCGCCGACCGAGCAAAGTGGAATCAATTTGTTGTTGCCCTACAAGACGCCACTAGGCGTGATGGCCACTGACTGCTTTGACGGTCGGTGGCTAAGGATCAAAGAAGAAGAAGAATGCATTTACAAATAGGCAATAAAGCGAATTCCAAAGATGACATTGTGAGGAAATTGTGACGCAATTGATGTGACGCAACGAATTTAGTGAAAATTCACAGGTTTGATGTTCCTCCACTCTGAACGTCACGTAAAAACTGTAATGCATTATCCTGAGCAATTCGTAAACATGTAAAAGAATTGAATGACATAAATTTACATTTTGTGTGTGCAAGCACAATTGAAAATTATAAATAAAGCACATCTTGTTGTGTGTGCTCGCATGTTATTGGCTAAATTCAAGTTAGCCTAAAATCTGACAGATAACTGATCTTCGTGAGACCAACTAATTCTCTGTTCTTATTGGATTGTATGTGCTCACTGCTGACAGCAGGCCAAAGTTAACACTGCTCAGACAATCGGCATCATGTTAACAATGCAAAGAAATGGACACTACATTTCCACAAGCGAAGAACTAACCTGTCGTTTAAATAGACAAAATAATCACGATATACAAATAGACAAGAAGATAACGTAATTTTTATTTTCTTCCCAAAACCTGGCGTGGAAATAGACTAGAAACTAAAACGACGTTTACATAGACAATTGCTGTCATTTAAATAATAATTATTTTGCATCAACTACAGAGGCATCACTTCTTTGTATTGTGGGTAAGGTTTTCGCCAGAGTCATCTTAATGTGACTACACAAGTTAGATGTGCATATATCCAGAGTAGCAGTGTGGATTCCGAGCTGGTAGATCAACAATAGACATGATATTTTCTTTCCGCCACCTTCAGGAAACATCAAGAGAACAGAAACAACATTTAAATATCGTCTTTATAGACCTCACAAAGGCATTTGAGCTGGTTAGTACGGATGGACTATTCAAAATCTACCTGAAAATATAAATGCTAACTTGCTAAATTGCTGGAAGTATTAAAGTCATTCCTTGAAGACATGAAGGGAACAGTCCAATACGATAGAAAGCCATCACAGCCCTTTGACATACGCAGTGGCGTCACACAAGGCTGCGTCCTGGCTCCGAATCTCTTCGGGATTTTCTTAGCCTTGCTCTTGAAACATGCATTCGGAGGAGATGAAACTGAAGGAATACGCCTTCACACTAGGACATATGGCAAAAACAACAATCAATAGTGACATTATATAAGACTTATACGCCGATGACTCTGCAGTCGTCACACAAAGTCAACAGGAGCTCCAGAGCTTGATGACTCGCTTCTACCAAGCATACAAAGATTTTGGCCTCACAATAAATCTAAGGAGAACAAATGTGCTGAGTCAGGATGTGGGTGCTGCACCATTTATACCTATCGATAACTATAAATTAGTAGTGGTGCACAACTTCACATACAAAGGGTCTACAATAAACAACAAACCGTCTCTGAATACAGAAATTGACGGCCGTATTGGCAAAGCTGCAGTTACCTTTGCCCGCCTCACATCGCGTGTTTGGGGGAAACTCCAAACTCACAATGAAGACCAAACCTGCAGTATATAATTCATGCGTCATAAGCACACTTCTGTATGGCAGCGAATGAGCGAGACACGAACAACCTGTGCTAAGCAAGAAAGAAGGCTCAATACCTTCCATTTACGGTGACTACGCCACATCCTCCGTATTTCGTGGAAAGACAAAGGGTCAAATGTCTAGGTGTTATCACGTGCTGGCCTTCAAAAAATGTATATGTGGTAGGAAAGGGAGATAACTGGGATTAGAATAACGGGGTTATAATTTGTGAATAGGGGGACTTGGTCACATGACATGGGGTATATAAACCCGTGGGTAGTCTGAAAAAGTTCTCTTTACCCTTTACTTAACTCCTAGCTGTAAGCCAGATATGTGAAAGTTAGCGTAGGCTAACAAGGGTAGATATATGTACGATGTAAAAGGCAGAAGGAAAGAACTAGCTCGGGTACTATCATCAAGTGTAGTACTGACTGCGGTTTGCAGAGAAGACAGATCAAGATTCTTCCAACAACGATTTGTTGTTATCGAGCTACGGTCAAGTTATTTTGGTTCGAGCATCTCATCAAGAAAATGGTATGTAGATCATTACTAGTTTGCAATCTTGAAGATAGTTCGAGAACCACGTACAAGCAGGGTTGGTCAGTACAGACATAGACTAATGTCATTAACGAATATTTAATGTTGCAAGCGATCTTTGTCCTATCAAGACTGTGTGTGGTCCCGGCTTTCGGGTCCTCCCAGTAAAGTAGAGGCAGTGATATGTGTCTGTGTCCGATAACGTCATTTGAATGTGGTAGAGGCTCGGTCGATGCTACGCCATTGATGAACAGAGCCGTGTTCTATCGAGACTGTTTGGTCCCGGGTCCGGGTCCTCCCAGTTCAGGTGGGCCGGAGCTTGTTTATTCATGGTAATGCAGCTGAGCAGTGGTACAGGCTCGGCACTGGCTGTGCCGTCCCCTCGATACGTCTTGTCTCGGAGATATAACCCCCTTTGCAGGGTAGAGAACGACTCTTCTCGTGGCATTGCACCCTCGTCACCCGAAGAGAAGTTCCCTGGGGTTGCAATAAAGCCCACTGGTGGCTGGCCTCTTTGCCAGACACTACTGTCTTTGGAGGTATGACCCCCTTTGCAGGGTAGAGAGATATCAAACCTCGGGGCAGTACACACACGCCAAAGTGGGCCTGGTGTAATCTGTTTCGAGTCTAGGATGCTTTCTGGGGTTGAAAGAAAGCCCGAAACACACCCACTACTCGTCTGCTACCGTGGGGGATGCACGGCGGGTTGCGGTACCATCGCCTGGTGTCACGATTGGTGGCTTCCCGGCCGTGTGGCAACACGGACCATGTGTAGAGGGAGGCGGTGGCTGCGCCACCGCCTCGCCAGGCAGTCTGCACAACGGGTAACTGGCTCAAGGGTATGAACGAGTGTAAACTCGTCCCCTAAAGGGCAAAAGAGTGAATAACTCGCGCCCTGGGATTGAAACAAACAAACAAACAAACAACGAATATTTAAAGGGCTAACGGATAAAGTTTTCAACTCTGGTAGTGGGCCACTATACTACATCCAAAGACAGAAGAACCTAGTATAAGGTTTTTAAAGAACAACTCAGCAAGTCTGACAACGGCAGACTTAGAAAACATAACAGTAGGCAGATGTACCAACTTCCTGACCATTAGAATCTCAACGTTAAGACTGTATTTTGAAGTCCACTCTACTTTATATTGAGGCACAATGTTCACCTAATTGTAGATACGTTCTTTTGATATTAATAAAGACATTAATCGTCAACAGTGTGTCAGCCAATGTTTACTACAGTAGAAGTTTGTTCGTCTTCATTCACAATAGAGATAGTGTCACAGTAGAGATATTCGTAGAAATAAATTTAGTTGGTTACGCTGTAGAGTGGCAACAGCGTAGAATAGAAAATCCGTTTGGCGAGTCGGGCCAGAACGGAAGAGGATGTAGATTTTTTGGCGCGATTCAGTCGAGGAGGTGTCAGTGGTCCTGTACGGACGCTTGTTCCCTTTGTCCGAGATTTCGCTGGGATTACATGAATGCCATTCTTGTTCATTGCTTGCCGATTGTTTCAGGTGTTCAGGATTATTGTTAGATTACTAGAAGGGTGATGTGATTTCTGGTGGTTCTTTCCTGGATATTATTTACGGTAGAATCTTGCAATTATGTATTGCCTTGTTTCAGTATTGGACGTCGCCTGTGAGCGATAGTCATTCTGTAGTCGCTTATTGGATTATGTCAGTGACTGTTTTGCTATTATGTTGAGCTGGTGATTTTGGCAAGTAGTTTGGCATTTTCATAACATTGTGTATTGCATTTCTTGTGTATTGTTAGCCGTATGTGGCTCATATGTGTGCACCATACTTATTAAAGGATTATTACCTGATTTAGGTGTTATTGGAGTATTCATGTCAGCTACTGTGTACTGTGGTCATACCTTTGAGAAAGCGAGCGAAGTGTATAGTGTGAGTGTGCCTTAAATCTATAGTACCAGTAGAGGGGTTTGTTCACACAGCACAAGTAGCCCGGTGTGCTCTGTGTGTGTGTGTGTGTGTGTGCTGTGTACCATTAGATACATATAACCTATTCTGACATCTGGGGTAACTCGTCGTGTTTAGGCGTGTAGCCTGTAGGATTTAATAGTTTAGTTCCCAGCTAGCTGGCAGTATTGTTTCATTTTATTTGATAGTACAGCCTTAGAGCCTGCATTGGTGTTGATCAGGCCATTATGGTGCACACAGTATTCTAGAAGGTGGTAGGCCACTGTGTTGGCGCCTTCATATTTTTTTTCGTCAACTCACTGGAGTGAGTTGTTTTCGTCCGTCCAGTGAAAGGTTAGTGTGTGTGTCGGTCTGTTAGTGTCTTGTTTACGGTCGTGTGACCTGACCTCGTTTACGGGGACCTATTTTCAGCGTCCAGTAATGGCTACGTGTCAGTTGATTTTTGCAGTCTATTGTCGATGAAATAGTGTACTGTTCATTTCCAAGTTCTTTGTTATGGTATCTTGGCAGGTCTAAGTACGAGTGTCAAAGTATTAGACTAGTGGTACAGGGTGCGTCAGACGGGTCAGTTTGACACATCTCTGAGTCATTTCGGTGGTTGGCGACAGTGATCCAGGTGGAGCAGCGGAGCTTAGGTTGTTGGTACCATTTAGTTAGGGGCCCAAACGGCATGTGGAGATGTCAGATGGGAAATAGCTTGGTCAACCTCGGTATATTGTGGAAGGAGATGATTGTTAGGATTGTATAGTTGATAGGAGGTTGTTTAGTGTGGTTGGTACCCGTGGTCATCGTGTGGGACTGCTGGTCTTGTTTCTGCTACTAAGATGTGCCCACTTAGGGGTAAAAGTCTCTGACGTGACCTTCCTAAGCCGACGCCAGTGACGTTGTCCGACAACGCAGAAGTGCCTGACCAGGGGCGAATTCTGTTGTGTTTTGTGCCCTGCCGACCTACCGGGTGGGTCCAGTAGATGTCACCGTGTAAGGTGCTGTGATCCGGGAAGTGTGGATATTGTGTGATTAACTTTTGCTATGACACATATATAGAACAGTGCCAAGGAACTTAATGTTTCTTTCGACGTATAGACGGTTGATAGTAGCTGTGCAGCTGATCTTTACAGAAGTAGACTTTGCAGTATGTATTATGAACAGTGCTGTGTGAGCACCGTAGATAACAGTATATTCATCGAGGAAAGTATTTGACACTCAGACTTGCATAGTAAACTGTTTCCTGGACTGAGTTTCTTGTGGATTTTATGTTGTCCAGTGTGGAGTTTCGTTTGTTCTGTGATCATCATTCATCGTCAGTGCTGAGGATTCTCCATACCCAAGCGCCGTTGGAGCTTCAGATAAGTTATTGTTTGTCTGCTTTGGTATTATATATTATATTGATATTTTCTTGTTTTTTTCTGTGAATTTAATTTTCTTATCTGTCCTTCTATCT
Source organism: Oreohelix idahoensis (assembly GCA_024509875.1). Lineage (NCBI taxonomy): Eukaryota > Metazoa > Mollusca > Gastropoda > Stylommatophora > Oreohelicidae > Oreohelix > Oreohelix idahoensis. The sequence continues at coordinate 400,541 of JAMPIV010011446.1, read as the reverse complement.
GTTATTAGTTATCGTTTAGCTTAATCTGTATTCTAATATAGTGCTGATTCTTTATTTACTTCTTGGTTTGTTATTGTTTTCTTTCCTGTTGTTTTGTCTTTTCCTTATTGTACGAGTAGGACTTAGTCTGTATGTAGGTATGTTAATTGTTAGTTAAAACTGATCTTGCTGTGTTTTCTTTGTAGTCAGGAAATAGTTACATTGTATATTTTGGATATATTATAATATAATTTTACTGATACTTTGCTTAGTTTTCTTTCACTGAAGTGAAGATAGTGCTTGGTGGAAGAGATAGCTTCCAGCACCTCATTGTTGAGTGTGGTTGTCGTGGAGTCTGTGGTGTTATAGTGTGTTGGTGTGTTCAAGGGAGGTAGGGTGGTGAGTCTAATCCATTCTTGGCTTTTCGTGGGAAAAGATTGGATTAGACCGATTCTTTTAGGGTGGGGTGGTGTTTGTTTTGTGGTGGAGTCTGGCAGAGAGGATTTCCTGCGACTGCCTTGCTTAACATTCCAAGCCCTGTTGGTATTAGCTGTGTTTGTGGTGTGTGTATTTATAGTGTCGTGTACATTTAGTAATTCTTTTGTGGTGTTTAAGTGGTATTTTCTCTTGTCTCATCTTACTTTCTTGTAAATACGTTTACAGGTATCCCTTGTTTTCGTCCGTGCTCAGTCACGCATTGTAGATATTAATCTACCTCTTCTCTTCGTGTTCTATTATCTATTTCCTCGTGACTGGAATTGTGTTTTCGTAATGTGATGTATGCGTTTCTTTCATCTGTGTTGTGCTCATTTTGCCATAGGTAGTACTTGCATAACAGAGATTATAGAGTTTAGTAATAAGTGAAGTGTTATTGGAGTATAGCACCAGTGTGGGTGCCAGTAACAGTTTTGAAGTAATACCTATTGTGAACTAAGTTTATATAGTGGTGTCAAGGTATCAGGGAGTTGTTATTATACAACTATCGACTATTGTAAGTTTGGTTGAGGTTATAATAGAGGATAAGTGGTCAGAAAGACAACATTTTCACAAGTGGTGACACCATAGCCAAGGGGCTAAGTGAGACTTTATTGATATTATAAGGTAAAAGTGAATACTATTTATACAATAAAAGACGAGGTGATATTTACTTTCATGCATATATATATGTGTAGATTGAAAAAGTGATATCAATATTTACTACTATTATTACTGCAGATTGTGGTATGCAGAAATTTATCTGCTGATTTAAGTGGAATATATACAGTCGAGTAATTGTATTGTAAAGAGTTATACCACAGTTAATAGTAAGCATTCTAAGTGTACACCATGGATCTACAGGCTTTCATTCAGATTGGGAAAGACTGTGGGTATACTGGCAGAGAACTAAGTGAATATGCCAAGGCTGAATTTTTTTCAGTCGAGAATCAGAGAGCTCTGGAGAAGGAAAAGAAAGAGAAGAAAGCAAAGGAAGAAGAAGAAAGAATTGAGAAACAGAATTCTCTAAGAGATGCTCGAGCTGAAGAGCTAGAGATAAAAAGAAAATAATTTGAATTACAGGAAAAGAAGATGAAAGAAGAAAACGAGTGGAAACAGAAAGAGTTCGAACTGCAAGAAAAGAAGATAGAGCGAGAATTTGAAGATAAGAAGATAGAGAGAGAATTACAAGAAAAGATGATGAGAGAAGATAAAGAGTTACAGTTGGAGAATGAGAGAGTGAGAATAACCCTGGAAGAGAAAATGATGGAGAAGGAAATAAAATTGAAGAAGTTAGAAGTGGGTGCGAGTGGTCAGAACTCAACTTGGACGTTGAGTCTTACCAGAAGTTGAGTTCTGACCACTCGCACCAATGCAGGCTCTAAGGCTGTACTATCAAATAAATCAATTTTATCATTGACATTTGCGTCTACCAAATGTCAATGATAAAATTGATAGTTTAGATTTCTTCCTTGAAAGATTTGAGGAAGAATGTGTGGCTCATAAGGCTGATAGGGATCAGTAGTTATCTCTTTTATCGACACTGCTAGTGGGGCCCGCGATGGAGACTTTTTATAGCCTCCCTGTAGAGGAAAGGGCCGATTACAACAAAGTAAAGGAGAGATTGCTCCAGAGGTTCCGGCTGACGGCTTACCGGACGCGTTTTAAAAACGCGATGCCTAGTGCAGACCAAGACTTCGAGGATTTTATCTCGAAGATCAAACTTCTGCTGAATAGATGGATCGAAATGGAGGGGATAACAAAGGACTTTAATGGCTTGCTAGATTTGGTGCTACGGGACAAAATGTTGTCCTCGTGTTCTAGTGAGTTGGTTGCGTTCTTTCAGGAACGTCAACCAAAGGACATTGAGTCCATGGCCCAATTGGGGCACCATTATGTCCTTGCCCATCCGGGCAAACCCATTCAGAAGTCTGGTCTGTCAGAAGACTTAGTTGCCAGTGTCGGCAAAGTTCAGCGCCAGTCTTGGCGAAATCAGTCAGACAGAGGCCAAGAACAGAAGTATGAGAGGCCCTCCAGTCCATACCAGCCACGTAGAGGTAGCTATGAGAATTTCCGATCTCATCGGTATGGTCGGCCGAGGTGGCAGAACCGACAATATAATAGTTATAGCGACAGAGGGGAGCGCCAAACGCGAAAGCAGGTACGCTTCGAGGACTCTCGGGACGAAGACCGGTTTTGGTATAAAGTAAAACATTCCAAGCAGAGGAGTGGTTCCTCAGAGAGTCGATCTTCCGACTCGGATGCGGGGTCTTCGTCATCGAAAGGCTCCAGCAAAGGTGCACGTGATGAGAAGAAGAAGGAGCGCATATGTTCCATTTGTGGTGGCAATAATCATAGTGCAGATAGGTGTCCCACCCCGATTGAACACGCGAATTCCGCGTTTGTGTTGGACACAATTAATAGTGAGGACTGTGCCGGGTGTCGCCCTATGTTTCACGCGAACGAGAGGGTAGTGCTTCAATGCGGGCACGCGGCACCATGCCTATCGGCAGTCCATGAGACTGGTAAGGTGATTCTCCACGAAGGCAAGGTGGAGAATAGACGAGTCCGGGTGTTGCGGGACACTGGTTGCACCAAAATTGGGGTGCGTCGATCGCGTATCGACGACTCCTGCCTTACAGGCAAATCGGTAAAGTGCACCACGTTCGGGAGCAAAGTAGAGTCTTACACCCAGGCGAGTATTAATGTGGACACTCCATTCCTTTCGGGTAGAGTGAACGCGTTCGTCCTTGAGGACCCGATTGCCGATTTAATCGTCGGCAATGTCCGTGGAGTGCATAGTGCCGTGGGTGTCGCTGGAGCAGAGGCTCAGCATCACCAAACTCCCAAGGGGGATGACCAGAAGGTACATCGTAGACGCGATTCGCGGCAAGTACCAAATGACATGATTAGGAGCAGTAGGAACGTATACGAGTGTCCGATAGCTAGTTATCGCACAGTTTGGGTGCTTAACGTCCCCCTGAGTGCTAGTTGGCGCACACTCAGGCGAGTGTTTGATGAGGTCGCGCCGGTTAGATTAGTCGAGGTATTGTCGTAGCGCGACAAGACCAAAATAGCACGAGCGACTTTTCAGAACAGGTGGGGTGCGCGTAATGCAGTTAGGCAGAAGCATTTGTCGTTGCTTCAAAACCATCTGCTAATAGTCCAGAAATAGCTAGGGTTAGATTTCGGGTTCGTGTTCAGTGAGGTGTTTCGGTTGATGCGAACCGAACCTTAGAGTCTGACCCACGCCCCCAGTTTGATGTTGATATGAATATGTGTATTTTGTAGACTTGTACAGGTTAAGAAATGCTGTACAATGCATAGTTATGCTGTATTATGCTATGTCGTATTTTGTATTAATGTGACATGATGCTATACAGGTGCGCTGTGGGTAGGCATGCTGTAGGCAGGTGCGCTGTAGGCAGGCACACTGTAGGCAGGTGCGCTGTGGGCAGGCATACTGTAGGCAGGCATACTGTAGGCAGGTACACTGTAGGCAGGTGCACTGTAGGCAGGCCTGGCGTGCAGTTATCAGAGACCTATGGAATATGATGGTCTCGTAATATTTAAGGGTCATGTTTATACTTTACTATGCCCTGTTCGGTAATTTATTTATCATGCTTTACAATGTATGTCAGTCGTAAGCTGTTGCCAGCAGAAACCAGATACTCCACGATCGAGAGGGAGTGCCTTGCGATTATCTGGGTGGTGTCTAAGTTGGCACGATATCTGTTGGGGGCACATTTTTTCCTCCAAACAGATCACAAACCACTGCTATTTTTGCAGTCGGCTAAATCCACCAGTGCTAAATTGACACGCTGGGCATTATTGCTACAGCAATTCAACTTTACTATTTTACCAATTCAGGGTGTATATAATGTGGTAGCAGATGTCTTGTCCAGGTTGTGAAGTTGGTTGGACATTTATAGTCTATGGGACAGGTACATCTGAAGAGAGTACTTATTACAATTTATGTAAGAAATGGGTTATGTTTATTAGAATTGGTATTTCATGATGATGTATTGTGGTATACTATATATTTATTGGCTGCCATAAAGGCAATATCTATGAAGTTGGACTCAATGTGTAGATATATCATATTATCTTATACCTATAGCTATATTATGAGAGATGATTGGTGATACGATGACTGGTTGTTTGATTGGTGACAATTAGTTATGTAGATTTGGTGTAACATGCATTGTGTTTAGACTACTCCAGGATTAGTCAGTCGTTGTCATTTTTCACGACTGCCAGTACCTGGTGTGGATTTGTACATGTTCCTTGTATTTAGTCTAATGAGTGAGAAGGCATGGATGACAATAGTATTGGACAACTCTGGCATTCTTTAGCTACATGAGGAAGTGCTATCTCGGCATTTTGTTCGCCCTTACTCCAGAGGGGGAGGGGGGTTGGGCGTGTGTTGCGTACGTTTTTACATATGGGGGTAGTCTTCGGTCCTGCCAATGTACGCACCAGTCTTGATATAGTTATATTATTTGTGCGTTCGATTTACTCACGCACCGACGTGCACAATGCAGAGTATGTGTTGCTCTTTGCGCACGGGTAACCGAGTTTTAGAAGGGAGTCTGACGTCATTAGCTGAAAGGGGTAGGCCGGACCATATGTCCGTGTGATATTTCGTTAATCGTGGCAAGTCTGTGGAAGCCATTCTTTTGTTGGAATATTGGTCTTCATGTCGAAGCCAATATTGGGAGTAACATGTAAGTTGTCGCCCCTTCGTATTCTTATGATTAGTATATTGAAACCTGAAGTTTAAGGCTACTCCTTGATAAAGTCTAGCGGGAATACATATTGTTATGTTATTCCTAGAATGGACCAACGGAGCTGTTAGCCTCTGTGATCTATCGTAGAAGGAGAATTCCTACGAGGGAACAAAGTTATTGGATTGTATTATTCATATTAAAATGCCGTTATGCCAATGCCAAAGTCGTGGCATGAGTTTGTGGAGAGGTTAGTTAAAACCCAAATACTAACCAAGATGTATCTTCATGTATACACCATTGATATTATATTGCAAATACGTTGTAAGGAATGAAGTCTTGGATCAAGACAGTCTTTTGTTGGATGAATGCGGGATTCAGAGGTATGGGAATACGTACTTAGTTGTATGTCCTCAGACAAGGTCAACGGACATTTTTATTACTGGTCAAACCTAGCATGAACATTATTGGATTCTTATTACTTAAGTGAGAGAGGATTTGTAGATATAAATGACCAGAGACGTATCGTTCATCGGAATGTCACCACTATGTATAATTTGTTGATCGTACCCGTCAAGGAACATTGTAGCGTCTTGTTAAACGTCTTCATACCACGTTAATAAATTATAATAACTTTACCTACGAGTTGAGTATAATCATGTTGGCCAAATTTGCCTACCACTCGTTGGAGTTCTGTTGACTAGCTCTTTATCAATTTTCATTCTACATTCGCGTCAAGATGCTAGTACACTGGTACATCTTCCACCAGCTATCATGTTACCTGAAAAGAGCTCAACAGCGTGTCTCCTCCGGTGGAAGAAAACTTCGTTTTCTTTCTTAAGGAGGGGGGCGGGGTGGTAGATTTTTTGGCGCGATTCAGTCGAGGAGATGTCAGCGGTCCTGTATGCACGCTTGTTCCCTTTGTCCGAGATTTCGCTGGGATTACATGAATGCCATTCTTGTTCATTGCTTGCCGATTGTTTCAGGTGTTCAGGATTATTGTTAGATTACTAGAAGGGTGATGTGATTTCTGGTGGTTCTTTCCTGGATATTATTTACGGTAGAATCTTGCAATTATGTATTGCCTTGTTTCAGTATTGGACGTCGCCTGTGAGCGATAGTCATTCTGTAGTCGCTTATTGGATTATGTCGGTGACTGTTTTGCTATTATGTTGAGCTGGTGATTTTGGCAAGTAGTTTGGCATTTTCATTACATTGTGTATTGCATTTCATGTATATTGTTATCCATGTGTGGCTCATATGTGTGCACCGTACTTATTAAAGGGTTATTACCTGATTTAGGTGTTATTGGAGTATTCATGTCAGCTACTGTGTACTGTGGTCATACCTTTGAGACAGCGAGCGAAGTGTATAGTGTGAGTGTGCCTTAAATCCATAGTACCAGTAGAGGGGTTTGTTCACACAGCACAAGTAGCCCGGTGTGCTCTGTGTGTGTGTACTCTGTACCATTAGATACATATAACCAATTCTGACAGATAGAATACACCAACCATCAGTTTGCAGCTGCCCCATCCACCTTCTCAACATATTTGACACACGATCATAAGGCGTTGCTCCACCCAGCATTCGCTCTCACGATTAATCGAATCATACATGGGTTGAACACTGCGACATATACACTGCTTAGACAGCGCAGACTACGATGGCTTGCCAACAGATATCTGCTACTGCCAACTGTCAGATGGCAAAAGAACAGTTGGGCTACCACAGCTGAGGTTCAAATATGTGTGTGCAAGAGAAACATGAGGGCACTCTACATAAATCGAGCATCCTGGGAGGATGAAGCTGCCGATCGCATCAAGTGACGATGCTCCCTACGGCGCCACCTGAGATTGGGCACTCACAACAAGTAGAAGAGAACAGAACAAGTTGAAAGGAATGTCGTAGATTTCTGATAGGGGAATTAAGACTTGGGTTGGTCCCTTCTGAATAGATTAGAATGAGTGATAGCCACAGTGAGAGATGATAGTAGAAATAAATTTCCACGAGTGAGATGGTAGAAATGTATAGAGGCTGTCCCGGAAAGCGAGAATCTTCTCTCTCTCCGCCTATCTTCTACAACAGATCCAGAGGAGTCAGACAGTCTATAAACTATATATATTAATATATATATATATATTATATATTACCACTCACGTGCACACACACACACACAATTGATGACATGTAGACACACACACATGGGAAACTATAACAATGATTATATAGATATTTATGAACGAGCTGACTCGACACACTGATTAAGTTCATGGGAATTTTTAATTATCAGAAAATTCCATCACAACACATAAAATTACATCAAAGCATATACAAATAGTCAAAAAAAATCAATAAAAATGCTACAAGAATGATAGACCCACAGTATGATCTTATCCCTCAAGGTATGCCCACAGTCCTGTTAGAAGAAAGTGATAGCCCCAAGGAATCAAGGATACATTAGCGGTAATCTAATGATTTTCCCCCTTTAAAGGTATGAACAGACTTAGATATTAGTATGATCTATCCTAAGGAAAAGTATCTTGTTGCAACAAAAAAAACTTGCATAAAGAAATTACAAAGTGGGTGAAATTTGGTATACCATAAAGGAGTCACTCGTTCCTGCTTTCTCTCGGTTCATTCATCAGGGCCCTGTCTCAGACAACCTTACATACAATCGTGCTGCTGTTCGCTGTCTGGCGCACATTATGACACAATCTGTTTTATCGTTTGATGAAGCGGATACCCAGCTCTGCAGATCTTGGTTTCATCCAATTTGTCCGGGGAGCGTCCTCTTCGGGCGATAATTTTGTTCAGATTTTAAGTTAGTATCACTTTATCAGTTCAGGTAAGAATTAGTTTTCAAGCGGACTCACAGGATCAGAATCACGAGGTTTCCACTACTTAGGAACAATGTCAGGTTTGTAACTTCGATCAAAAGGTAAAAATTCTTGGTCACACCACAAGTTGACATAATTTGCGGAACGTTACTGTTTGTAATAGTTTACTCGCCACAAGGGCTGAACTGTACTTAAGTTTTTCTCAGGAAGAATAAAATCTGGTGCAATAGGCCCGTTATGTCATTTCACCTTTAAAGGTCTTGTAAAGATTTTACACCAAGTCTTTTAAGGAAAATGTTTTTGTTCTTCTCAGATATTACTCATCAGTGCTTAACGCTGGCAAAGTTTGGGTTAACCCCAGTTTTCTTCACTAAACAAATATAAAATAATTATACATACTATGTACTCGTTATAACTTACATTTTAAACTGCCAGCGTACAGCTTGACTTATCATTAAAACTTCCCGTGAAATAAGTTATATTCATAAAATCAATCATCATGAATTAGGAATACATACGTATCCCGTCAATACTCACTGATGTAGCATTTCAGTTATAAGTTAATTTTAAATTATATTCTCGTCTGATTATTTAGCAGTAAAATCAAATTCATTTATAGCTGCATGATTTTAAGCTAGAAATATAATTTATTCTGCTTTCCACTGAAACACGTCACTAGAAAATAATACAGACTATATTTTAATTCTCTCTGCACAAAAGAACTAGTGAAAAATAGGCGATTCAACACTTAATCACTCACAAAATATTAGATACTTAATATAATATTTACCTCAACACAGAACTACGGTATCACATCGAAACTAAGAGTTTCACTTATAAGTTTAAGTATCTAGAACGAAGTGACCACGTCTACTGCAAATGGAGAATGAGTGAAATCAAGTTTAAAACTCTGGTTAATATCTTAAACCAGACAAAGATCCCACTATTTCCAAAAACCCGATCTCTCCCCTTTCCTAACACCTACGTACCTTAGACGCTGGACATAACATGCCAAACGCGTCTTAGACACCTCACGCTACGAAACTGTCTGAGAGTGCCGTGACAGAGGAAAATACCAGACAAATGTCTCATTCTGCGCCGTGCAGGTGTCGGTTTTCACACCTCACGCCGAAGAAACGCTCGTGTCAGGTGAAAATGCTAGACCAAAAGTCTGCTCCTATGTCTGAGTATGAAACATAATCACACATCTCGTCTGACTGCAGCGACTGACACGTTATATAATAACATGCGTGCGCGTTTCTAAATGAGAAAAGAAACAGGCAAAAGTTTGAATGGGAAAATAGTAATGTTTATAGTCGCAAACGTACGAATGCGAAAAACACAGGAAAAGGATAAAAGAGCGATAATAAAGTAAAGGACACGGGTAGAAAAAGAAGAGAATATAGAAAATTTATTGATCATAATCTCTATGCGACAAGGAACACCAGGCAAAATAAGACAGCTCAGGGCGGTCACGTCAGGGGCGTATTCCTAAAGTCAGTTATGACTGAAGGGGCTACTATATACAGGGTGTCCATAAAAGATTGTACCCTTTTCAAAAAATGTATTCTCGGCCCCATGATGTGGTACGAGGATGCTTTATATCACAAAAGTACGATAATCTCTGAAAGTTGTTAAGCATACCTTATGAAACACTTTCCATACCGTACTGCGGGGCATTTCCAACTCACGACTCGCTCTTCGAACTGACTTCATGGGGCTGTGCTGGAAGGCTTGCCGAACTCTATCCACTGCCTCCTCCGAACTTGACGGGCGACCGGTGCTTTTGCCTTCGCACAGGCAACCTTCCTCCAGGAATTCCGTATACCAACGCTTGATGGAATTCTTATCAAGTGGATCAACCCCAAATTGTATCCGAAAATTGCGTTGAACTGTGGTTCAAATCCTGGGCAAGCCACTCATGTCTGTTGTTTTTCTGTTGTCTAGTGTTCTACTTCTTTATTTCCTACGAGTGCCTTATAACATACCTTTATATTTGTTTCATATTAATTTACTGTTTACAGGCCTCGGGTTTCCCTCCCTTATGTGTTATACATGTTTATACAATACCAAACCTACCCTCTGTCCTGTTCTTACTGTTCTACGTCTACTATCATACTGGACACAGTATTAAGGTCTTTGTCTTGTTGGACTGACCAATACTGATATATAGGGGAACAACAGAAGTGATTGCGTCATTAATAGGCTGAACTGCCCATGATAAACTTCCGGTGTTATGTATAGAGGTTCGCACTAATGACCTGTCATTGAAACATCCTTTTTTGGGGATGCGTAGATGGCAGGGAGGACAGTGTGATTCGCTTGCATAGCTAGGCGGTGTTGTCGCACGGAAGGTCCAGGGTTCAAATCCTGGGTAAGCCACTCATGTCTGTTGTTTTTCTGTTGTCTAGCGTTCTACTTCTTTATTTCCTACGAGTGCCTTATAACATACCTTTATATTTGTTTCATATTAATTTACTGAACTGCGATAACAGACGTCGTTTTCGCATATTCTACCACACAAAACGCCTTCTGTTGTTTGGTCGGCGCCATTTTGCGAAAACAGTGCGCATGCTCACGGCGGGCATTTCAAGTGAAACATTTGTAATTGAATTGCAACCGGTAATTGTTACATGTCTCTCCACACACTGGTCAAGTTGGTGAAAAAAAAAATAGAAAAACGTGCATTCTTTTACGGACAACCTGTATATAGCCGATAGGATAGTCTAGCGCTCTCTCTTTCAAACCTCTACACCTCACGGTAGAAGAGGAACGACTAAGTATATATATATATATATATATATATATATATATATATATATATATATATATATATATATATATATATATATATATATATATATATATATATATATATATATATATATATATATATATATATATATATATATATATATATATATATATATAATACGTTATAACGCGTTTAAACGTAATACTATAAATTAAACATATTTATATGTGTTTAATTTAACGATACATAATATTAATACAATGAATATATTTATATATAATTATTTATCAATGCCTCATAATACAGGTTGGTTTAATGGTCATGGCCTATGTTTACATGTTTATATCCTCTCATGTGTCAATTAGATCTACATGAAACAAATGTCATAACAAGCAGTCATAATTTACATTCGACTAAAAAAGTGTATTTTTTTATATTTTCAGACACAAAACAAAGTCAAATAAAATCTGAGATAGTCAATAAACTGACTTTAGAAGTGACAGCAACAATTGTTGTCCACTATGACGTTATGTAGTGTGAGCAGCATATCACGTTGAGCTGTAATGTCATTGTGACATAATGTCATGTGATATAATGGCAGTTAATGTCTATGACGTTCATATCATACACATTAGTTGAATGAGAACGAACATATAACTACTATTAAGTGCAGCGTGACGTTTCAGTCACCCGGTATATTTAATAATATTTGTTTGTAATCTATGTTATTTTTTGTATTGAATTTAATGTATAATATGTATAATAATTTTATAATTATTATATATTATATATTAAAACATTTACACACGTAAAGTATACATCAATATTTGGCGTATGTATTTCTACTGTCATTACCTCTCATGTTATTGCTTTGTTTGTGGTAATTAAATTGTAAATGATTACACGCGGTAGAAATGTGTGAGATATGGCCTATCTAAGCAGATAATTATTGAGATGTTTGTCTGAAATAACAGTATGGCAGTTTTAAACTTTCTCTCGGAGCCGCGCTGGTGTAATGGCTTCGGCGTTGTACTGGCGACCAGGTGTTCATGGTTCAAACCCGGGCGTCAGCGTTTGAAGAAATGTTTACGGCCGAAAATTTGACTGAATAGCCTGAACGGCTCCTGTGATAAACCCTCTGTGGATGGGAAGGAGCGAAGCTCCTGACCGGGTTGGAAGGAAAGTCCTCAGGTTCCCCAGCCTCGCAATGACATGTCATTGGGCCGAAGGGCTGAAAGCCCAAGTGCCGCTGGTTTAAAAAAAAAAAAAAAAAAACTTTCTCTCGCTTCACTTTGTCCAACGCCCCGGTGACTGAATGACGCATTCCAGTTATAGTTACAGTTCAGTGGATCTGATATGTGGTCAGAAACTGAACACATTTGGCAGTCTTGCAGCAGTAGAAATGTAGATTTGATAGAAATAAATTGTATACTTCCCAATTAAATGGAGGTTATCGACAGCGTATGAGTAGATGAATTAGTGAGTGAGTGAATTTAGTGAAATGAGATGGAGGTAGGATTATGTATTTTGTGTGTGTGTGTGTGTGTAGAAGAAATGATCTGTGAAGATTGCCGACCTTGAGAACTCCATAGTAAAATAGAATTCTGATTTTGGCGCTTTCTATTTTCTGGATTTTAAGCCACAAATTCCTGACGTTTTTCTTGATGGCCCAAGTTCTCTCTGGGTCGTCTTGTGGCACTGCCAAACCAGCCACCTGCTCGGCATTTTCCAATGGTTGATCGATATCTGGTAGGAAACCATGATTATCATCGTGTCAATGAAGTAAAAACAACAAAATAAAAACATAAAATAAAACAAACAGGACAGACAAACGTTATCCATGTCTCCTGTGGCTATTTCATTCACTGGATTTATTTTTGGAATGGTTGGGTGGTTAAAGTACTTTCTTCTCGAGACAAAGTTACTGGTTCAAAACTAGGTAACGTCAACTCCAACCTACCAAGCTGTAAATGGGTACTTGACTGCTCATGAGTTAAGGAAGGTAAAGGCAGCAAGGACGTAAACCGGTCACACCCCGTCTCATAAAGCTGAGACCTAGTTCACTAACACGTCACTCTCCTATGGCAGTATCTACTATGGCCCTAACTTTACATTGTTGTTGTTGTTGTTGTTGTTGTTATTGTTGTTGTTGTTGTTGTTATTGTTGTTGCGAGTTGTTACTTGTTTTTTAAGCAGTTTGTTGTTCGTTGTTTTGTTGTTGCCTCATTGTTACAATTGTTGTTGTGTCATGTTGTTGTGTGCCCTTATTGGAAGTTGTTGTCAAACTTGCGGCACAATACTCTGTTTTTAAGCAGCATAAATTTCAAGTACTCTGTTACAATTATCAACTACAATAAGCTTTCAAGTACTCTCAGAACAAAGTAAAGCATCACCAGACAACATGTACCATAGTGCCCATGTTTTGAGTCGGCCTCTCCACTGTCATTAACTCCCTTGCCGGCAGCCCATGCCTGAGCTTGTCATGTTGTCTTGCTGTGATGCGTCTGCAGAAATTTTTATGACATGAAAAGGTTGCTTGCCTCATACACCACGCTCATTATCGCCTTCTACGACACGCATAAAGAGCCCAGTGACGTCTGTTGTTTCCTCATCGGTACTGTCATCTTGTGTGCCACCGTGCCCTTAAATGGAAGCAAAGAATGGTCAAACTGACCCTTAACTGGCATGGAGGCAGAAGAAGACTAAGGAGGGTTGGGCATGCTGTAGAAACATGTTGTCATAAATGTGTGCTGCACACAGTAGAAGGATTGGCGTGGTATGACAAGATCAACAATGTGGAACTGATGACAAAATAAATAATGTGGAAGTGATGAAAAGATCAATAATGTGGAACCAATGACAAGATCAATAATGTGGAACTGATGGACAAGATCAATAATGTAGAACTGATGACAAGATCAATAATGTGGAACTGATGACAAGATCAATAATGTAGAACTGATGACAAGATCAATAATGTAGAACTGATGACAAGATAGATCAATAATGTAGAACTGATGACAAGATCAATAATGTAGAACTGATGACAAGATCAATAATGTAGAACTGATGACAAGATCAATAATGTAGAACTGATGACAAGATCAATAATGTGGAACTGATGGACAAGATCAATAATGTAGAACTGATGACAAGATCAATAATGTGGAACTGATGACAAGATCAATACTATGGAACTGATGACAAGATCAATAATATAGAACTGATGACAAGATCAATAATGTAGAGCTGATGACAAGATCAATAATGTAGAGCTGATGACAAGATCACTAATGTAGAACTGATGACAAGATCACTAATGTAGAAGTAATGACAAGATCAATAATGTAGAACTGATGACAAAATCACTAATATAGAACTAATGACAAGATCAATAATGTAGAACTGATGCTAAGATCAATAATGTAGAAATGATGACAAGATCAATAATGTAGAACTGATGACAAGATCAATAATGTAGAACTGATGACAAGATCAATAATGTAGAACTGATGACAAGATCACTAATGTAGAAGTAATGACAAGATCAATAATGTAGAACTGATGACAAAATCACTAATATAGAACTAATGACAAGATCAATAATGTAGAACTGATGCTAAGATCAATAATGTAGAACTGATGACAAGATCAATAATGTAGAACTGATGACAAGATCATTAATGTAGAACTGATGACAAGATTAATAATGTAGAACTGATGACAAGATCAATAATGTGGAACTGATGACAAGATCAATAATGTAGAACTGATGACAAGATCAATAATGTAGAACTGATGACAAGATCAATAATGTAGAACTGATGACAAGATCAATAATGTAGAACTGATGACAAGATAACTAATGTAGAAATGATGACAAGATAACTAATATAGAACTGATGAAAAGATCAATAATGTAGAACTGATGACAAGATCAATAATGTAGAACTGATGACAAGATAAATAATGTAAAACTAGTGACAAGATCAATAATATAGAACTGATGTGCAGCCACAAACAAACAAACACCAGGTGAACAATTAAAAGTTAAGGTCATCTTATAGCAGATTCTGTCGTAGAGAAGTGAAGGTTAGAGATTTGACTTGACTAGATCCATCTTCGAGACGTGGGGTGACCAGTTCCCTTTCTCGTTGCCTTTTCCCGCCCTAACTCGAGCAAAGTCAGGTTCCCATTTACAGCTGGGTAGTATGGAACGTGTCGATACCGTGAACTGAGCGCAGCTCCTGTGCCGCGACAGGCCAGCGCTCTAACCACTCTGTAAGTCGGACGCTCAGGTGAACAATAGGTGAGGACAAGATACTGTTGTGGACAGGACAGACACTTTAAGGACAATAGTTGATAGCATTTCATAACAGTACTTGGCATTTCATGACAGTACTTGGCATTTAATAACAGTACTTGGCATTTCATGACAGTACTTGGCATTTCATGACAGTACTTGGCATTTCATAACAGTACTTGCCATTTCATGACAGTACTTGACATTTCATGACAGTACTTGACATTTCATGACAGTACTTGGCATTTCATGACAGTACTTGGCATTTCATGACAGTACTTGGCATTTCATAACAGTACTTGACATTTAATGACAGTACTTGGCATTTCATGACAGTACTTGTCATTTCATGATAGTACTTGACATTTCATGACAGTACTTGACATTTCACGACAGTACTTGACATTTCATGACAGTACTTGGCATTCCATAACAGTACTTGCCATTTCATAACAGTACTTGACATTTCATGACAATACTTGACATTTCATGACAGTACTTGGCATTTCATGACAGTACTTGGCATTTCAAATTGCACCTTGCTCTGGAATCCCCACGGCAAAGTAAATAAGTGAGACCTGTGGAGAAACAGACAAGACAGCTGGAGACGGCAATGAGGGAGATAAGGAAGACATGACACGACACTGAACGGATGGTACGAGACAGGAAGGTGTGGTGCGAACCAGCGGTTTACAAAGGCACGTTCAACACAAAACGTCAAGGATGTTTCACTCAAATATTTAGCCAGATCTGCTGTAGGATTCCCAAACATGGAGACAAGTAGAATCGACAATAAAAATGATACGAACTTTCATAAATGTGTGCTTGCGCTGAATAGAGGTACTGACACAGCATGACAAGATGACCAATATAGAACTGGTGGATATAATCATACAAACGCTACTGAAGCAAGATAGAAGGAGTAGACGCTGCCACTGGGCAGGAAACACATCGGGAAAACAGTTAATAGCGTTACAAGGCAGGTCCTGGTCTGGATTGTCCAGTGTGAAAGAAACAGTTAATAGCGTTACAAGGCAGGTCCTGGTCTGGATTGCCCAGCGTGAAAGAAACAGTTAATAGCGTTACAAGGCAGGTCCTGGTCTGGATTGTCCAGTGTGAAAGAAACAGTTAATAGCGTTACAAGGCAGGTCCTGGTTTGGATTGTCCAGTGTGAAAGAAACAGTTAATAGCGTTACAAGGCAGGTCCTGGTCTGGATTGTCCAGTGTGAAAGAAACAGTTAATAGCGTTACAAGGCAGGTCCTGGTCTGGATTGTCCAGTGTGAAAGAAACAGTTAATAGCGTTACAAGGCAGGTCCTGGTCTGGGTTGTCCAGTGTGAAAGAAATAGAGGGAGACTAAAGTGAACGGAGAAGAGTACAGGAGACAGACATGATAAAGTGATGAAGAATTCGTTGAAAGATATTTTACGGATGGAACAGGACAGGTAAGCTTGGCATGAACGAAGATCTATACTCCACTCGGACCTGAGCTTTAATAATAATGATACATGAACTCGTCTCCGATCCTATCTACAAAATAATCTGTAAAAAAGACGAAAACTTAAATTCTCCTTCCTCATATTTCGCGGTCATATAACTACATACATTCCCCTCCTTCACATAGTTGGCGATATGCCTCAGTCTTGTCTTCTCTCATAGCCAAACAGTTTTTCCTCCAGCTGGGGTAAGCAAATAATGGAATATTAAAACATGGAGAACTATACATACATAAATTATATATACCTACCACACATTCTAAAACGGGTCAGTGAACAGCGAGACATTGTGAAAATAATAATGTCTGTAAAACGAAGCAGTCTGGCCAGGTTCAGAATTTCACATGTGCATCCTTGGCGCGGAATTCTCAGAAATCTGCAGATGTACAGAAACAGGACACGTGGTCAGGTGTCTGCAAGATTAGTATATTGTTAAAGGGGAAACTGGGAACATATGAAATCAGAAGGTATATCGTACAGTTAGTGTTTCAGTTAGTGTTACAGTTAGTGTTACAGTTAGTGTTACAGTTAGTGTTACAATTAGTGTTTCAGAATAAAAACCATAAAGGAAGAAGTAACAGAAAAAATGAATTTCTTGTCCCCATGTTGTAAAGAAGTTTTATACTTTTACAAACGGTTACCTCTGAAAATACAAGAATTGAAGTGGTATGACTGTATTACCACGAAATGACAGGATCACCACGGTATGACAAGATTACAACGGTATTAAAGGATCCTTACGGTATGACAGGATCACCACGGTATGAAAAGTTCACAACGGTATGACAGGATCCTTACGGTATGACAGGATCACCAAGGTATGACAGGTTAATCCCTGATGGACTGTTTCACCATGATACGACATGATCAGCACGTTATGATAGAATCCCTACGGTATGGTAAGATAACCACGGAACGACTGTATTACCACGGTATGACAAGATCACCACGGTATGACAGGATCAGCACGGAAAGACTGTATCACCACAGTATGACAAGCCGCTGTTCAGAGGACTCCGGTTTCCTCCATTATTTATGACAAGATCACCACTGTATGACAAGATCACCACAGTATGATAGAATCCTTATGGTATGACAGGATCCTTACGGTATGACAGAATCATCACGGTATGACAAGATCACCACGGTATGATAGGATCCTTACGGTATGATAGGATCACCATGGAATGAAAGGATCACCACAGCATGACAGGATTACGACAGTATGACAGGATAATCACAGAAAGACTGTATCACCATGGTATAACAAGGTCACCGCGGTATGACAGAATCACCACGGTATGACAAGATCACCATGGTATGACACGATCACCACGGTATAACAAGATCACCACGATATGACAAGATCACCAAGGTATGACAAGATCACTACGGTATGACAAGATCACCTCGCTATGACAGGATCAGCATGGTATGACAAGATCACCTCGCTATGACAGGATCACCACGTTGTGACAAGATCACCACGGTATGACAAGATCACTACGGTATGACAGGATTACCACAGTATGACATAATCCTAGTGTGGCACTTCCGGAAGTACCAGAATACATGTTGAGGATACCAACTAATAGCAATACAAGGCAGTTCTGCTCTGTGATCCACATGGTAAGAGAAATGTAAGTACATACACACACGAGGTGAAAGATAACATATTTAAAAGATATATTGATGACATGGAAAGACCTTGAACAGAAGAAGGTACACAACAGGGAGGCTTGGCGTGTAGTTGTTGAAATATGCCCCACAAGGTAATGAATAAATGAACGTAGATACACAACTCCAATCTGAGAAAGACAACAGGACAATAACTACTACAGCTAGAAACGTGACTGAAGGTAGACATTGACACAACATCTCCTATTAGAATAGTTAAATATCTCCTTGACAGGAACCCACAAGAGAAGCGTCCGGCTGCCAAAAAGACATTGGAAAAGAACCTGGGGTAACCGTAATCTCATTAGGACGACAGTTCAATATATAAAGTGATGGACAGCAACAACTGTGGTTCTAATTTTATCGAGCAACAAAAAGAATGGAGTATTACGACAGGAGGTTATACAGGCAACTTCAAGAAAAGGAAGACATTTTTCTCCGTCTTCTTCAGCTAGTCAAGACATTAAAACCTATGAGTTTGAAAGCGAAGAGCCATTAAAACAACCAACGGTCAGCGGCTCAAGAACTGGCACGTTTAAAAAAGTCGATAAATGGAATTTCCAATTACAGTCATCAAATAATGAAGTTAGTCCGAGACTGTACGATAATAATTTTATATTTAAAGGAATAAACATAGGCCGTTTTTATTCGTCTCTCCCATTGATGATTTTTTAAAGTGAGAGAGGTTGGGAACATTTCTTGGAACTTATAAAGTGACCAAGTCCAGAGGAAATCCCAGATATCCAGCTACAAGTTAACTGTGAAAGACCAAACAATTAAGGAAAAAAAAGTCATAAAGCTGCTAAAACATGGAGGAAGCTGCTGGTCCAAATGGTAGTTCAGTAAAAGCAATCAAAGTAGACACTGGCACAGCTGCTGAGATAGTATACACATCACTCAGTCTGGTAAAGAATAGAAATACTAGCAAAATGGAAGGAATGATATCTAAGCCAATTTATCCAAGAGGGAGGAATTACAAGATTGTACACACTGCAGACAATTCTGACATTGTAATTGCCAGGGACAAAATAATATTAAACAACATCATTCTTGAGAGATTAAAAGAGTTCATAGATAAACAACTGAGAGATGAAAAAGCAGGTTTTTAGCCAAACAGATCCTGTACAGATCAGATAGCCAGATTCAGATAAGATGATAGGAAACTCTAGACAGAGCGATACAACAGGAGGCAATCTGATCATCAGATGAAATCATGTGTCGATCAAGTGTTTCGGCCCCTTAACCTCCTTTACACTCTAAGGGAGGCGGGACCACTTAGGTCATGACTCCCAAGTGTCAGCCTCCTGTTGTCTACTGCAGAGAATTGAACCCACTCCACCTTGGTTGCAGCTTTCAAATTAATTCCTATCTAGCGCAAATGTCTTTTCCTCAACTCTTGATCCTTATAAAGCCGAGACCTAGTGTTGATGACGTCATAAAGCCGAGACATAGTGTCGATGACCTCAACTCTTGATCCTCATAAAGCCGAGACCTAGTGTTGATGACCTCAACTCTTGATCCTCATAAAGCCGAGACCTAGTGTTGATGACCTCAACTCTTGATCCTCATAAAGCAGAGACCTAGTGTCGATGACCTCAACTCTTGATCCTCATAAAGCCGAGACCTAGTGTCGATGACCTCAACTCTTGATCCTCATAAAGCCGAGACCTAGTGTTGATGACCTCAACTCTTGATCCTCATAAAGCCGAGACCTAGTGTTGATGACGTCATAAAGCCGAGACCTAGTGTCGATGACCTCAACTCGTGATCCTCATAAAGCCGAGACCTAGTGTCGATGACCTCAACTCTTGATCCTCATAAAGCCGAGACCTAGTGTTGATGACCTCAACTCTTGATCCTCATAAAGCAGAGACCTAGTGTCGATGACCTCAACTCTTGATCCTCATAAAGCCGAGACCTAGTGTCGATGACCTCAACTCTTGATCCTCATAAAGCCGAGACCTAGTGTCGATGATCTCATAAACCCGAGACCTAGTGTTTTGATGATCTTGATCTCAACTCTTGATCCTCATAAAGCCGAGACCTAGTGTTGATGACGTCATAAAGCCGAGACCTAGTGTCGATGACCTCAACTCTTGATCCTCATAAAGCCGAGACCTAGTGTCGATGACCTCAACTCTTGATCCTCATAAAGCCGAGACCTAGTGTTGATGACGTCATAAAGCCGAGACCTAGTGTCGATGACCTCAACTCTTGATCCTCATAAAGCCGAGACCTAGTGTCGATGATCTCAACTCTTGATCCTCATAAAGCCGAGACCTAGTGTCGATGATCTCAACTCTTGATCCTCATAAAGCCGAGACCTAGTGTTGATGATCTCAACTCTTGATCCTCATAAAGCCGAGACCTAGTGTTGATGATCTCAACTCTTGATCCTCATAAAGCCGAGACCTAGTGTCGATGACCTCAACTCTTGATCCTCATAAAGCCGAGACCTAGTGTCGATGACCTCAACTCTTGATCCTCATAAAGCCGAGACCTAGTGTTGATGACGTCATAAAGCCGAGACCTAGTGTCGATGACCTCAACTCTTGATCCTCATAAAGCCGAGACCTAGTGTTCATGATCTCAATTCTTGATCCTCATAAAGCTGAGACCTAGTGTCGATGACCTCAACTCTTGATCCTCATAAAGCCGAGACCTAGTGTTGATGACGTCACAAAGCCGAGACCTAGTGTCGATGACCTCAACTCTTGATCCTCATAAAGCCGAGACCTAGTGTCGATGATTTCAACTCTTGATCCTCATAAAGCCGAGACCTAGTGTCGATGATCTCAACTCTTGATCCCCATAAAGCCGAGACCTAGTGTCGATGATCTCAACTCTTGATCCTCATAAAGCCGAGACCTAGTATTGATGATCTCAACTCTTGATCCTCATAAAGCCGAGACCTAGTGTTGATGACCTCAACTCTTGATCCTCATAAAGCCGAGACCTAGTGTCGATGACCTCAACTCTTGATCCTCATAAAGCCGAGACCTAGTGTCGATGATCTCAACTCTTGATCCTCATAAAGCCGAGACCTAGTGTCGATGACCTCAACTCTTCATCCTCATTGTAGTGGATTTGATGGTATTGTATGATTGTGATATTACTTAGTGTGATGCATGAGGTCAGCTGTGAAGGCTCCTGAGATAAATGTAGCTGTGAATTTTCAGAAGGCCCTTCTTGCTACCACTACGACCTCACACCTATCTTTTTTTTTTCTAATGAATGTGGCTACGTTAAAATTCTAGGGTATGATATGTAATGTGTTGTGGTAGTTTACATACACACACACACAGATATTTAATAAGTTTAATAATATTAATAAAATGTTATGACACACTGAACTAACTCAAGCTGTGTACAATTTTTGATAATAAATTTTCTTTAAGTTTATTTGTTCTGAACCAAGGTTTTATTTTGGTCAGAACATATGAAAGGTTTTGCAATTATTAATGAAATGCATGAATATATGGCATAATAAATGAAAGGAGTGTACATATGTATTTTACAAGACTAGTTAATATTACTACTGTTTATGGTTGTAATTTTTCTGGGAGAACGTTTAATGGATGTGCTGTTGGGGTGGCCTCATCACTCCCTGTCTATGGCGACTACACATTGTCCATTTATTGATGATATAATTGGTGTGTTAGAAATTAAGTTGGTGAGTATTCAGCAGTCCAGACGCTCACGTATCTTGAATGAGTAATCTGGTGCTGGAATCAGGTGGCCCCACCTCTCCGTGCTTGGGGGCAATATCAGGCTGCTCTGCCAAAATATAAACTGCACGGGTCCACTCTTGTAATATTCAACACCTCATTTGACACCACAATGGTGCCAAATAAAAACTCACAGTTCTGCAATAAAGTATTGGTCATGTGTCAGAATTCCATCCTCTAAACCATTTCTGGACACAACACCACACACAACAACAACACCACATAGACGGGTCAGATCTCTTTGACCATACAACACATCTTACCAATTTGGTTTTACATAGGATAAGTTCTCCCAGACTACATATTCTGAAATATGTTCATTAGCTTCCTGCCATAGAATAGGATAGGTGATATGTTCCACTGATCTCAACACTTGATCTTTCTTTCATAATCCTTGCTGGAGTTTATGTATTTTATTTGTCTCTAGACCCTGAACTGGGGCGGGGGGTCTAGAGCGAATCCTTACTTGTTGTAAGGGATAGATTTTGATATGGCAGTATAAAATCACTCGAAACATTAAACAAATATTAAAATATACAAAGAAATACTTTCAGTCTTACCAGAATTATGAATATAGAACACAGTTATCTGCTAGCAAAACTCAGCTGAGCTGCTGGCGTTAGTATGGCGTCCCTCTAAATATTTCAATTAGCTTCTGGGAATTACACCACTAAATAATTCACTGTGTCTACTAGGACAACTTATGACGAATGGCAAAGATGCGCGTCTGAGCGCCGATAATATATTCATCTATGGCCAATCACCGCCTTTTCCTTTTCAAATTCAAACCTCCTACCAAAAAGTCATTTCAGTCATACCTCAGTCAAGTATGCATTATTGTCTGTTGGTCCGTCTGTCTCTACTTGCGTTTCACAAAAAACACACTTGTTTTTTGAACCAACTCCGCCTTCCCCTACACAATTTTGCCTTTACAATTATTTTTAGCCACAGTTCACCATCCCATCCCGTCTCTTTCATTCCAACTAGATTTTAGCACTTGAGTCTCAAGGCTACAGTTTTTGAAAATTAGGGACATTTTTTGTTTCAATGCAGACGCTCGCTGATATGAACAACACAGTCTTTTGTCAATATCTTTCTTATTACACTAGTCAACAAATTTTCAAAAGTTTTTTGTACCAGAAATTAAATGTACCATTTCTTATTGATTTTGACATGCTGATTTCAAATATCATAATGAAATTCACCAATTGGCTCTGGTTTTTTTTTTAAATGATGAATTTATATTACAGTAATACAAATAATGTATGCTTGTTTACTTCTCTGGGCTAAACAACTAGTCTTTCTACTTTAGCATTATAAAAATTGTGGTTACATACTCAATTAATTGATATTTTAACATAAAATGATAGAAAAAATAAAAACATTATTTAAAGTTTACATATCATGCTTTAAAAAGGCACATTTGAACCCATTCCGTCATTATTCAGTCGCTGTTCGAGCTCTCTTTGCTTGCTTCTTGTAGTCAATCGATGAGGTGTCTCTTGTCACAGTCCAACAGTAATCAACAAGCATTGAAGGGCTCCAATTGCCTTGATACCTTGTCTCCATAGCAGCAATGTCCTGGTGAAATCGTTCACCATGCTCATCACTGACCGCTCCACAGTTTGACGTAAAGAAATCCAGATGAGAATCCAGAAAATGAATTTTCAAAGACATGTTGCAGCCAAGACTCTTATACTTCTGAAGGAGATTTTCTACAATTTCATTGTAATTATCAGATCTGTTGTTTCCAAGAAAATTGTCCACCACTGACTTAAATGCTAGCCATGCTGCTTTTTCCTTGCCATGCAACACGCAAAGAAACTCGTCATCATGAAGAAGTTTTCGAATTTGCGGACCAACAAATACTCCCTCTCTTATTTTAGCTTCACTCAGTCTTGGAAATTTTCTGATGAGGTATTTGAAAGCCTCATCTGTTTTCTCCATTGCCTTGACAAAGTTTTTCATGAGACCCAGCTTAATGTGCAAGGGTGGCAACAAAATCTTGCTGGTGTCGACAACTGCTGGGTTCTCAACGTTCTTACTGCAGGCTGCAATGACTGCCTGGTTGGCCAATGTCTTCTGATGTAATGGTCACTTCGTGCACGGATATCCCACTCACAGAGAAAGCAACAGTACTTGATGTATCCACCCTGTAGTCCAAGCAAAAGAGCGACCACTTTTAAGTCACCGCAAAGTGACCAATGATGATGATCGTAGTTTATACACTTCAAAAGCTGCTTAATATTTTCATAAGTTTCTTTCATATGAACTGCGTGACCAACTGGAATTGGCGGTAACACATTACCATTATTCAACAAAACAGCTTTAAGACTTGTCTTGGATGAATCAATGAAAAGCCTCCACTCTTCCGGTATGTAATTGATGTTGAGGGCTGCCATTAAACCAGAAATGTTGTGGCACGCAGAAAGGTCACCCTCTTTGAAAAAGAATGTAATAAGCGGCTTCTGGCGGTTCCTATACACAGAAATTGTAACATCTTCTGCCAGGAGATTCCACTGTTGCAATCTGGAACCCAAAAGCTCCGCCTTGTTCTTCGGTAAATTCAGATCTCTTACAAGATCATTCAGTTCACCTTGGGTTAGTGGATGTAGTTTGCTCAAAATCTGTGTCACTTGAGGTTGATGGTTCAGGACCACCAATGTCCTCTTCATCAGTGGAAGCAGCTGAAAAGGATTCTGGCACTTTGGGAACTGGTAGGTCATCGCCATGTGGTACCGGAAGTATTGCAGAGGGGATGTTTGGATATTCCAGAGTCCATTTTTTCTTCTTTGATATGCCTTTCCCAATTGGAGGGACCATGCAAAAGTAACAGTTGTTGAGATGATCAGTGGGCTCTCTCCAAATCATTGGGACTGCAAAAGGCATAGCTTGCCTATTGCCAGTCAACCACAGTTTAAGATGTGCTGCACATGTATTGCAGCATATGTGTGGCACCCAGCTCTTATCTTGATCTCCTATTCTGCAGCCAAAATACAAACTGTACGCCTTCTGGCATTTCTAACTACGATACTTTTGATAAGGACAAATGCACTAACTAATGGCAAAATTTTATCAGAGATAAGGTATTTATACACAAAGGTGATGTAATCATAGGTAGGATTGCATCATCAACTTCTAGTAACATTTTTATTGGTCATTAGAAAAAATTATGCAATCGCCCACAACAGTTGCGTCATATATATATATATATAAATTTACCGTAATTAAATAAACTAGTAGCATATATCTTGAAAACTAGAGCCAATCAACATTTTTTAATGTCATTTTCGTTTTCAGCACACCAAAATTAGTTAAGATCAGCTATTTTCATTTCTGGTACATTTTGGTTGTTGACTAGTGTTATCTATCCGTCTGTATAAATGAAAGCATATTATTTCACTGCTCAAGATGGGCCATCCGGCCAGCTAGGTTTTATATTCCTAACATCATTATTAAGAAAAAGTTACTTTTCAAGGTTAGTTGGTTTTTCGAAATATTTCTAGCATCTTCTATACTGCGTTTGCCGCTGAATTCAAATAAACGGACTAAGTTATCGCAAAAGCGTCCAAGAAATGACTGTTGCGTATAATAGCTAAGGTCCCTTTTGTCGATTTCTTTACCTTGTGTCAACTTGGGGACGTGACTTTTCCTCCTTTCCCCACCAATTGCGTCTTTTAGCCTTGCTAGTTTCAAGCACGCGTTCAGTCAGATTTTTCCTTTTGATCTTCGTTCTCATCCCGTTCCAAGGGTAACGTTTTGCCTTCACGTCTAACAATTTAATTTCCATGGCGGGTGATGACCCGCGGCGTGGGCGATCATGTATTCTAGTAGCTTACGCATTAATTTTTATCCCTACGTTGTATCATTGGAGATATTTTAACGTTGTATCATGGTTAATTTTATGACACATCTCCCCACTTGAAAACATGCCTACGGCAAGTTCTAAAACCAGTGATACACATAGATAAAATCTCTCCTCACGCCTGCCATTACTTTAATTTTGATCACAGGGGTGCCGACTGAGGAAATCTGCACCGACATTCAATTTGCCTGGGATATATTGGATACTAAACTGATAAGGTTGAAGCAATAAAGACCACCTCAGCAATCTTGCGTTTTCATGCTTAGCCTGAGATAAGAATACGAGAGGCTGATGATCCGTCTCGACCACAAAAGTCCTACCATATAGATAGATTTGAAACTTCTTTATTGCCCAGATTAACGCTAAACATTCTTTTTCGCTTGTGGAGTATCCTTGTTCCGCCTTATTCAATTTGCGGCTTGCATAAGCGACTGGTTTCAGTTCCCCATCGGGTGAAGATGATCTTTGCAACAAATAGAAGTCCCTTGCGAGTCAGATCAGTCAGAGGAGCACAAATAGAGTTAAAATCTTTGATATATTTTTGATAAAATCCGCATAACGACACGAATGATCGCACGTCCTTTTTTGTTTGTGGTCTAGGTGCTCTCTGCAGTTTTTCCAAGTTCTTGGGATCAGGGGTCATGCTACCCTGATATATACAGTGTGTCCCACGAATTCCAACTCTTTGCATCCAATGCAACATTTTGTTGGCCTAGCAGTTAAGTTCGCCTCCCTAAGCCTATTAAATAACATTTCTAGAGTTTCAATGTGTTCTTCAAATGTCTCTGTGGCGACGAGAATATCATCCATGAAATTCGTGATACATGGGTTATTCAGGGGATCCAACAATTTGCGCATCATCCTTGAAAATACACTCGGAGCATTTTTCAGTCCGAATGGTAGCATGTTGAATTCATAATGTCCATCCGAAGTGCTAAAAGCCAAATAAGGTCTCACTTCAGGCTTCACTGGGATCTGGTAATAGCCTTTACTAAGATCCACCTTTGAAAAGTATTTTGCCTTGTTCAGTCTGGCAAATAACTGTTTTGTGTCTGGTAATGGATCCACTTGTCCTTCTGTGACAGCATTCAGTTTCCTGTAATCTATGCACAGTCTGTGTTCCCCAGACGGTTTTCTCAACAAAACGACACTAGAGCTAAAAGATGATTCACTGTGTGAAATAATCCCCTCCTTCAACAAATAATCTATTTCTTCCTTCAATGCCTTCTCCTTCGCGAACGGAATAGAATAGGCTCTCATACAGATTGGGTTTGAGTCTACCAGTTTCATGTCATACTGTAGCAAATTTGTATGGCCTGGTTTATCTGTTAATACATCTGTATGTTCCTCCAGAACCTGTTGAACTCTCTCCCTCTGGTTTTTAGTCAGGTGCTTACTGACTTTTACCTGTGCTGCTGTTTCACAAGGATGTAATGGGTATTCATGTGAGGTGAGTGGTTCCTTTTGCATTTGAGTTGCGATAGCTAAGGTCAGTAAGGGGGTGCTTTCCTGGAGTGGTCTGTCCAGATACTTCTTTAACAGGTTTACATGATAAACTTTCTCCTTCCCCTTTTTGTCAATTTTATAGTTTGTTCTAGACACCTTCTCTAGAACCGTATATGGACCTTGCCATCCAATTTGTAATTTATTCTGGCTACCGGGTAGTAGAAGCAGCACCTTCTCTCCCACAGCTAGTTCTCTGTCCTTTGCCTTCCTATTAAAATATGCTGCATGTTTCTTCCTGGCTTGTTTCAAATTATCATTTGCCAGTTTCCATCCAGCTTTCAAACGAGTGGTCAGTTCGTTCACGTATTGATAAGATGAGGTAACAGTCTCTTCCGCCTTCTCATCTGTCCAGGTCCTTAATAGGGCTTCTAATGGACCTTTTATTGGCCTCCCAAATAGCAGAGTTGCGGGAGCCATCCCGGTTGAACTATGTGGTACC
Organism: Oreohelix idahoensis; assembly: GCA_024509875.1. Taxonomy (NCBI): domain Eukaryota; kingdom Metazoa; phylum Mollusca; class Gastropoda; order Stylommatophora; family Oreohelicidae; genus Oreohelix; species Oreohelix idahoensis. The sequence goes on along the minus strand of JAMPIV010011446.1, from coordinate 372,756 downwards.
TCCCGATACGCAAACAATGCGGCGGGCAGGAATTGATCCCACAGATCCGGTTTTTCGTGTGCCAGCTTTCTCAGGATAGAAATGAGAGTCCCGTTGAACCTCTCTACCTGGCCGTTCCCTTGCGGATGGTACGGACTACAATGAAAGTGTCTGGCTTGAAATAGCTTAAAAACTTCTTCCGTTAGTTTCCCCTTGAACTGAGAGCCATTATCCGTCAAGATTTGATGCGGGAATCCTAATCGGGTAAATATTGTAAGTAGTGCCTCTGCTACATGTTTTGAATCAATTGATGGCAGGGCTACCGCCTCTCCCCACATAGAACAAGTGTCCACCAGAGTAAGGATGTAACTGTTCCTCCTCTTGGTCCGAGTGAGAGGTCCCACAATATCCACTGCAACCCTCTCAAAAGGTGTTCCCACTATGGGCATTTCCCCTAGAGTTGCAGGAGCAGTCCAGTGCTTTGGAGCTACCCTTTGACATTCTGGGCAGGATTTGACATCTCTTTTTATATCCTCCGTTATCCCTGGCCAGAAGTAATGACAAGCTATACGCTGTCCTGTGGCGCTGATCCCCATGTGACCACTGAAGGGAATCGCATGCCCGAGTTCCATCACTTTATCCCTATATGAAGTGGGAAGAACCAGCTGGTTGTGACCATTTGTTCCAGCTCCGGCCTTCCTGTATAATAGTTTGTTCTTCATAAAATATTCCCCCTTGCTCGGAGGTGTGTGGCATTTGGGCAATTTTTTAAAACATGGCTTGAGTGTCCTATCCTCAGCCTGCGCCTTCCTCATCTCCTCTGGATGAGCATTTATAGGTTCACCTTCTTCCTCCTTCTTCTGTGACCTGGTCTGCACTGTCGCCATGATCACAGGTCTCTCGGGATTCCCCAAGAAGACTTATCTACACCCCAATATCAGAGGGTAGATTGGTTCATCTATCACTGCTGCTCTGATTTCTCCTTCCACATAGCGAGTTTTCACCGTTATCCTTGCGATGGGAAGTGTCATGAGTGGTATGTCCTTAGTTGCCCCTTGTATTTCCACTGTTTCTGTGGTATACTGACTTGGGTCCACTAGGCTAGACTTCACAACTGAATCATAATCCAAACCTGTATCATAAAGGCACCTTATGGTGACCCCATTACAAATAACATCCTCACAAACTGGGGGGTGATAAGGTTCCTGCTGTCCCTTAGGATTAACCTTTAATCTTTGAGTCCCCGACTTCATTGCAGCAATGTTTGAAGGTTTCCTTCTACAAAATTCGGTGTTATGGTTATCTTTCTTGCACCATTTACACCATCTTTTTCCTTGGTTAAACGGTTTTCTTTCATTGGATTTTTGGTCATTGAACTGTGAGTTTCTGTCTCGGTAGTCATTTCTTGGCCGTTCAAAGTTTGTCCTACCTTTATTTCCCTGCTCTCTATTATCAAATTTATTAAATTGCTGTGGAGCTTTAAAATTGTCTATGTGCTTCTTTTTAGCACCACTTACCTCTGCCTGGGCTGCCTGATACCTCTCAGCGACATTTAAAACCTCCCCCAACTTCTCTGCACCTTGTTCCATGAGAAATTTTCTCATGTCTGGAGCCATGGACTCTCTCAATTGCTCAATCATGATCATTTCTTTAAGATCTTGGGTCTTCCCCAGAGCAGTCCATTTCTCCAAATAGGTTTCCAGTCTGGCAGAGAATTGGTGGTATGTCTCCCCAGACGACAGTTTGGCATTTCTAAATTTCTTACGATAAAATTCACCATTTTTTTCGTACCTCAATAACAAAGCCTGCTTTAACATGTCATAATTGTCCTGGTCTTCTCTGTTCATTTTTGCGAAGACTTCGTAAGAAGTACCTCTCAGTCCCTGTGATAACTTTAAACTCCACCTCTCTCTCTCTCTAACCCATATGTAGTAGCTAATAACTCAAAACGTCCTAGGTACCCCTCTATGTCATCGTCTTTTTCAACAAAATGGTCTAAATGAAACCCCATAGCTGATGTTGAGGCTCCCAGACTGGGCGTAGCATCTGAGGCAAAAGGGCTGGCACCATTTTCAGGAGCCTGGCCTTGTAGCTCCAGCTCCCTTAGTCGTAATTCGTGCTCCCTTTGCAGCTTTCTATCTTCTGCCTCCCTTTCGGCAGTCAACCTTTTATCTTCTGCCTCCCTTTCGGCAGTCACTCTTTTTTCTTCTGCTTCCCTTTGCTGTCGTTTGTCTTCTGCCTCAATCTGCAACCTCTGAATTTCTTTTTCAGCCTCTAATTTTCTTTCGGCCTCTTTTTCTAATCTTCTTTCTTCCCGTTCAATATACTTATCACATTCAGCCGTTACATATTGAATTAAAACCTGACCATCCATTCCCATATCCTTTGCCGTTAGCACAGCAGCTGATCTGAATTTGCCTAGCTCCGCCATACTTTTTAAACAATTCTAGCAATGAGCAAAGTAAAATTTCCAACCACTAAAGTAATTCTAATTACTCTAGTCTAAAATAATTCTAATTAATTAATTAATCAATTAACTACCACTGGCTGTGAAGATTCACCAACTTTTATTTTCAGGGACACTTTTAAATTTTATAATGTGTTCCCCTAATTTATTTCTCCCCCCAGGAGATCCTAATATTATTGATAGGCTAATTATCCCGGGACAAGAGACCCCAATATATGTAGTGGATTTGATGGTATTGTATGATTGTGATATTACTTAGTGTGATGCATGAGGTCAGCTGTGAAGGCTCCTGAGATAAATGTAGCTGTGAATTTTCAGAAGGCCCTTCTTGCTACCACTACGACCTCACACCTATCTTTTTTTTTCTAATGAATGTGGCTACGTTAAAATTCTAGGGTATGATATGTAATGTGTTGTGGTAGTTTACATACACACACACACAGATATTTAATAAGTTTAATAATATTAATAAAATGTTATGACACACTGAACTAACTCAAGCTGTGTAAAATTTTTGATAATAAATTTTCTTTAAGTTTATTTGTTCTGAACCAAGGTTTTATTTTGGTCAGAACATATGAAAGGTTTTGCAATTATTAATGAAATGCATGAATATATGGCATAATAAATGAAAGGAGTGTACATATGTATTTTACAAGACTAGTTAATATTACTACTGTTTATGGTTGTAATTTTTCTGGGAGAACGTTTAATGGATGTGCTGTTGGGGAGTCCTCATCATTCCCTGTCTATGGCGACTACACATTGTCCATTTATTGATGATATAATTGGTGTGTTAGAAATTAAGTTGGTGAGTATTCAGCAGTCCAGACGCTCACGTATCTTGAATGAGTAATCTGGTGCTGGAATCAGGTGGCCCCACCTCTCCGTGCTTGGGGGCAATATCAGGCTGCTCTGCCAAAATATAAACTGCACGGGACCACTCTTGTAATATTCAACACCTCATTTGACACCACAATGGTGCCAAATAAAAACTCACAGTTCTGCAATAAAGTATTGGTCATGTGTCAGAATTCCATCCTCTAAACCATTTCTGGACACAACACCACACACAACAACACCACATAGACGGGTCAGATCTCTTTGACCATACAACACATCTTACCAATTTGGTTTTACATAGGATAAGTTCTCCCAGACTACATATTCTGAAATATGTTCATTAGCTTCCTGCCATAGAATAGGATAGGTGATATGTTCCACTGATCTCAACACTTGATCTGTCTTTCATAATCCTTGCTGGAGTTTATGTATTTTATTTGTCTCTAGACCCTGAACTGGGGCGGGGGGTCTAGAGCGAATCCTTACTTGTTGTAAGGGATAGATTTTGATATGGCAGTATCAAATCACTCGAAACATTAAACAAATATTAAAATATACAAAGAAATACTTTCAGTCTTACCAGAATTATGAATATAGAACACAGTTATCTGCTAGCAAAACTCAGCTGAGCTGCTGGCGTTAGTATGGCGTCCCTCTAAATATTTCAATTAGCTTCTGGGAATTACACCACTAAATAATTCACTGTGTCTACTAGGACAACTTATGACGAATGGCAAAGATGCGCGTCTGAGCGCCGATAATATATTCATCTATGGCCAATCACCGCCTTTTTTTCCTTTTCAAATTCAAACCTCCTACCAAAAAGTCATTTCAGTCATACCTCAGTCAAGTATGCATTATTGTCTGTTGGTCCGTCTGTCTCTACTTGCGTTTCACAAAAAACACACTTGTTTTTTGAACCAACTCCGCCTTCCCCTACACAATTTTGCCTTTAAAGTTATTTTTAGCCACAGTTCACCATCCCATCCCGTCTCTTTCATTCCAACTAGATTTTAGCACTTGAGTCTCAAGGCTACAGTTTTTTTGAAAATTAGGGACATTTTTTGTTTCAATGCAGACGCTCGCTGATATGAACAACACAGTCTTTTGTCAATATCTTTCTTATTATCTATCCGTCTGTATAAATGAAAGCATATTATTTCACTGCTCAAGATGGGCCATCCGGCCAGCTAGGTTTTATATTCCTAACATCATTATTAAGAAAAAGTTACTTTTCAAGGTTAGTTGGTTTTTCGAAATATTTCTAGCATCTTCTATACTGCGTTTGCCGCTGAATTCAAATAAACGGACTAAGTTATCGCAAAAGCGTCCAAGAAATGACTGTTGCGTATAATAGCTAAGGTCCCTTTTGTCGATTTCTTTACCTTGTGTCAACTTGGGGACGTGACTTTTCCTCCTTTCCCCACCAATTGCGTCTTTTAGCCTTGCTAGTTTCAAGCACGCGTTCAGTCAGATTTTTCCTTTTGATCTTCGTTCTCATCCCGTTCCAAGGGTAACGTTTTGCCTTCACGTCTAACAATTTAATTTCCATGGCGGGTGATGACCCGCGGCGTGGGCGATCATGTATTCTAGTAGCTTACGCATTAGTTTTTATCCCTACGTTGTATCATTGGAGATATTTTAACATTGTATCATGGTTAATTTTATGACACTCATAAAGCCGAGACCTAGTGTTGATGACGTCAACTCTTGATCCTCATAAAGCCGAGACCTAGTGTTGATGATCTCAACTCTTGATCCTCATAAAGCCGAGACCTAGTGTCGATGACCTCAACTCTTGATCCTCATAAAGCCGAGACCTAGTGTCGATGACCTCAACTCTTGATCCTCATAAAGCCGAGACCTAGTGTCGATGATCTCAACTCTTGATCCTCATAAAGCCGAGACCTAGTGTTGATGACCTCAACTCTTAATCCTCATAAAGCCGAGACCTAGTGTTGATGACGTCACAAAGCCGAGACCTAGTGTCGATGATCTCAACTCTTGATCCTCATAAAGCCGAGACCTAGTGTTGATGACGTCATAAAGCCGAGACCTAGTGTCGATGATCTCAACTCTTGATCCTCATAAAGCAGAGACCTAGTGTCGATGACCTCAACTCTTGATCCTCATAAAGCCGAGACCTAGTGTTGATGATCTCAACTCTTGATCCCCATAAAGCCGAGACCTAGTGTCGATGACCTCAACTCTTGATCCTTATAAAGCCGAGACCTAGTGTCGATGACCTCAACTCTTGATCCTCATAAAGCCGAGACCTAGTGTATATGATCTCAACTCTTGATCCTCATAAAGCCGAGACCTAGTGTTGATGACCTCAACTCTTGATCCTCATAAAGCCGAGACCTAGTGTCGATGACCTCAACTCTTGATCCTCATAAAGCCGAGACCTAGTGTATATGATCTCAACTCTTGATCCTCATAAAGCCGAGACCTAATGTCGATGACCTCAACTCTTGATCCTCATAAAGCCGAGACCTAGTGTCGATGACCTCAACTCTTGATCCTCATAAAGCCGAGACCTAGTGTCGATGACCTCAACTCTTGATCCTCATAAAGCCGAGACCTAGTGTTGATGACGCCATAAAGCCGAGACTTAGTGTCAATGACCTCAACTCTTGATCCTCATAAAGCCGAGACCTAGTGTTGATGACCTCAACTCTTGATCCTCATAAAGCCGAGACCTAGTGTTGATGACGTAATAAAGCCGAAACCTAGTGTCGATGACCTCAACTCTTGATCCTCATAAAGCCGAGACCTAGTGTTGATGACCTCAACTCTTGATCCTCATAAAGCCGAGAACTAGTGTTGATGACCTCAACTCTTGATCCTCATAAAGCAGAGACCTAGTGTTGATGACCTCAACTTTTGATCCTCATAAAGCCGAGACCTAGCGTTGATGATCTCAACTCTTGATCCTCATAAAGCCGAGACCTAGTGTTGATGACCTCAACTCTTGATCCTCATAAAGCCGAGACCTATTGATGACGTCAACTCTTGATCCTCATAAACCGAGACCAATGTTGATGACCTCAGATCTCTTTGATCCATCATAAAGCCGAGACCAATTTGTTGATGAGGCCATAAAGCCGAGACCATAGGGTCGAAATGACCTTCAAGCTTTTTGATCCTCATAAAGCCGATACCTAGTGTTCGATGACCTCAACTCTTGATCCTTCATAAAGCCGAGGACCTATGTCGATGACCTTGTCTCTTGATCCTCATAAAGCCGAGACGGGGGTGTCGATGACGAAACTTTACTTGATTCATAAAGCCGAGACCTAGTGTTGATATGACAGTATCATAAAGCCGAGACATTAGTGTCAAATGACCTCAAAGAAATCTTGATCTTACCTCATAAAGCCGAGACCTAGTGTTGATGACCTCAAATCTTGATCTAGCATAAAGCCGAGACCTGTGGCGTTAGATGGCGTCCCGTAATAAATTAGCCTGAAACCTAGTGTCGATGACCTACAGGACTCTTGATGACGATGGCAAAGCCGCGTCTGAGCGCTAGTGTTGATGACCTCAACTCTTGATCCTCATTTTCAAAGCCGAGACTAGTGTTGATGACCTCAACTCTTGATCCTCATAAAGCAGAGACCTTGTCTGTTGGTGTTGATGACCTCAACTTTTGATGTTTCATAAAAAAAACGAGACCTAGTTTTGATGAACTCAACTCTTGATCCTAAAACGCCGAAACCTAGTGTTTGATGACCTCAACTCTTGATCCTCTATAAAGCCGAGACCTAGTGTTTTGACCTCAACTCTTGATCCTCATAAAGCCGAGACCTAGTGTTTGATGACCTCAAGTCTCTTGATCCTCATAAAGCCGAGACCTAGTGTTGATGACGCCTATTTCCTGCATCAAAGCCATCGACCTAGGTTTTATATTCCTCAACTTTTATCCTCATAAAGCCGAGACCTAGGTTAGATGATCTCGAATATTTGATCCTCATAAAGCCGAGACCTAGTGTTGATGATAAACTCTTGATCCTCATAAAGCGTCGAAGAAATAGTGTTGCGTATAATAGCTAAGGTCCCTTCTTGTCGATGACTTTACCTTAAAAGCCGAGACCTAGTGGGACGTGACTGATCCTCATAAAGCCCCCCTACTTGCGTGACTTTAAGCCGCTAGTTTCTAGCACGTCGTTGACGTCATAAAGCCGAGACCTAGTGTCGATGACGTTAAAGCCGAGACCTAGTGTCGATGACCTCAACTCTTGATGACGTCATAAAGCCGAGACCTAAGGTCGATGACCTTGACCTTCATAAAGCCGAGACCTAGTGTCGATGACCTTGACCTTCATAAAGCCGAGACCTAGTGTCGATGACCTTGACCTTCATAAAGCCGAGACCTACTGTCGATGAGATCTCTAACACTTCACTCATAAAGCAGTATCTGAGACATACTAGTGTCGATTGACCTTACATCTTGTTCTGTTCTGTCAACTTGGTCACTTCCATTTTTGGTGTTTTGTGTCCGCGCTGATGCATTCGGTCTTTAGATTGTTTAATCCTCATAAAGCCAGACCTAGTGTCGATGACAAAACTCTTTTTCTTCGAGTACCATGATTACTGGTGTAGGCGATTGTACCTGTCCACAACTTCCCATCTACAGTACCCTTTATCTAGTACGTTGATGACGTCAGTGCCGGAGCGTCCGACTGTCAGAGTGGTTTAACCTCATATAAAGCCGAGACTGTGTTGCATTCATAAAGTTCCCGGATTCCCGGTTCAAACCCTGGTTGCTTTACCCCACTTTATTCCATTCACAATGAGTAGTTGACTCTGCTCTTGAGTTAGGGAAGGCTAAGGTAGCAAGAAGACCTAGTGTTGGTGACAACTCTTGATCCACCATAAAGCCGAGACCTAGTGTCGATGACCTCAACTCTTGACCTCATAAAGCCGAGGACTAGTGTCAAGACCTCAACTCTTGATCCTAAAGCGAGACAGTGTCGATGATCTCAACACTTGATCCTCATAAAGCGAGACTAGTGTTGATGACCTCAAACTCTTGACCTCATAAAGCCGAGACCTAGTGTTGATGACGTCATAAAGGAGACCTATTGTCGATGAAAGTCAACAAGTCTTGATCCTCCTAAAGCAGCGAGACCTAGTGTTGATGACGTCATAAAGCAGCGAGACCTAGTGTCGATGACCTCACTCTTGACCTCATAAAGCAGAGACCTAGTAACATGACCTCAACTCCATCCTCATAAAGCAGCGAGAAAGTGTCGATGACCTCAACTCTTGATCCTCAAGGCAGCCGAGGAAAGTCGATGACGTCACTAAACCGAGACCTAGTGTTGATGACGTCATAAAGTCACTCCACCTAGTGTCGATGACCTCATAAAGCCACTCCACCTAAGGTCGATGAAAGTAAACAACTCTTGATCTCATAAAGCAGCGAGGAAAGTAACAAGTCGATGACGTCATAAAGCCGAGACCTAGTGTCGATGACGTTAAAGCCGAGACCTAGTGTCGATGACCTCAACTCTTGATGACGTCATAAAGCCGAGACCTAAGGTCGATGACCTTGACCTTCATAAAGCCGAGACCTAGTGTCGATGACCTTGACCTTCATAAAGCCGAGACCTACTGTCGATGAGATCTCTAACACTTCACTCCACTGCGGCAGTATCTGATATTGGACAACCTTGACCTTACATCTTGTCCTGTTCTGTCAACTTGGTCACTTCCATTTTTGGTGTTTTGTGTCCGCGCTGATGCATTCGGTCTTTAGATTGTTAATATTGTCTGGACATATTTTTATTGTCAGCTGTTCCAAACAAAATATTCTTTTTCTTCGAGTACCATGATTACTGGTGTAGGCGATTGTACCTGTCCACAACTTCCCATCTACAGTACCCTTTATCAGATACGTTGCTGACGTCAGTGCCTGGAGCGTCCGACTGGCAGAGTGGTTTAACCTCTTGTCTGTTGCATTAAAGTTACCGGATTCCGGGTTCAAAACCTGGTTGCTTTACTCCACTTTATTCCATTCACAATGAGTAGTTGACTCTGCTCTTGAGTTAGGGAAGGCTAAGGTAGCAAGGAAAGTAACAAGTCACTCCACCTAAGGCAGCGAGGAAAGTAACAAGTCACTCCACCTAAGGCAGCGAGGAAAGTAACAAGTCACTCCACCTAAGGCAGCGAGGAAAGTAACAAGTCACTCCACCTAAGGCAGCGAGGAAAGTAACAAGTCACTCCACCTAAGGCAGCGAGGAAAGTAACAGGTCACTCCACCTAAGGCAGCGAGGAAAGTAACAAGTCACTCCACCTAAGGCAGCGAGGAAAGTAACAAGTCACTCCACCTAAGGCAGCGAGGAAAGTAACAAGTCACTCCACCTAAGGCAGCGAGGAAAGTAACAAGTCACCTAAGGCAGTGAGGAAAGTAACAAGTCACTCCAGCTAAGGCAGCGAGGAAAGTAACAAGACACTCCACCGAAGGCAGTGAGGAACTTAGTTTAGTAAGTCAAGTCACTCACACTAAAAGCACTTACACAGGAACAGTCACTAAGGAAAGCAATCACTTCCAGTCATTGTGGAAAGTCTCTAAACGTGAGGAGAATATAACAAGTCACTCGACCGTTTGAACAGGCAGCGAGGACCTTCGTACAAGTCACTCCACCTAATGCAGTGAGGAAAGTAACAAGTCACTCCACCTAAGGCAGCGAGGAAAGTAACAAGTCACTCCACACAAGGAAGCGAGGAAAGTAACAGGTTACTTCACCTAAGGAAGCGAGGAAAGTAACAGGTCACTCCACCTAAGGCAGTGAGGAAAGTAACAAGTCACTCCACCTAAGGCAGCGAGGAAAGTAACAAGTCACTCCACCTAAGGCAGTGAGGAAAGTAACAAGTCACTCCACACAAGGAAGCGAGGAAAGTAACAGGTTACTTCACCTAAGGCAGCGAGGAAAGTAACAAGTCACTCCACCTAAGGCAGCTAAGAAAGTAACAAGTCACTCCACCTAAGGCAGCAAGGAAAGTAACAGGTCACTCCACCTAAGGCAGCGAGGAAAGTAACAAGTCACTCCACCTAAGGCAGCTAAGAAAGTAACAAGTCACTCCACCTAAGGCAGCGAGGAAAGTAACAAGTCACTCCACACAAGGAAGCGAGGAAAGTAACAAGTCACTCCACCTAAGGAAGCGAGGAAAGTAACAGGTCACTCCACCTAAGGCAGCGAGGAAAGTAACAAGGCAGCGAGGAAAGTAACAGGTCACTCCACCTAAGGAAGCAATACTTAGTTTAGTGAAGTCTCTAACACTTCACTCCTGTACTATGAAAGCACTTACACAAAATCAACAGTCATTTCAAACGCAACTGTTGAGAATATATCCTGACTTTTCAAGTCTCGAACGTTTGAACAGGTTAGAATTCTGGACCTTCGGCTACAAGATGGCGGCAGTTCAGATTGAAGCAGGTCAGGGATAAAGGTGAAGGATATCACCACCAGCAACCTTGACCTCATGGTTGACCTGTACCGGAAGTTGAGTTGGCCTGAAGGAACAGTCATAGAAAGATTACATTAATTCTCATCAAATGCTTTTAAATAGATCTCTAAATGCGCTATGTTATCAAGCCTAGTCAAATAGAAGTTGCTGGCTTTCATTTTGGCCTAGTATGCGCATCGTAATGTTTGCCAGCGCCAGTCGGCAGGTCACATGTTGATAGTGATTGTTGAAGACAGTGTCTGTGACTAGTGTGTTAACTTGTGTTGTGACATTTATCTGAGATTAACCTTGTCGTTTAACAGCGCATTACTTAAACTAATATCTAGAAGAAATCAATACTCACGGGAAAGACATGAGAATACTCAGTGACCTATTTAATATCTACAAAGAAACAATTTTCAAATAAATAAAAGAAATATCAGAATTATGCATCTCAAAAATGATTTAGCCATGGATGATGTTAGCTGAACGTGAATGGCAAGAAGTAGTGAAGCAAGTCAACAGCATAAGTCACGAATATGGATGAACATTAACACTGTCTTGTGACAACTAAACCAAAGCAGACATGAAGTCAACCTTACAAATAAAAATAGGAAGATATAATAACACGTCTGAGATACTTATAATGTAATAACAGGAAGATACAATAACAAGGCTGAGATACTTATAATGTAATAACAGGAAGATACAATAACAAGTCTGAGATACTTATAATGTAAATAACAGGAAGATACAATAACAAGTCTGAGATACTTATAATGTAAATAACAGAAAGATACAATAACAAGTCTGAGATACTTATAATGTAAATAACAGAAAGATACAATAACAAGTCTGAGATACTTATAATGTAATAACAGAAACATACAATAACAAGTCTGAGATACTTATAATGTAAATAACAGGAAGATACGATAACAAGTCTGAGATACTTATAATGTAAATAACAGGAAGATACGATAACAAGTCTGAGATACTTATAATGTAAATAACAGGAAGATACGATAACAAGTCTGAGATACTTATAATGTAAATAACAGGAAGATACGATAACAAGTCTGAGATACTTATAATGTAATAACAGGAAGATACAATAACAAGTCTGAGATACTTATAATGTAATAACAGAATATGACAGGTGCTAAACAAAATAAATCAAGAAAAGAGCAGGAATGGCCAACGCTACCTTTAATACAAATATGCAGATGCTAACATTCAAGCAGCTGAGACCTTTAAAACATGGATATATAGAAATTTTGGGCACATCTCATAGAAAGATAAGAAAAAGATAATAAAGCAAGTGAAGACTTTCTGGGCAAGCTAGAGATGAGAAGAGAAATAACGAGTGAGCTGACAGTTTGACAGGTGAATGTTTTTGACATATAAAAAAGACATAACACCTGACTGAAAACAACAATGGAAGGACAAATCCAATGCAAACAGGCAAGAAAAAGACATCATTCTAAGAAGGAAGTTAACGTCAAGAGATGGACCAAAAGTGTCCGAGAGGGTGAATCGTATAGGTAAGAAACAAAAAGACGTTGGAGATCTACTGCATCCGATCTTTTGTGCAAACCTTTATCTGATCTAATCTATCAAATTGGAACATAGTTGTCTGTCATCGATCATGAATTACCTATCGTGTGACTTCAGTGTTTCGTGACGTCACATGTTAAGTCAAGCGTGAGATTTGATTTATCAAGGTCATTTACTTTGTTCCATGTCGCAGCTACTGATGGCTGAGGAAACATGTCATCTCATCACCAGACAAAGCACCTCTCTCTCTCTGACCACGGGTTCAGTCTTCGGTCAGCAATACATGTACCTGTGTACCTGCGTACCTGTGTACCTGCGAGCACTGGTCCCGACAGATCTCGGTCACGATTCACTCACTCAGGTGAAATACTGAAAGACAGGTGAAAACCAGGCAGCATTTACCAAAGAGAAGAAATATTTGTGCATACGTAACAGCACGCTGGTGTGTTAGCTGTGTTGGGTTATTCCTAATTATTTGAAATTATAAATTGTGAAAGGAAGTATAACTGATTAAATGTATGATCCCTGGTGTCAGCAGGTTAGGACAATTCTTCCCTTCACGTCTGTCCCCGAGCCACGCACGTGCTTATAATATCAACGGCTCTTAATGCCTCTCCCTTTTGTTTAGAAGTGTTACCTTCTGGATCCCAGAAAAAGACGATCTTCTAATACTCTCAGCTACCTTCCCCATAGTGTGTCGTATTGAACGGCTATTGTCTTTCCCTTGTCTAATCTTCAACTGTTTTGTTTTTCTAGTTCCTTCCCTTACTTCTACACTGGTGATCTTGTGGTACCACCTCAATCCTTCTACACTGGTGATCTTGTGGTACCACCTCAATCCTTCTACACTGGTGATCTTGTGGTACCACCTCAATCCTTCTACACTGGTGATCTTGTGGTACCACCTCAATCCTTCTACACTGGTGATCTTGTGGTACCATCTCAATCCTTCTATTCGGCGCTAGCATCCATTTATGACAGTCTCTATCTATCTGGTTACCATTTTTATTGTTCTCTGTTTCAGAGCCATACAATAAGACTGACTTGTCATTTGAGGTAACATATTTCCATACATTTCCAAACGAAATAAAATCTCTTGCATTCAGTGGCGGTTCCAGGGGGTTGTCATTGGGGGTGCTGCACTGTTCATTCATTTAAAATACTATACATTACACTCACAAATTGTGACCACCATGTGAAATACCAACCCAGACACAAATGTGTCTAACCTATTTAAAAGTGAAGTCCATTTTTCTGTCTTTCTTTGTTACAAAAACTTCAATAACTCTGTCATTGAAATCACTGCAGGAATCAATCATTTTACTCTCGATGCTTAGCATGGCTAATGCTGAAAGGCGGTTGTCAGATATGGTGCTCCGTAGGAAAGTTTTTATTCTTTTCAGTGTAGAAAAACATCTCTCTGGTTCTACTTACGTCATAGGGGTTGTGAGTATGTGTTACGTGCAGTCTTTGATATCTTACAATATTATACATTGGTATTCTTGTTATCTTCGCAAATATTTTGAAAGCAAAATAGTGCTTAAGGGAAAGTCATTATTGTGTTACTTCCCTTGAAAGTTGTGTCGGCTCTTTCGATCAAACTCCGCGGATAAATCCATTTTACTGCGATTTATTCGTTGTTTGGGTAATAATAGATTGTTCTTCCTTCAGAATATCTATGGCCTGAATTTATGTGTATTGTTTGTCTGAGTAGGACGAGTCTGTCTTATATCTGTATATCTTTACATATCTAAGTCGAACTATATGTTCTGTTGTCTCTAGAGAGGTCGAAGGCTATTCGGCGGATGTGTCGCTAGAGAGGGGTGTGATTTGGCTTCGTCCTGATAGGGACTGTGTTTTTCCATGTCGGCCTGTCGCCGGGGAAAAAAGTGATCTCAGTATTTGTGGGGAAGGTGATAGTCGTCTAAACCTATCGTGTATGCTTTACCCCAGTGTTTAGTCGTATTGCCAAGGAATGGCAGTTTCATATTTCCTATACCAAGGTAATCAAAGATACTCTTATGAACTCTCGATCGAAGCCACCATTTTCGATAGTTACGATTTGAATGTCTAAGAGAATATATTTGACTCGATGAAAACGACTTCGATTCCTAGCAGCACTATATCCTGTAGATTGCAGTCAATTGTTCATGATCAAATCTACAGAGCAATGAAATGTTTTATGAATGACTAACTTTAGGACAGATTCATTATCTGTATCCAAACGTGAGTGACAGCTCACGAGTGAAGCCATCTTGGAACCAAAACATGTAGTGACTTTCAAGAAGAGAAAAGGGATGCCCGTATTATCGCTTGATCAGTCCAGAGATCACTGCTACACATGAGAACCCATTGCTAGCGGTTCAATATTATTATATGGAAAAATATGTGCTGAACATTATGTTGAAGAATCGTCGCTAGACGAGATTAGGTTTAGAAGCCATCTGAAATATTGTTTATAAGCTGACGTGCTCAGTCAGTGAAGTCAGATGATATATGTATGGGCGATACTGAGTGCTTGGCTACTGACAGTCCATTATACACTTATTCTACATGAGTGCCCATGTAACATTGCAAGACCATTTATCCACTGTACTATGATGTATTATGGCAACCTGTGATTTGTCACTATCTGTGCTGTCGAGTGTGTACGTCCAATTAAACTTTAGAAAAGGTACACAGTCGTTGGTGTCGATGACTTCCAGCCATACATGAGTGTGAGAAAAGAACATTTTTTTGTCAACACCACGAACCTTTATCATCATTCGCACATTATACACTCAATCCATGTCTACACACCACTGCGTAGGTCAAGTTGACATTCCATACACTACAGTGGAGCAAACAACACCATAGAGATCTTATCAACTGATGATGATGATGATGTCTGCTTCCATCCACTTATATCTATCTTTTGGTGGATATCATTAACGGGAATAAAAATCCAACTTTATCAACCTTATCAACTGGTGGACCAGCTTTCTGGGTTTGACCTCGCAGAAGTTCAGAAGTCAACAGATTACCGATACCAGACCGTTTCCTGTGGCTGATACGACACACTTGCAGTATTGGTTTGCTCTTTGTCAACACTTCGTCACGTGACCTGTCAGGTGAATGCAGTATGTAGGTCAGCGTTGTTGACATTTTTTACATTAGACATTATAGAGTTTCACAGAACAGTTGGATCAATTCTTCTCAATGTTAACAGGAAGACAGTATGAGTGAACTAAGAAGTCCTATTTTCATCGATGGATCTTCTTGTTTTCCATATATGAACTTTAATATTTAAGGCCAGAATGTTTAATTGAATAAAGTGGCAGTTTGTTTATTTTTATGAAAATAACTTTGCCATTACTGTAAGACTGAGCCTATTTTGCAACACATACTATCATACACATAATTTATATATTTTTATGTTTACATGTTATTTGTTTGTATAGTATGTTAGTTTCTATGTCAGCGGGTTGTGTTTAAGGTTGGGCGGCGTCCTCACAACAGAATATCCCACGTCATAGAGGGTCCGTTGTGGGCGTTTTCTATAGGTGCAATTTTCTTGATTGAAAATTTGCTGCGACAACTGTTGCTTTTGTGTTAGCTGTGAAGTCTGTAATTATTGTTATTTTTGTAATATTTCTTTGTTCTTTAGTTTTGTTTTGATTTGTTTGTAATTTGTTGGTCTAACCTTTTCTATCTTTCAGTTCTATTCACAATTTATATTCATATATTGTGACGTCATTTGTGTTGTTATTCTTTGCAGATTCAGTGATTATTTTCATTGATTTCCCTATTTGATTTATTTTGATTTCTGCAAACGTTCTTGTATTGTCAGTCCTATTTGTACTTTATGTATTCTGTTGGTTGACATATGTTTTATATATAGGTATATTTCATAAGACACAATTGCCTGTGCACTGCACTTGGATTATGGTATAAACCAGTACCTGATTATTATTACTATTATACAAGACCTTATTAAAGGCTTGTGACCCACAGATATTGGGATAGTATACTGATTAATCAAGTCATTGAGAACTTGTGGTATTATTATTGATTCAGGTGATTAGTATTATTGTTAGACATCATGGCTACATTAGAATACTTCATTACACAAGGGAAAGCCCTTGATAAGACTGGTCAACAATTAGAACAATGGGCAGTTGCTCAATATGACAAAGCATTAGCTGCAGAAGAGAGAAGAGCTATGGCAGAAGAGAAAAGATTAGCTGCAGATGAAAGAAAAGCTATGGCGGAAGAGAAAAGATTAGAAAGAGAAGCTGAGGCTGCTGCTGAACAAAAGAAATTGCAGATGCAGGTAGAGGAAAGGAGATTTGAAGCTGAACAAAAAAAATTGGAAAGAGAAGCTGCGGCTGAACAAAAAAGATTAGACAGTGAAGCTGAACAAAAAAGATTAGACAGGGAAGCTAAACAAAAAAGATTAGACAGTGAAGCTGAACAAAAAAGATTAGACAGGGAAGCTGAACAAAAAAGATTAGACAGGGAAGCTGAACAAAAAAGATTAGACAGGGAAGCTGAACAAAAAAGATTAGACAGGGAAGCTGAACAAAAAAGATTAGACAGGGAAGCTGAACAAAAAAGATTAGACAGGGAAGCTGAAGAAAAAAGATTAGACAGAGAGGCTGAAGAAAAAAAAGCAATAAGAGAACATGAATTTGAGTTGGAGAAATTAAGATTGACAAGTATGAGTAATGTTAATCAGGCATCTAGTGGTAATGATAAACCTTCTACTTACAAGGTTAAGGTTCCACCGTTCAATCAGTCCAGTGACGATATTACATTCTGGCTGGATAGATTTGAACGTTCTTGTCGTACACATAATGTGGATAAATCACAATACGCTAATCAATTATCAGAAAACTTGAAAGGTGAATCTTTGACTAGATTATGCCTTGTAGGAGAAGCAGATAAGGATAATTATGATGTCATTAGGGCGGCTTTGATAAAAAAAAAATATCAGCTAAGTGAGGAAGGCTATCGCCTTTTATTTAAAACGATGGTACCTGAGACGGGTGTAGAATTCTCAGAATTCACTGCAAAGGCACGTCTCACAGTTGATCGTTGGATTGAGCTTTCCAAAACAGAAAAAAACGTATGAAGGACTTATGGATTTGTTGCTCAGAGATAAGATTATGTCATGTGTGAACAAACCTTTCCTTGAATTTATACATGAGCGTAAACCTAAATCTCTAAAAGAAATGGAAGAATATTGTTCCCAATATGTCACTGCACACCCCGACGTGACTTTTGGCAACACTAAGATTAAGGAGAGTATGCCAGTTGCTTCAGCAACACCATACAATCCCAATTATTCACACAGATTTCAGGGACCTCAAAACAGATTTGATAAAAAAGGTAACCATAATAGTTATCAAAACCAAGGTAACCAATCATTTCAGGGTTCTTCTTCAAAGAACTGGAGACGACCTGATAGCTCTCGACACAGGGGTGGTCATAATTATAGGAATTTCCGTAGAGGAAGTAATTATAGAAACTATCAGGGTTATCCGTCTTGGAGTCAACAAGATCATAATTACAGAGATACTCATTATAATGAATATGATAATGGTAACCAAGGGAACTATGACTCAAACCCAAATAGGGGTTACAATAGAGGTAACAATAACTACAGAGGTGATAATAACCGAGGTAGATCTCAAAACAAAAGACATAAACCACATTTTCAGGCAAACTCTGCACAACAAGAGTCCCATGAAGCCTATAAACAGAGTAAAGATAATAATGATGCTAGTAATATGGCATGTGCCGCTTTTGATTTTGGGAGAGCATCTCAGTGCCCCAATGCAAAACGTTATTTGAGCCAACCACAGTGTCTACTTTAAGCTGTGGCCATCCTCTTCCTGCTCTTCCAGCATCAGTCGCGCATGATGGAAGAGGTTCTCTTGTCTTACATAAGGGTTTAGTGAATAACAATCCAGTCTCTGTGCTATTTGATTCTGGATGCACCACAATTGGTGTTAGGCAGTCACTCGTAGATCCTTCCCGTGCCACTGGACAAGTAGTCAAATGTGTAACATTTGGCGGCACATTAGAGAAATACTCTACTGCTATCATTAGGATTGCTACTCCTTTCTTTACAGGAGATGTACACGCATGTCTTCTTCCGAATCCGATCGCTGACCTCATCATCGGTCGCATTCATGGAGTCAAGGAATGCACTCCGCAACAAATTTCCACGTGGGAAAGGCAAAACATGCAGATTGCTAACGCTGTAGTCACTAGAGCTCAGGCTCTTAATATGCCTCAAACTTCATCTACTGAAGATAATGAAGTGCATAACCAAGATAATCCCTTGGTAATTTCTCGTGACTCGTTTATAAAACAGCAAGAAGATGATCCCACTCTGAAGAAATTCTTCATTCTTGCAACTAAAGGTGATCCGAATAAAGACACAAGTCGTAAATCGTGGATTACAAAGAAGAATGGCGTACTTGTACGTATGGTTCAAGACTCCATTACGTCAAGTCATTCTCAAATCCTGGTTCCCAAGAATTTGAGAGTTAAAATTTTGCAGCACGCTCACGACTCTCAGTGTGCTGGACACATGGGTTTTTCCCGTACTAAGTCAAGAGTCCTTGCGGCTTTCTTTTGGCCATTGGTAAACAAGGACATACGTATTTATTGTCGATCTTGTAAAGTATGTCAGGAAGTTAAATCCAAAGGTCCACGGCATGCTGCACCCATTCAGGCGGCGGACATTCCTATTCGGCCGTTTCAAAAAATGGCCATAGACATTATTGGTCCATTTAAGATCAAGTCTGCCAGAGGACATCAGTTTATCTTGACGTGTGTTGATATGTGCACACGTTGGCCAGAGGCTATTCCTCTGAAGAGCATTACTACTGCTGATATTGCAGATGCTCTTTGGCTTATATTTTCTCGTCTGGGGTTCCCCGGAGAGATATTGTCAGACCATGGCACCCAACTAATATCAGATACCATGTCTCAAGTAATGTCTACTCTGCAGATAGATAGATCTTTAAGTAGTATCTACCATCCAATGTCTAATGGTATGGTCGAACGCCTTAATAGAACACTTAAAAACTTACTGGGGAAGATAACTGAGGATCATCCTCAAGACTGGGACAGAGTTTTACCTGCGGCCCTCTTCGCTTACAGAGAGGTACCCAATGAACATACGGGATTTTCTCCCTTTGAACTCGTCTTTGGCGCGCGTCCGCGTGGCCCTATGTCGTTGCTTCACGATCTCATAACATCTGACAATATTGACGATGACACAAAGTCATCCTACGAATATGTCATCGCGTTGAGACAAAAAATTATCGAAGCATGCAAATTAGCAACTTCTTCTTCTGAATTTGCGAAACAGAAGGCAAGGCAATTTGCCAATAAGAAGAGATGCTTACGACAACTTTGTCCTGGTGACAAAGCATTTGTATTACTACCTTGTAGGGAAAACAGATTACTTATTTCTTGGAAAGGTCCGTACGATATAATATCGAAAATTTCCGATGTCGACTATATTGTCGATATTGATGGGAAGCATAAAACCTTCCACATCAATATGCTTACTGAATTCCATGAACGTCCGGATTATTTGCAACCCATTTTCCAAGCAACGGACAATTCTCCAGTACAACATGGTCATTACTCATCACTGTCCGTGATACAGGATGAGGAAACAAGTTTTTCAGATGTAAATCTTCCTCTTCCAATGATCCCACTTCATTCCAGTGAATCATGGAAGAACGTTACTGTCTCTCCTGATTTGTCTCTAGGAGAACAGCGACAAGTTTCAACTATGTTGCAAACATTTCAGGATGTACTCACTGACATCCCTGGACAAACGAATGTCATTCAACATGACATTGTTCTAACTGACCATACTCCTATTAGGGTTAGACCTTATCCTATACCTATACATTTTCAAGCACAGGTCGAGAAAGAGTTGGATGAGATGATAGATTTGAAAATAATCGAACCATCCACCTCTGCATATTCTTCGCCGATGGTTATTGTGCGTAAAAAAGACAATAACATACGTCTTTGCGTTGACTATCGAAAATTGAATCAAGTAACTAAGTTCGATGCCGAACCTATGCCTTTACTGGAAGAGCTACTTACTCGACTCTCCAAATCTCATTTTTTCACTAAACTTGATTTGTCTAAAGGATATTGGCAAGTTCCTTTATCTGAACGCGCCAAACCTCTCACGGCTTTTTCAACACCTAGAGGTTTGTTCCAATGGAATTTTATGCCTTTCGGTCTTATGAACGCACCAGCTACGTTCGTACGCATGATGCGCCGAATCCTATCTTATCGGTCAGATGTCATTGCATATCTAGACGACATCTGTCTTTTCAGCGATACTTGGGAAGATCACTATTCAGGGTTAGATGAATTGCTGTCTACTTTGCGTGAGCACAACCTGACAGCGAAACCCTCTAAAGCCTATATTGGTTTTAGCGAAATTTCTTTCCTAGGCCACCGAGTTGGTCATGGTTTCCTAAAGACAGAGGACCATAATACTAGTAAGATACTTAACATCTCAATCCCTAAGACTAAAAAACAGGTGAGAAGTCTGTTAGGTCTTATTCAATTTTATGGCAGATTCATTCAGAATCTATCCTCTATCATGGCACCTCTCTCAACACTTCTAAAGAAAGGTTCGCCTAATGTGGTCCACTGGTCTCAGGAATGCCAATGCTCTCTGGATAAGATTAAAACATTGTTTTCAACACCACCTATTTTAGTGCTACCTACTAAAGATAAGACATTCGTTCTTCGTAGTGACGCTTCATCCACTGGGATTGGAGCGGCACTAATGCAAGAGTACTCTGGAACTCTGCATCCTGTAATGTATATTTCCAGAAAACTTAATGCGGCAGAAAGGAATTATTCGGTTTTAGACCGTGAGCTATTAGCTATGGTTTGGTCGATCCTCAAACTACAGAGATTCCTTCTAGGCGCACATTTCATAGTAGAAACCGACCAAAAAGCTCTTACTGCTATACAGAGTAAGAATTTGAAGAGCTCGAGGTCTACTCGATATGCAATTGCTCTTCAACCTTTTCATTTCTCTGTGCGAGCTATTCGTGGATCAGATAATGTGATGGCAGACATTCTGTCAAGATGCCCACATGATTCCACATAACTATTAGGGCTTAGACTTCTTGATATGTCTAGTTCTATAGTAGTTCCTTTTCTATATCATGATAGATACACATTTGTAATTTAATAATATAATGATTGTATCACTACATAGCGGTTCATTGATGTTTATTCACCGCTGTGCTTTGATGATTTTTTTCTTCATAAATCATAAATTTAAGATATCTAATACGAAATGATGATATGAATTTTTTAGGCATTGTGTAATTGCCAGAATTGTATTATACTTTGATGACACCTTCCTGGAAAAATATACTTGTAGAGAAATAATTTCTCTCAGTTTATGAGACACATTCTCACCAGTCGCTCCATAAGTCGACTTAGCCTCATATTAGGCGTTATAGGTATTCCTGATATTTTCATCTGCGCATTATTCATGCGTTGTGAGCCTATTGTACGTTGCTCCTAGATGTATTTCAAAAAGAAAAAAAAAAAAGTTCCATTTTTTTTTTTCCCGGGAGGTGTGGTAAGACTGTTACGTGCAGTCTTTGATATCTTACAATATTATACATTGGTATTCTTGTTATCTTCGCAAATATTTTGAAAGCAAAATAGTGCTTAAGGGAAAGTCATTATTGTGTTACTTCCCTTGAAAGTTGTGTCGGCTCTTTCGATCAAACTCCGCGGATAAATCCATTTTACTGCGATTTATTCGTTGTTTGGGTAATAATAGATTGTTCTTGCTTCAGAATATCTATGGCCTGAATTTATGTGTATTGTTTGTCTGAGTAGGACGAGTCTGTCTTATATCTGTATATCTTTACATATCTAAGTCGAACTATATGTTCTGTTGTCTCTAGAGAGGTCGAAGGCTATTCGGCGGATGTGTCGCTAGAGAGTGGTGTGATTTCGCTTCGTCCTGATAGGGACTGTGTTTTTTCCATGTCGGCCTGTCGCCGGGGAAAAAGTGATCTCAGTATTTGTGGGGAAGGTGATAGTCGTCTAAACCTATCGTGTATGCTTTACCCCAGTGTTTAGTCGTATTGCCAAGGAATGGCAGTTTCATATTTCCTATACCAAGGTAATCAAAGATACTCTTATGAACTCTCGATCGAAGCCACCATTTTCGATAGTTACGATTTGAATGTCTAAGAGAATATATTTGACTCGATGAAAACGACTTCGATTCCTAGCAGCACTATATCCTGTAGATTGCAGTCAATTGTTCATGATCAAATCTACAGAGCAATGAAATGTTTTATGAATGACTAACTTTAGGACAGATTCATTATCTGTATCCAAACGTGAGTGACAGCTCACGAGTGAAGCCATCTTGGAACCAAAACATGTAGTGACTTTCAAGAAGAGAAAAGGGATGCCCGTATTATCGCTTGATCAGTCCAGAGATCACTGCTACACATGAGAACCCATTGCTAGCGGTTCAATATTATTATATGGAAAAATATGTGCTGAACATTATGTTGAAGAATCGTCGCTAGACGAGATTAGGTTTAGAAGCCATCTGAAATATTGTTTATAAGCTGACGTGCTCAGTCAGTGAAGTCAGATGATATATGTATGGGCGATACTGAGTGCTTGGCTACTGACAGTCCATTATACACTTATTCTACATGAGTGCCCATGTAACATTGCAAGACCATTTATCCACTGTACTATGATGTATTATGGCAACCTGTGATTTGTCACTATCTGTGCTGTCGAGTGTGTACGTCCAATTAAACTTTAAAAAAGGTACACAGTCGTTGGTGTCGATGACTTCCAGCCATACATGAGTGTGAGAAAAGAACATTTTTTGTCAACACCACGAACCTTTATCATCATTCGCACATTATACACTCAATCCATGTCTACACACCACTGCGTAGGTCAAGTTGACATTCCATACACTACAGTGGAGCAAACAACACCATAGAGATCTTATCAACTGATGATGATGATGATGTCTGCTTCCATCCACTTATATCTATCTTTTGGTGGATATCATTAACGGGAATAAAAATCCAACTTTATCAACCTTATCAGTATGATTTTCACAAGACAATTTACTTCAGCAAGAGAATTTTGTAGTCCACTTTTAAAAATTATTTCATGAATTTTGAAAGGCCCAGAAAAGTGATGAAACTCTTCCATTTCATAAAGTACGGATAGCTCGGTCTGAAGTCTCTCTTTATTCAACATCGGGTATGCCGCTACAGTTTCATCAAGTTCTCTTGACGGGAATTCTCGACTGTAAAGAGGAAATTGTTCTGGAACCTATAATCTCGCTGCGGAAAGATGACCAGTAAACGCAAATCGTTCCTTTGCTTGAAAGCAAATTGTATCACATACTTCCTTAACAAGACTGTTTAGATCAATATTCTTTTTACGTTTTCTAGAATCTGTTGTTTGTTCTGAATCGTGGAAGTTAACAGAGATGTCAATGTTATTTCTGATACCTGAAATCACACGATGAAAATCCTGCACTGCTGAATAAACTGTCAAAGAATTAGCATTGCGGCTTTGAAGTTTATCATACAAAACATCAACATGTGGCATGATACGGTGGAAGAAGGAAAGCCAAAACAAGAAATCGGTATCATTCAACACATGGAGAAGTCCAGTCGCTGCCTGGACTGTTGCACAATTACCTGACTCGCGCAACTCACCAAAACATTCTTTCAGTTCATCGTTGTTGTCATAGACTGTGGAAACAGTCCTGGAGTTGAAATTCCACCTAGTGTTACATGTTGACGGAATTCTTTTACACTTTTTCTGCAGAACCGAGAGTCGTTGTGGTGATCTTGAAAAAAATGCAGGTATTCCTGACAATGTGTGAAAGAAAATACGCACTTCTGAATTTTGTGATACAGCTTTTTGCATTATTAGATTTAGCTGGTGTGCGTAACAGTGAATAAAATGAGCATGTTGGTATTTTTGTTTAATTATACTTTGTACTCCACCTTTCTCTCCATTCATTACAGCGGCACCGGCATAGGTTTGAGCTATTAGCTTGGTATAGTCATCTTTCAGAATAAAAATCAGTTGTAGTAAAACGTATTCTGACAGACCTTGAGCATTCTGTGAAATAGGGTTGTTAAATCCCCAAAATCTTTCGTGCACCTGACCCCTCGTGCCCCCAGTTTTAGAAGCAAAGTCTAGTAATCCTCTAAAGACGCCCTGATTAGCAGACTCCAAACTTTCATCATGACCACGCAGTGTAAGTTCAAATTTCCCACAAAACTTTATGCAGTCAATTATTTTTGAAAGAATGTTTCTGTTTCTTTTCACCTCTTCATTGTGTTTATTAATATTTAATTTGTATGCATCGCTTAACTGTGAAGAAATATCCACTGTCCCCAGCATCCCCAATGTTACAACGTTTCTAACGTGGACTGTGCTATTTTCGTGTTTCTGAAGCTTGCTATGCAAATGTATCAGATCCGTTACGCCTGTTTTTGTCCATGTAGTATCGCCGTTGAAAAGTAAACAAGGAAAACAAAATAATGCATTCTTTACATTACAGCCACACAACCAGTCGTAAATTTCTCTGTTAAATTTTCTCTGGTATGTACTGTTCCTGCTAGTCGAGGTCTGGATAATTTTTAGAATCGGAAGAGGCCGACCTAGTGTTTTTACACGGCATTTTTCAGCCAACGACAATCGTGAAAAAACAATTTCTTGTAATTAGGTAACAGTTACTTCACTCATTTCTATAATTATTCAGCACACAAGAAAATATCAGCATTAAATTAATCTCAAAACAATGCAATTCACCAACGTTTTACGGTATTGTGGTGAACGCGCACGTAAACAGTCGCTTGATAGATTTAATTTCCACTTGAGCTGTGTTCCGTTGCAGCACTTGTTAACTCTTTGACTCCGCAATTATTTTTCACCCTGTGCCGTAATTTTCATTCGTGATGGTCTAAAAACCACGCTCAGAGCGTTGTTCCGGAATCAAAGAGTTAAATAAATTCAACCCAAACGCAGCTGGCCTCTTGCTGCGTATAACAAGCATTCGCTTATAAGAGGTCAAGGTCACTTGAACTGTAATCGTTTGCAGCACTCACAATACGGTGTTGGATAATTTTTTTTGTTTTGTATTCAACCCTTCCGGTGTAACCTCAATTTTTTGGTCTGTCCGGATTACGTATTATAGTAGAGACAGTATGCAGTCCCTTTTTTTAACAGGGAGTGCTGCAGCTCAACAGCACATTAAAGAAAGCCGCCACTGCTTGCATTACAATGTCTCTAGCAGAAACTTGATTTGCTTACTAATAATTAAAATGCTGTCCGCTGATTAAATAAACACATACATATAAATATGCAGGCACTCGTAAGACAGAATGATATAAGACAACATAAAAGACAGAATGATATAAGACAACATAAAAGACAGAAAGATATAAGACAACATAAAAGACAGAATGATATAAGACAACATAAAAGACAGAATGATATAAGACAACATAAAAGACAGAATGATATAAGACAACATAAAAGACAGAATGATATAAGACAACATAAAAGACAGAATGATATAAGACAACATAAAAGACAGAGTGGTGCCGTTGCCTCGTTTCGAGAGTGAATCGTGAAAAGATACACAGCCAATTAAGAACCAGAAATATACCACATTGACGGTGGTTTTATGTTCCATAGTTGGTTATAGTGTCGTGAAAAATGGCTGTGGTGTCCTTTCACGATTCAGTCTCGCAACTAGACGATGGCGCCATTGGGACGGTCTTGGGGTCGATTCCTCATTGAGAGTATAACTTCTGTTACATGTTGGCCGTATAGTGTCTTCATTTTGCATGTCTTTCAAGTGCCTACATATTTACTTGTATGTCTGTCAAGTGCCTACATATTTACTTGTATGTCTGTCAAGTGCCTACATATTTACTTGTATGTCTGTCAAGTGCCTACATATTTACTTGTATGTCTGTCAAGTGCCTACATATTTACTTGTATGTGTTTATTTATTTACTACTCACGGGTCTCACGTTTTCTTCATTATGTTTGTCTGTCTCTTCTGATTAAATTGCCAGAAAGTAAAACCATGTTCAACATTACAAACCTGACTGGCAACACGACAGTTTGGTTAGTTCAACATTACAAACCTGACTGGCAACACGACAGTTTGGTTAGTTCAACATTACAAACCTGACTGGCAACACGACAGTTTGGTTAGAATTTAGAATATCAGGTTTTGGAGGACTTAACTATACAGAATGTCGGCAAAACAATAATACAGAACACTTTCTACTAAGATATAAGAAATGTCAACAACAGAGAATCCCAACATTTCAATACTTACTGGCACGTGAGGATGTCCATGGTGATTAGCAAAAAGTATAATTTAACACAAGATAAAGCACAATCATACTCAATTATATATTTTTTTATATTAATGATGAAAAATTTCCCGTTCAACCTCTGATGGGTTATAATTAGGATATATATTGTTTTCAAATTCAAATAATATGAACAGCTGGCGATGTGGGAAAGTGGCATCACACCTGTCAAATCATTGTAAATAGGGCAAATCACAATTACCAATTATGCTTATATGTTAACAAAAATTAGCTCAAACAAACAAAAAACGAGATATAACCGAACAAAATCAACCAGAAACTCCAAACAAGAATAATATTAAGGGGGAGGGGTGTAAAGGCCTGGTGGTTCCAGTTATATAACTGACTTTAACAGATAGTTAATTGACTTTCATCTGTTAAAAGTCATATGCATTGTAAGAACAGCAACAGACCTTCACATTCCCAGCCACTATATATACTACTCGTCAAAAGTCAAGGGCCACCCTATTATTTTCAATACACTTTTATATAAGCGCATAGAATGATTAAATGAAGGAAGTTTTTAGTAAAAATTGGTGCAATATCTTCCTCTGACAGTCCTCTATGCACGTTAAGCATAAAAACAACTCACCGACAACCACGGTGATCACGTGCAATTTGCTTTGTTGACCATAAATTCACATTTTTAATCTGTTTTTTCAAGCTTCCGTACAACCAAACAGGTGAAGTAATCGTGCTGATTGACATTCCACGTGCAATGGCGACATTTCATGAACAGAGTTCACTCTTAATTTGTTTTACAATTAGCATACTTAGGGTAGTTTCATCACTTGCAAAAACCATGCCACCGAGAAGAAGTCTTAACACCTTACAAAGAATGAGGGCTATAGCGGGGGTTGAAAGTGGTTTATCTGTCTGTGAGGTTGCTAGACGGCTTGCAGTGTCACACTCTACTATCCAAAGAATTTTGGAGAGATTTCAGGCCACAGGAAGTGTGGAGGATCGCCACCGGCCAGGTCGCCATAGATGCACCAATACACATGATGACCGGTACCTCTTGTTGTCAGCCCTGCGCCATCGAACAGCGACTTGTTCCACTCTAAGATGTCAGCTGAGACAAACTGTAAACGTTAAAGGCAACAATGGAGTCAAGTTCTCTTCACTGATGAATCTCGCTTCACTGTGTCATTCAATGATGGCAGGATTCGAGTTTGGAGACGACCAGGAGAGCGATTTACTGATGACACAATTCGAGAGGTGGATCGTTATGGTAGGGGTTCTGTCATGGCCTGGGGAGGCTTCTACAGACACGTCAGGACCCCACTCTACATCATCCAAGGCAACTTGACCGGCCCAAGATACCAGAACGAAATCTTGAGACCAATTGTTCAGCCTGCTCTGGAGGCCATAGGTTGTAATGCCATCCTCCAAGATGATAACGATTGACCCCATCGAGCTTGTGTGGTGAATGAGTTTATTCAGCAACATGGGATCATCAGGATGGCGTGGCCAGCTCATTCACCTGACCTTTCTCCGATTGAGCACCTCTGGGATGTCCTTGGTCGAAGATTGTCAACAAATCTCCCCCTGCCAATGGATGTTGCACAGCTGACTGTATTTCTGCTTCATGAATGGCAAGCTGTTCCTCAGGATACTCTTCGGACCCTTGTGGACTCGATGCGTCTACGCTGTCTTGAATGCCTTGCTGCAAACGGTGGTCATACCCGATTTTGAAATGTCTATTTGTCCAATATCTATTGTGTGACTTTTGAAAAGGTGGGTGACACACTTCACAGCTTCATTGCGTTTGAATGTGTGTTTCCATTTCTTTACGTGACATGTCAATTTGGTTTTCAATAAATGCCGTTTTGACTGATACCAATTACGTTTATATCAGATTTGTTTTATGGTTTCAACCAAGGTTTTTCTAAGTGACCCTTGACTTTTGACGAGTAGTATATTAACATTTGTTCGTGTTAAATATTGTTTGACTATATTATGCAGTTCCCTAGATCTGTCTATTCTTAACACTTCTTCTATATTTATAAGTAAATTTGATGCTTGCAAATAATCTAATATTGGGATTCTCATTTGTTAATACCTCTTGTATTTTAACAAGAAATGTTCTATATTATTGTCTTGAAGACATCCTGCACAGTAAGGTTCTTCTATTCTGAAATAGCCTTTTCCCAGCTGTAGTCTGAGAAGTTTCCTATTACTGGGAATTTTCAATTCCCTAGATATCTGACATTTTCTTGTTGGAGCCTTGAACAACTTATGTGCTTGTCTTCCTTTCAGATTTTTATCCCACTCTGCTTTCCATTCATCTGTTATTAAATCTTTAATTAATCTCTGATTTACTCGTCCCTACATTTATTATATTTTTATCAGATCTATCTTTCTTAGCTTCTTTATGTGCCTTTTCTTCTTCTTCTTCTTCGTACACTCTCAGACGTCGTCCACTTGAATGTTCTCAAAGAAAGCAGTAGTCAGTTTGAGGCTATTTGAATCCCCGTAAAGCTTTTCCACGAAAAGAGCTGGCGTCGGCCATGTGCACGTTCTCTGTACCACATATCCACTGCAGAATGCTGAGTGTTTTGTGAGCTTTGTCAGCAATTCTAGCCTTTTGCCTCTGTGTAGCCCAGCGGAACGCTACGGAGTTTTTGACAATTTGCCCTCTATGCCAACATGTGAAGCTATCCAAGCGATTAAGACTGAACATCCTCTGGAATATACGAGTAAGTATGTAGTAGCCAGAAATATCTCCTCTGCTATATCAGGTCTGCTACATTCTCGTAAGTTTCTAAGTGCTTGAATTGTTGAAAGAGAGTCAGTTAAAATTGTTAGTTTCTTTGGAGGTTATTAGAAAATATTTCTAGTGCTTTTAGTATTGCCACCATCTCTGCAGTGAAAATGGATGTATTTTCCTTGATACTATACTCTTTTGCCATTGTTCATATTGGAATATTTATTCCTATCCCCAATTTGCCATCCTCCACCTTGGATCCATCTGTGTATACAGTAATGCTGTCTTTTGATAGTTGTTGTATATATTTATTGGCTCTGTTTTTAATAATTTCTACATTATTTGTTTTCTTAAATATTTCATAAATTGTTATTTATATTATATATATTGTGTAAGACAACGTGGGAGAGATGCGATAAGCAGATGATGGTACTTACTTACTTAGTCGTTCCCCTTCTACCGTGAGGTGTAGAGGTTTGGAAGAGAGAGCGCCAGACCATTCTATCAGCTGTCTTCTTCCTGGCCTGGTTCCATTCTAGTCCTCGGTCCTTCAAAGATTGTCTAATGTTGTCCTCCCAGCGGACTCTGGGTCGTCCTGGAGGTCTGGATCCCTGGCTCTTTGTTTCCCATGCTTGTCGTGGTAGCCGATCTTCTCCCATTGTGCAGACATGGCCAAACCATCTTAGTTGGGACTATTCTATTTGGGTCTGCAGCGGATGGGATTTTAGGCCTTGACGGATCGTCTGGTTGCGGACCATGTCTCTTCTTGTTACTTCAACCACTTTCCTCAGATACCTCATTTCTGAGGTTTGGATCTGGCTTTTGTGGGTTGTAGTCATTGCCCACGACTCGCATCCATATGTCAAAACTGGGACATAGGTGGAGCGGTATACAGCCATCTTCGTTTTCTTACCAACCTCTTTCTTGCTGAGGAATCCACGATTTATGGCCTGAATTCCTCAGCAAGAAAGAGGTTGGTAATATGATGGTAATAGAATATATTATCTAAAACCGTGGAGAATAATATCCTAATTATAATGTAGTCAGGGTTTAACAGGATATCTTTTGTCTTGGATTTAAACAAAATATGAAGAAACAATATTACCTACGTTAACTAGCATGGTAGTTGAAGGAGACGATTGCCAACAGAACAGTAAGTTAGACAATTAACAACACACATAGATTTGAGAAAAGTTAATATTTCATCATCGCTGTTGAGGAAAGTTGAAAGAAAATATACCGTGTATTGACAAGAATCATGCCAGGTGTCCAGCCATAGAGAATCTATGTCCAGCATCGTTTAACAAGAGTCCACGTTCGTTCAAACTAAACTTCATGCGTGCGCACCGACTTGTGCACGTGGTTAGTAAAGAACTTGAAAATGCTCACAGAATAAAACACAAAACAAACATTCATTTCTGCTGATTAGTGTGGTAATGTGAGGATGGATGCAATTTTTAAATTATATAAACATATAATTAAATACTGCCCTGTTTAAATATTTGTGGCAGAACTTTCTCCGCGTTGAGTTACACACTGAGGAATCTAGCAGACAGCCTTACACACTGAGGAATCTAGCAGACAGCCTTACACACTGAGGTATCTAGCAGACAGCCTTACACACTGAGGAATCTAGCAGACAGCCTTACACACTGAGGAATCTAGCAGACGACAGCCTTACACACTGAGGAAACTAGTAGACAGCCTTACACACTGAGGAATCTAGCAGACAGCCTTACACACTGAGGAATCTAGCAGACAGCCTTACACACTGAGGAATCTAGCAGACAGCCTTACACACTGAGGAATCTAGCAGACAGCCTTACACACTGAGGAATCTAGCAGACAGCCTTACACACTGAGGAATTTAGCAGACGACAGCCTTACACACTGAGGAATCTAGCAGACAGCCTTACACACTGAGGAATCTAGCAGACAGCCTTACACACTGAGGAATCTAGCAGACAGCCTTACACACTGAGGAATCTAGCAGACGACAGCCTTACACACTGAGGAATGTAGCAGACAGCCTTACACACTGAGGAATCTAGCAGACAGCCTTACACACTGAGGAATCTAGCAGACGACAGCCTTACACACTGAGGAATCTAGCAGACAGCCTTACACACTGTCACAGAGGTTATTGATCATAAATTGCCTACAGCCTCTTCTTTCTTCTTTCACCCGTATCCTTTATTTTTGTTATCCTTTTTACTTTCTTTCCTGTATTTATCGCATCCATTCGTTTGCGAAAAATATTTTCTTCCCCATTCTTAACGTATACCTGTTTCTGTTCTCAAAACTGAGAATCGCACTAGTGATGGTATTACGTAGATGTCATGTCTCTGCCGGTCGAACGATAGCTGTGAATATACGGTTCTCGCCAGACAGAACGTCTGCAGTTTCCCCGGTCAGAGCGCTGCCTGACCAGATTTCTGGGCCTGGGGTGTGAGAATTCGCTCCGTCGGACATGGCAGGCAGACGGATTGTCTACCTTTTGCAGCAACTGCGTGAGTTTTCATCGGGATAGTCCGGCGAAGTGTGAAATTGCGTTCCGCACTGCAGACGTGGTGTCTGAGATTTGCAACTGACACGCGTACATCTCGGTCAGTAGGTGGCAGTTACGACATGCGTTTAGGTTAGGGTTCCCATAATGTTTTGTTCAAAAACCGGGACATTTCCAAATTTTTACCTAAAAAACCCGGGACATTTTGTAAAAAAACGGGACATGTTAAAAATTAAGGTAAAGCACAAATAAATCTATTATATATTATATGTTGCACTTAAAATAAGATACTGGTATAAAAATACACACAATAACTAACACAACTTCCACTTTAAAAAAGAATTCTAAATTACAAACATACTTAATTAGAAAAATCGCACCTTTAAAAAATACACAATAGTGAAGTTTATATTTCAGATTCATCAGAATATTTATCAGATTTATGGGCCTGTTCAAGAAGTTTTTTTTCTTCTGATATTTGGACACAGAACTCAGCACAAGAGAAATCCTTAAAATGGGTCTTTATAATGGTTAAAGCTTTCACTGTCTCAATTTTAAGTCTGTTTTTTTTTTCGTCTGTCCAAAGCGCATTTATTAATGAAAAAATACGTTCAACAGCTGCATTGGATCCTGGCAGTGCCAAACAAAAACTAACTAGGCATTTCAGGTTCTCAGCATTTATATCCTGCTTTGTAAAATGAGCGAACATCTCAAACCATTTTTCACTGACACTTTGATTCTTCAGTTCACTCCACACATCAAATTTGCTTTCACAATATTTTTTCACACATGCAAACTCATCAAATAAGTCCTCTTCATTCACAGTAAAATTTGGTGACACTGTCTTCGTGAATATGTAGCTTTCTTGGATGTTCTTCCAAGTCACAGACTCCTTTCCCTTCAAATTGATCCAATCCATAGACTGAAGAGGCGTAAGAAATGGTGTACACCACTCCTGAATATATTCAATGCAGGTGTCATAGAAATCTACTGCATAGCTTTGAAACTTTTCAACTGTTATGTGTCCTTCTTTTTCTAATTCTTGCAACGGATTTCTCACAGTAGTAATAAGAAACTTTTCTGCCTTGCTGTAGTTAAATCATTTGGTAGATGCTCACTGAACACTGTTTTGGTCGACTTTCGAATTTTTGTTCGAGATTCAAACCAAAGGTCCACTGTAACCGGAAATTGATAAAGTAACACTACTAAAACACGGAATAAAATCTGTTACCCAAAGATTTTTTTTTTTGGGAAGGACCCTTAAAAAGCGGGACATTTGGAATATATTCGGGACACCGGGACATTTTATTAAAAAAACGGGACTGTCCCGGGAAAAACGGGACGAATGGGAACCCTAGTTTAGGTGTTAAACGTATCGTTAAAGCCGGAAAGGGGAGAGCATTTCGTTCTACGAAATAAACGTTCAACTCTTTGTCTGTTTGATAGATATAACCAGAATGTTAAACTTTAATTTCATTCTGACTCTTAAATTCGCAGTAGACAGATCACTGTGCTAGATCAAGTATCTGTGTTTTGGCGAAGTCTGAGTTGCTTGGCAACATTTTGTCGAGTTCTAGATTACCATTAGATTACAGTATTCTAGTTCATGGTTTAGTCTGTATTTCTGCGTGAGGTAAATGTTATATATAATAGATCTCTAGTATTTTGTGAAGTGATAAAGTGTTTAATCGCCTATTTCATTTAAACTAGTTCTGTGTGCAGAGTGATTATTTTAATAGTTTGTTATATTCTTTAGTCGACGAGTTACAGTGGAAAGCAAGATAAATTATAAATTTCTAGCTTAAATTCAGTCGGCTAATAAATGAATTTAATTTTACTGCTAAATAATCAGACGAGAACATATTTTTCTAAACTAACTTATAAATGCTAGAAGCCTCATGAATGTTGACGGAATACGCTCGTGTTCCTAATTCATGAGGATTGAGGATTTTAAATATAACTTACTTCACGGGAAGTTTTAAATAATAAGTCCAGCTGTACGCTTGCAGTTTAATATATAAGTTATATCCTTATACATAGTATGTATAATTATTTTATATGTGCTTTTTTCCATTTTATGCAGTGAATACTGGGGTGACCCAGAACTTAGCCGGCGTTTAGTAGTAAAGAGACATACTTGTGAGAAGAATAAACATTTCCTATTTTTAACCACGTGGGTTGTTTCAAGTAACACTGGTCTGACAGTGCATGTGCCATCAGAGATAGACAGTAATACCAATCCCACTAACGGTTTTCTAAAGACTAAATGTTTATACTGGGCCTTTGAGCCAGACTTTATTTCTTCACAATAAACTCAAATATACATGCTGCTTGGCGGCGAGAAAAATTACAAGAAATAACATTAATATTTCCGACAAGTATTGAAAGAGTGTATAGTGAACCAAGACTATTTGTTAAAAGAAGTTGTCCACTGGTCAGCTTTTCCCAAATGAAGGAAACCCCGTGTTTTGACTCTGTGTGCCCGTTCAAACTTGCTTACCCTAACTGATCTAAGTGACATGAACAGTAATCTAAAAACATAACTGGTGAAGTGAATGCTCCCCGAAAAACAGTGGAAGAAACCTGTAAATGTAGAGCTGGGATTCGCTTTATCCAAAGAATACAGATTCACTGTAGAGAAGTGTCCTAAGGTTGCGCCAGACTGTGAACAACATCAAGTTTTTTTAGGTAAGCACGTGTGCCAGGGTACCCTGATGAAAGAACCGAGTGAAAGTGGACTGAGTGAGTTTTTTTTTATAACTATTGATTCACCCACTTTATAATCTTCTTACGGAAGATTGGCTGCTTGATTAAATTGTTCCTTTTGAAGGACAATATTAGACCCTAATCATATGTATTTGTGACTCTTTGGGCCATCATCTGTCTCATAACGGGGCTGTGGGCTAAACCTAGAGTTAATATCATAACGGGGCTATCATCCTTGTAGCATTCTCTTGATATTTTATGACTATTTGTATATGTTTTGATGTAATTTCTATGTGTTGTGAATAAATTTAAAATGATAATTAAAATTTCCCTTGGAATTAATCAGCGTGTTGGTCAGCTCGTTCTAGTATATATATAATCATTTGTTATAGTTTACCACGTCTGTGTGTCTACCTGTCGTCACTTGAATGTGCGTGCACGTGAGTGGATATATATATTTAATGTATATGTGTTAGACTGTCTGACTACTTTAGATCTGTCGTAGATGATAGGTGAGAGAGGGAGAGAAGATTTCCCGCTCTCAGAGACAGCCTCTATCACTATTCCACCACCTCACTCGTGGAAATCTATTTTGTATTTCTATCTCACGCTGTGACTATCACTCATTCCAATCTATTCAGAAGGGACCAACCCAAGTCTTAATTCTCCTATCAAAAATCTACGACAAAGGTGGGCTCGTTTCCGGTTTTTGAACTTAGAATAGGAAGACGAGTACGACAAATGTGGACTCGTCTATCTGGATTTTGAACTTAAGATTCTTTATTCTGAAATAGAGTAAGAGTTTGATGTCTTGTGAGTTGTTATATCTTTAAATAATTTATCCCCTAGACGTAACGATCTGTTTATGGGCGTGCTGACCACACGACTAAAAATTGTTTTCCACAGCATTAAGAAGCATTATACATTTGGTTTACAGGTTGATTTTGTCGGAATACATGTTAATTAATGATTTTGTAATACTAAACGCTGGTAAAGTTTTGTGAGTGTATAACATTCACAAGGGTTCTGAAGCAGGAAGGTGTTTGAACTAAGTTAAGGAGTGCGTTTCGGACTATTTGTCCAGATTAATTGCCTCCCTCACCCTAACTGTCTTCAGGGGTAAACTTGATAGTGGATTAAAAATTAAGGGGAGTTTTTTTTTCTTTCTCCGAAATTTTTGCTATAATCATTGTGTTTTCCACTGTAGCAACTTATTTTTCAGAAGTAATCTTAACTACCATTTAGTTGGCGTAGTCGTGTTTGCATTAGGTGCTTTATTGCCGATTAATAG
The DNA here is from genome assembly GCA_024509875.1 of Oreohelix idahoensis. Classification (NCBI taxonomy): domain Eukaryota; kingdom Metazoa; phylum Mollusca; class Gastropoda; order Stylommatophora; family Oreohelicidae; genus Oreohelix; species Oreohelix idahoensis. The sequence continues at coordinate 336,783 of JAMPIV010011446.1, read as the reverse complement.
CAGCGATAGTTAGATTTTATTTTGGAGAAGGTATCCCAGGGTTAAGCATATCATCTTTTATTTGGTATTTTATCGTAAGTGGTAGGAACCAGTGTATCCTTTTGCCTATTTTTTTTCTCCACTAGTCTTAGTCACTGACATAATATGGCCGAGAGGGCAAAGCTTAGACAACTCCTCAGGAACGAAGCGATAGAGGAGGGACTGGAAGGAGAGGAAGCGAAAGCGTTTGTCAGAGACGAACTTGAGAGATATGATGCGGAGAGGAAAGCAGCTGAAGCTAAAGAGGAAAAAGAAGAAGCCAGAAGGAAAAAAGCGGAAGACCGCCTATTGCAGCAGAAGAAGATTGAGGAAGAAATGGAAATTCGCAGGGCGAACGAAAGAGAGAAGGAGAGACAGCATGAGGAAAGAGAGAAGGAGAACTAGAGACAGCACGAGAAGAAGAGGGAGAAGAGACAGCAGGAGAAGGAGAGGGAGGAGGGACAGCATGAGCTGGCACTTTAAGCTCTAGAGTTCCAAAGTCGTGGTGCTGCCTCTACCTCCAGCAATGGAGAATCTTCTCCCCATTCCTTCTCAACTGATCCTTCTAACACTCAATCTCTTCAACTAAACGCCATGTCTTTCACTCTAGAATCTTTTCCTTGTCCAAATGAGAAGATTGACACATGGTTAGAAAAATTTGAGAAAATTGCAACTCTGTACGGGTTAGAGAGGTCGCGTTGGAATATGAAACTTTCCCAGGCCCTAAAAGGTTCTGCTTATGATGTTTATTCTAAGCTGGAAAGTAGCCAACAAGACGACTACGACTTGTTGAAGAAAGCTTTGCTTGAGCGCTTCGAAATGAATGCGCGAAAGTTTTTGCAACTGTTTCGCAACAGCAGGAAGGAGAGCGCTGAAACTTTTCAGCAGTTCTCATCTCGTTTAAAGGGATACTTGTCAAAGTGCCTTGAGCTTTCACAGCTCCCCTCTACCTACGAAGGTCTTGAGGAATTTGTTCTAACAGAACAAATAAAGAACACTTTGTCTGCGGATACCCGGAGATTTCTTGCCGAGCAGGGTGCAGAAAAGCTTGAAGACCTTTTGCAAAAGTCTCAGCGATATCACAATGCGCTGGCTGAACTACCGGCCATAAAACGAAAACCGACAGAAGAGCATTTTCGGAAAAATAATCTTGATCAAGCTTCTCAGGCTTCTAATGCTTCTAATCAGAATAACCACAGAGAAACTGGACCTCAAAACCCCCCTCCTGAAAAGACCAAGTTCTACAAGAACAAGTACCCCAACCACCCAAACAGTCTGATCAACCCGACCGCCCTACATGGCAGCGCAGCCAGAAAGGACAAGGTGGCAAAGGGAAAACCCCTGAGCACGGGACAGACGATCAGAGTGAGCACACCGAGCCTAAACGCATCGGATGCTTACTAACAGTCTCGCAAGGCGGAATTATTGACAGTGATTCCCAACCTGTAGAGGGAGACAGACCCTCTACGCGAGGTACTGTTACATTGAACGGTTCTCAAACTTCTTGTTTATTTGACACGGGGCTTTCTTATGATTGCATTGTTGCCAGAAACCTGGTCAAACCCGGTCAAGAGACAGCAGAGACCGTCCAATTTTGTGGAGTTCGTAAGAGTGATGCACCTACAGCGCTTCCCATCGCATTGGTGGAGATCCACTCTGATTTTGTCAGAGGCATGATCAAAGCGGCTGTTATGGATGATCCCATCTACCCAGTCATACTTGGCGGTAGATACGTGTGTATTGGGAAACCGGAAGAGCCGATTGTGGCAGCAGTAACTACAAGAGGGCAAACCAAAAGGAAGGGGAGCCTGCGCCTAACTTGTTACCCATGGAACTTAAAGAAGCGCAATACAAGGACCCTACTTTGGCACCCTGCTTTAGGAAACTGCCCATGGCTAAGGAACCCAGACAGCACGGGGACATTTTTTCTAAGGATGGCGTACTTTATCGCAGAACGGGCAAGCCTGACCAAGGTTACAACCAGCTCCTAGTACCGAAACAGTACAGAAGCCAAATCCTAGAAATGGGGCACTCTCTTCCCTTCAGCGGACATATGGGACAGAACGCCACAAACCAACGGATAACCACTCATTATTGGTGGCCAGGAGTAAATACTGATATTATCAGATATGTCAAATCCTGTGCCAAGTGCCAACGTGTGCCACCCAAGCAACGGGCACCCCCAGTCTCTTTGGGTGAAATGCCAATAGTGGGAACACCATTCGAACGGGTTGTGATCGACATTTTAGGGCCTTTCGAAAGGACTAAAAGAAGGAACAGGTTTATCCTGACCTTAGTCGATACATGCACTTTATGGGCAGAAGCTATACCGCTAACATTCGCAGATGCCAAGCATGTCGCAGAAGCCCTCGTGCAGATTTTCACTCGGTTGGGATTCCCTCAACAAGTGTTGACGGATAACGGATCCCCATACCGAAACCTGTTGATGGATGAGATCGTGAAGATCTTGAGGACCAAACACATCTACACAAAGCCTTATACTCCGGCCGGAAATGGGCTCGTGGAACGTGTTAATGGAAACCTCAACATGATGCTAAGTAAACTGGCAGAAGTGAAACCTGAAGATTGGGATCTTTGTATTCCTGCAGCTTTATTTGGCTACAGAGAATCTCCTCATACTTCCACAGGATTTCCGCCAGCTACGCTTTTATTCGGCAGACCCATTAAGGGCCCGCTTGAAGCCTTACTTTGGTCGCTGACAGACCAGAAGGCTGATGAGACAGTTGTCTCAGCCAGTAAATACGTATCGGATTTAAAGGAAAGGTTGAAACTAGGATGGGACCTAGCAACGACTAACTTTAAGCGAGCACGCACAAAGCACGCTAACCGATACAGGAAAGTCGCGAAAGAGAGAGAATTAGAAGTAGGAGAGAAAGTTTTGGTGTTACTCCCTACCGAGAACAACCAACTGAGGATCGGATGGCAAGGGCCGTTTACCGTCCTGAAAAAGATTTCTAAGGCTAACTACCAGATATCTATTCAAGGAAAGGAAAAGGTTTTCCATTTAAATCTCTTAAAGAGATACTTGGAAAGACCTGTGCCGACCTCCGACCATCTCCTGACGATCGCCAAAACTGACGAAGATGACGATAGTGGCAGGGAAATTCCACTGCAATCACAGGAAATCTTTGAAAAATGTCAGAAGCGGCGACGCTCTTTCAAGCGCGCATGGGAGACATTCCAGAGGAAGGAAACTTTGGGAGTAGACTTGAGTAGGAATTGGAGAGAGATGGAGGGGGAAGATGAGAGGGAAGAAGACAGACACCCTGAAGCTACGGATATAGGAAATTTATTCCCATAACGTAGACATGGAGTGCTTCCATATCTTAAAGGGGGGACGTTCTGTCACAGAGGTTATTGATCATAAATTGCCTACATCCTCTTCTTTCTTCTTTCACCCGTATCCTTTATTTTTGTTATCCTTTTTACTTTCTTTCCTGTATTTTTCGCATCCATTCGTTTGCGAAAAATATTTTCTTCCCCATTCTTAACGTATACCTGTTTCTGTTCTCAAAACTGAGAATCGCACTAGTGATGGTATTACGTAGATGTCAGTCTCTGCCGGTCGAACGATAGCTGTGAATATACGGTTCTCGCCAGACAGAACGTCTGCAGTTTCCCCGGTCAGAGCGCTGCCTGACCAGATTTCTGGGCCTGGGGTGTGAGAATTCGCTCCGTCGGACATGGCAGGCAGACGGATTGTCTACCTTTTGCAGCAACTGCGTGAGTTTTCGTCGGGATAGTCCGGCGAAGTGTGAAATTGCGCTCCGCACTGCAGACGGGGTGTCTGAGATTTGCAACTGACACGCGTACATCTCGGTCAGTAGGTGGCAGTTACGACATGCGTTTAGGTGTTAAACGTATCGTTAAAGCCGGAAAGGGGAGAGCATTTCGTTCTACGAAATAAACGTTCAACTCTTTGTCTGTTTGATAGATATAACCAGAATGTTAAACTTTAATTTCATTCTGACTCTTAAATTCGCAGTAGACAGATCACTGTGCTAGATCAAATATCTGTGTTTTGGCGAAGTCTGAGTTGCTTGGCAACATTTTGCCGAGTTCTAGATTACCATTAGATTACAGTATTCTAGTTCATGGTTTAGTCTGTAGTTCTGCGTGAGGTAAATGTTATATATAATAGATCTCTAGTATTTTGTGAAGTAATAAAGTGTTTAATCGCTTATTTCATTTTAAACTAGTTCTGTGTGCAGAGTGATTATTTTAATAGTTTGTTATATTCTTTAGTCGACGAGTTACAGTGGAAAGCAAGATAAATTATAAATTTCTAGCTTCAATTCAGTCGGCTAATAAATGAATTTAATTTTACTGCTAAATAATCAGACGAGAACATATTTTTCTAAACTAACTTATAAATGCTAGAAGCCTCATGAATGTTGACGGAATACGCTCGTATTCCTAATTCATGAGGATTGAGGATTTTAAATATAACTTACTTCACGGGAAGTTTTAAATAATAAGTCAAGCTGTACGCTTGCAGTTTAATATATAAGTTATATCCTTATACATAGTATGTATAATTATTTTATATGTGCTTTTTCCATTTTATGCAGTGAATACTGGGGTGACCCAGAACTTAGCCGGCGTTTAGTAGTAAAGAGACATACTTGTGAGAAGAATAGACATTTCCTATCTTTAACCACGTGGGTTGTTTCAAGTAACACTGGTCTGACAGTGCATGTGCCATCAGAGATAGACAGTAATACCAATCCCACTAACGGTTTTCTAAAGACTAAATGTTTATACTGGGCCTTTGAGCCAGACTTTATTTCTTCACAATAAACTCAAATATACATGCTGCTTGGCGGCGAGAAAAATTACAAGAAATAACATTAATATTTCCGACAAGTATTGAAAGAGTGTATAGTGAACCAAGACTATCTGTTAAAAGAAGTTGTCCACTGGTCAGCTTTTCCCAAATGAAGGAAACCCTCTTGTTTTGACTCTGTGTGCCCGTTCAAACTTGCTTACCCTAACTGATCTAAGTGACATGAACAGTAATCTAAAAACATAACTGGTGAAGTGAATGCTTTCCGAAAAACAGTGGAAGAAACCTGTAATTGTAGAGCTGGGATTCGCTTTATCCAAAGAATACAGATTCACTGTAGAGAAGTGTCCTAAGGTTGCGCCAGACTGTGAACAACATCAAGTTTTTTTAGGTAAGCACGTGTGCCAGGGTACCCTGATGAAAGAACCGAGTGAAAGTGGACTGAGTGAGTTTTTTTTGATAACTATTGATTCACCCACTTTATAATCTCCTTACGGAAGATTGGCTGCTTGATTAAATTGTTCCTTTTGAAGGACAATATTAGACCCTAATCATATGTATTTGTGACTCTTTGGGCCATCATCTGTCTCATAACGGGGCTGTGGGCTAACCCTAGTGTTAATATCATAACGGGGCTATCATCCTTGTAGCATTCTCTTGATATTTTATGACTATTTGTATATGTTTTGATGTAATTTCTATGTGTTGTGAAGAAATTTTAAATGATAATTAAAATTTCCCTTGGAATTAATCAGCGTGTTGGTCAGCTCGTTCTAGTATATATATAATCATTTGTTATAGTTTCCCACGTCTGTGTGTCTACCTGTCGTCACTTGAATGTGCGTGCACGTGAGTGGATATATATATATTTAATGTATATGTGTTAGACTGTCTGACTACTTTAGATCTGTCGTAGATGATAGGTGAGAGAGGGAGAGAAGATTTCCCGCTCTCAGAGACAGCCTCTATCACTATTCCACCACCTCACTCGTGGAAATCTATTTTGTATTTCTATCTCACGCTGTGACTATCACTCATTCCAATCTATTCAGAAGGGACCAACCCAAGTCTTAATTCTCCTATCAAAAATCTACGACACACACTGAGGAATCTAGCAGACGACAGCCTTACACACTGAGGAAACTAGTAGACAGCCTTACACATTGAGGAATCTAACATACAGCCTTACACACTGAGGAATCTAGCAGACGACAGCCTTACGGACTGAGGAATCTAGCAGACAGCCTTACAGACTGAGGAATCTAGCAGACAGCCTTACACACTGAGGAATCTAGCAGACAGCCTTACACTCTGAGGAATCTAGCAGACGACAGCCTTACACACAGGCGTTATTCTGGAGCCAGTAACGTATAAAAAAAACAACCAATGAGGGAGACTTAAAACACACGAAGATGGCGGCCGGCTGGACAGAGAAATCACAAGGATGCAGAAGACAAGAAAACGTCTTAAACAGATGGCAGAGCAAGTCGAACATTCATCGTCCCCGTTTCAAATTGAAAAAACAAACATTTGTATACAGATTATTTGTAACGGTCTGTCGCAGGTAGATATAAATAGAGTATGCCCGAGTTAGACAGAGTATGCCCGAGTTAGACAGAGTATGCCAGAGTTAGACAGAGTATGCCCGAGTTAGACAGAGTATGCCCGAGTTAGACAAAGTATGAATGTGTAATGTGAAAATAGATGAGTCACAAATGAAATTGTGGGGAGAGATATGACTTTTGAAGAGTATTGGGCTACTTCTTCAGCCTACTGCGACTGACTTTTACTAAGTCAATCCCACGCCCGTTCTCACTGAACAAATTAGAATACTTCTAATGCGGTAAGAACAACATTACGACAACAAATGACAGTTGTAAGAGAGGAATCCTGAAAACAGGATATAGGTATAAACCGCAACAACAAGCAATCAAAATGTCTCCACTAGCTTGGTAAGACTAGTGAAGTTATCACATAAACAGTCACTAACAAATAACAACCGACTTGACTCAATTGCACACACGCCAAAATCGCCTCACTCAACCGAACACTTCCTGGTACAAATAAAACTATAGTCTACTTAAAGGGGTGAGATCCCCAGCTCTCGAATAATGAAAGCGGCCAGTCCTCTAAGATCACTAAAGCTTGTCAGGTAATCTCCACTCCTCTGCAAGGAATAATCACACTGTTCCCCCAAAGGTTTGGTATCCTTGGAATATGGAAATAAGCTCCCACTGGAACGAGTAATAATCCTAAGGAATACCACTTTTGTTGTTGCGGGTGGCCACCTCAAATTATGCGAACAATGGCTGAGACCAGTTGTGCTCACTGATCAAGATATATATATATATATATATATATATATATATATATATATATATATATATATATATATATATATATTTATACATATATATATATATATATATATATATATATATATATATATATATTCCCAGGCGAATAAGTGAAGTGCAGCTAGCAAACTAGTTATCCAGGATAAAACACCCGAGAGATAAGCTCTTCTGATAAGAAATACCTAGGATGCATAGTAACACCAGACGGCGGGGCTGGCAAAGACATCAACATCAGAATGAATAAGGCAAGAACAGCCTTTTTTAGCCTAAACAACATCTGGAAGTCCTCACAATACAGCACAAGCACAAAATTAAGATTATATCAGAGCTGTGTGCTTTCTGTGCTTCTCTATGGTGCGGAATGCTGGAGAGTTACAGAGAAGGAAATGTCGAAATTGTCCTCTTTTCACACAACTTGCCTAAAAAAATTCACCGAATCTTTTCGCCGAATACCATCACCAACCAAGATCTGCTTATTCGGAGCAAGCAAGAGGACATGCACACCATCATAGCTGGCAGACGCTGGAGCTGGGTTGGTCATGTCCTCAGAAGAGACCCCGATGCCATCACAAGAACAGCTATGCTTTGGACCCCTGAAGGAAAACGAAAGAGAGGCCGACCAAAAACAACCTGGCGGAGGACTGTGGAGGCTGAGATGCAAAGAATGAACCAGAGTTGGGGCACCGTACGAAGGATGGACACCGACCGAGCAAAGTGGAATCATTTTGTTGTTGCCCTACAAGACGCCACTAGGCGTGATGGCCACTGACTGCTTTGACGGTCTATGGCTAAGGATCAAAGAAGAAGAAGATAAGAAATTTGAAGCCTGGAACCCACAGGTGCAGAGACTGGAAAATCGTTGGCTTCTTCTTGGCGAGTACGTTAGTAATATTCACGGCGACATAGCCTAAATGGGTTTGCCTTTGTTGCCTAGAAGAATGAAGGGCGACGGCAACGGCTCTTAGGCACTGTGATGGGCGATAGGTAAATACTCCCCAAAGATCACCCGGTAGGCTTGTCGAATGACAAGCCGTTTGGCCGGCCGTGCGGTCTGAATAAACTTGTGGCTGATAATGCAGAGCAGAAGAAAATAAAATCCAAAGGCACGTTCTTGTGAATGCCCAGTATAATTCTGAAGAATCGTTTAGTGCACATCAGGAGAGCACAGACAGCGTCAGGGTGACCAGCTCTGATATACGCAGACAAGTCAAAAAAATACACCCAACCATATTAATCTAGCACTATTGATTTACTAACACATACCACAATACATTCTATCGCTCCATCACAAAAACGAACACACCCCTTCTCTCCTTTGATATAAAATCGACAACACACACCTTCTCACCCACCCCCTTTCTGCTCGGGTTAGCCTAACAAGCGCACAGGTAAATTTCAACCCGGCGGGACGGCTTCACTGTCGCGCGCACGCGAGTTTAATTGGCCCCACGATCTCTCTCTCTCTCTCTCTCTCTCTCTCTCACACACACACACATACATACACACACACACACACTCACTCACACAATCTCCGAAGTTATGCAAGGCTATAGTAACCATTCAAAGCACGAATAGATAATTAAAAGTATCCAGATGTGACATTACTGGAAGTTATAAAATTCATGTTGCGGTAAAACATATCTCTGTCTTATATATATTTTGTCTTCGCCGTACCTCTTAAGCGGAGTTAAAGCTGGAATGGTGCTTAATAAAAATCAGAATTACCCGGTCCCCCAAAATTTACTTTACTTTAAGAATTAAATATTCAAGATGGAATTAAAGTAACCCGGGATTAAGCTCTATATAATTAAGCTAACTCCCCAAAAATTAACTTTAAAAAAATTGTGGTGCTCTTACCAATCAAGGAATGAATTTCACCACAAATAAAAGTTACAAACAGCTCCCAACTGTAGTACAAAGTCACTAGCAGCAAAAATCCTTGAAGAGACAACTGGTTAAGGGTGATAGAGATCTGCCCTTAAATAGTAAGAAAAGTTGCCAGAAGTTCGGCCAGCAGTTAGCAGTCCGCTCGATATGGAAAACGATAGCGGCACGACATAAAAGGACAGAGAAGTTTCCCGTGCCAACTGGGAAATAGAGAGCACTCAAGCTAGCCGCTCGCGAAATAAAAAACGTTATAGGCAAAAGGCCGCATTCCTCGTTCTACGTTTGGGAAGGAAACCGAGAGCGGCAAAAAAGGACAGCGACTTCCCCGTGTCCCCTATAATCAAAGGGACAAGGTACAAGCAGTTTCCCTCAAGAATGCCTATATAAAAGGAAAAATTGCCGCTAGCGCACGTGCGGAGAGGCGGGTTAGCTTGGCTCTATCGAAATTGACAGGTACCGAAGACAGAATTCGAGCTGTTAAGAGCAAACATGACAGAAAAGGTGGGTGGTGTCGAGAAATAGAAAGAAAACAGACTAAAGGGCAGACAATTCTAAACAAAGCGTGACACGGTCTTGTCTCTTCTGTTTTCGTACGTCTTTCCTTTAACAAAGATCCTGTTGTCGTAACATGGCCCATTCGTTCTAGTGTATCAGAGTAAGACTCCTGACTACCTTTTCCGCGTTCATCTCAGAGTTTGGTGTGAATCCAGAGCGGTGCTCCGCAGGTGTGCGTGAAGTGTAATACAATTTATTATAAAAGTCATAACCGTCTTGGTAGATATTAATAATATGTAAAACATCAAACGAGGGAAACACGGCAGGTGGACAAATTAAAACTATATCTCAGTCTATTAATTTATTAATACCCCAGCCATTGATCATAAGACCGGCCAGAGATGTTCAAATCAGAATTCAGTAAGTTAATATAGAGAGATTAAAATTATAATTCATAAAGTCAAGGTCTTCTTATTCTTCTTTGGTCCTTGGCTGATGACTTAAAAAGCGATCAGTGACCATCACGCCAGGTGGCGGCTTGTAGCACAGCAACAAACATTTGCTACGTTGCTTCATCGGCAGCCATCCTTCGTGTTATGCCCCAACTGTGGTTCTGTGCTTTCAGAGTTCTCCGCCAGGTTGCTTTTGCCCGGCCTCTTGCGCTTTTCTTCTGGAGCCCATAGCATTGTAGCTGTGGATATGACGTCAGGGTGTCTCTAATTCTGAATCATCCAAAGATTACAATGACTACAAAGAAAGCCAGCATAAATACCCGACTGTAACCAAGACTATACCAACAATAGCAGACCGGCAGGCGACCTAGTGAACAAGAACGATAACTAGTTGTGAAACGAGATGCATAAAAAAGGTAGCTAATGAAAGAGTAAAACAAAAACAAAGATTGGAACAAGCATCAGTGAAGGAATAGGAGATCATTTCATCTGCCATCTCCGCATCGAAGGTCGTCTGCAAACGATCTCCATCTTTATTTCTTGCCTTGATGATGAACTCTGACATACTCTCCTGTCCACATACTGAAGTTATCTTTCCACTTACCGCGTTGTATTCCTCTTGCTCGTTTGCTGTTGATGCGTCCTACCATTAGAGTTTCCAACAAAGTGTTAACTCTCTTTTTATGTCCTAATAAGATTAATTAAGATTAAAATTAAGATTATATAAGAGCTGTGTACTTTCTGTGCTTCTCTATGGTGCGGAATGCTGAAGAGTAACAGAGAAGGAAATGTCGAAACTGTCCTCCTTCCACACAATCTGCCTAGGAAAATTCACCGAATCTTTTGGCCAAACACCATCAGCAACCAATAACTACTTATTCGGAGTAACCAAGAGGACATGCACACCATCATAGCTGGCAGACGCTGGAGTTGAGTTGGTCACGTCCTGAGAAGGGGCCCTGAAGCCATCACAAGAACAGCTATGCTATGGACCCCCGAGGAGAAGCGAAAGAGATGCCGACCAAAAACAACTTGGCGGAGAACTGTGGAGGCCGAGATGCAAAGAATGAACCAGAGTTGGGGCACTGTACGAAGGATGGCCGCCGACTGAGCAAAGTGGAAGCAATTTGTTGCTGCCCTACAAGACGCGACCAGGCGTGATGGCCACTGACTGCTTTACAGTCTGCGGCTAAGGATCAAAGAGGATGTCCTAATACTGTATCTGTCCAACGTTGATCTCCTTCATTAATGCTCTAATCATTGCTACTTTTTCTATGACATTTTTTGTACTAGTTTTCTTCTGTGTTCATGGAATAGGCCCCATTATTCTGTAAAGCTACATCTCGAGTCCCTCAATTCCTTTTCCTGGCTGCCTGTTATATGCCCATGTTTCTACACCATACAGAAATAAAGAGCGTATGTAGCACTTGATGAATCTCGTTGTGTATTTTTGAAGTTTCATTTTTTACATAGAAATCAGCAAAGAGAGAATCTGAGACCTGTGCCTCGTTAAAGAGAAAATCATAAATAAGTAACTTGTAAATCCTCACACACACACACACAAATTGTAAACAAGGAAACTAGACAACAGAAAAAAAGTAATAGGTAATCCTAGATTGAGTCTAGGTACATTCATATGGCACAACACCTCGCTGGGAAAGTCACCCATGTTAAGTATGAAGATCAGAAAAGCATTGCAAACAAACAAATGAAAACAAAAGCAGCACGTTTTATGAATGTACTCTTATTGTTGTTTCTATAGCAACTTATATATATATATATATATATATATATATATATATATATATATATATATATATATATATATATATATATATATATATATATATATATATATATATATACAAGGGTATTGACATAAGTCTTGGGCCTGACCATGAAGGACATGTCACAGAGAGCTGAAATTTTGTATAGTGTTTATTCCTTTTCAATATAGCCACCGTCTGAATTGACACACTTCTGCCATATCTGCTTGACCTTGAAAAGACCTTGGGAGTAGAACACCCTATTTTTCAAACTGAACCAGTCATCACATGCCAGTATAACCTCTTCATCGCTGTCAAAATGATTTCCTTTTAGCTGTTTTTTAAGATTTGGGAATAGAAAAAAGTCTGATGGAGCCAAATCTGGAGAATATGGTGGGTGTGGAAGAATTTCAATATTCAAAACATTGGCTGCTAGCTGCACAAGCCGTGCTTTGTGAGACGGCGCGTTGTCTTGAAGCAAAGGAAGATTTTGAGTGCGCGTTATCCCTCGTTTCCTGGTCACAACCTTTCTTAGTTTGGTGAGAAGATCTGCATAGTACTGTCCATTAACTGTGTTGCCACGAGGCAGATAATCTTTCAAAAGGACTCCTTTGCCGTCCCAAAAAACAGTCAGCATCACTTTTCCTGCAGATTTCTGCGCTCTCGGCTTGACAGGTGTTGGGGAGCCCGGGGTTTTTCATTGCATGTTGGCAATTTTGGATTCGGGGTCATAATGGTGTACCCAAGTCTCATCTACTGTCACCATGGTCTCGAAAAAAATTTTTGACTGACACTTTTTGAGCAACTGTTCACAGCAATTTACCCTCGTTTGCTTCTGTTCACGTGTCAACAGTCGCGGAACCCAGCGTGCACACACTTTTCTCATGTTCAGTCTGTTGTGTAAAATTCTATAAACTGTTCTTTCATTTAGTTTTACTCTACTAGCTATCTCCACAATTGTCATATTTCGATCCTGGTCAATGATTTTCTTCATTCTTGTTGCATTTTCATCGTTGCACTCTGAGGCTGGTCTACCAGATCTTGGCAGATCAGCAACATTTGAGCGGCCACACTTAAACTGTTGACACCAGTTTTTTTACCGAAGTATATGAAGGACAAGAATCACGAAACACTGGTTCCATCTCCCTGTGTATTTCTGTAGGTGTTTTTCCCTGAGATATCAGAAATTTTATCACAGCACTGGCCTCCTTCTTTTCCATTGTTTTGTCAAATCTTTGGAGCAGCAAATCCGGTAAATAGGGTACATTGCGCCGTGCACCGTAGGGGGAAAACCCATTGAAGAAACAAATGCATACTTCACTCATTCAGTGCAAATATGATGAACTTTAAATGTGCCAAGTTTCATCTTCCTCCTGTGACTCCTTCATGGTCAGGCCCAAGACTTATGTCAATACCCTTGTATGTATGTATATATATATATACATATATATATATATATATATATATATATATATATATATATACATATATATATATATATATATATATATATATATATATATATATATATGTATATATATATATATATATATATATATATATATATATATATATATATACATATATACATATATATATACATATATATACATATATACATATATACATATATACATATATATATATATATATATATATATATATATATATATATATATATATATATATACATATATATATACATATATACATATATATATATATATATATATATATATATATATATATATACACGAGGGAGAGTTAAAAAAAACAACCACAATAAAAATTCCTAACCACGCAGTAGACGGTTGTACTACAGATATGTTATGCCCTCCCGCTTGAGGTACTAGTGCACGCAGGCCCGTCGTCCTGATGGGAAGTAAGACGTCAGCAAACCAAAGCCAAGATGGCCGCCCCCTTGGAAGCATGCACGTGAGAAGAGCAGCGTGTAGTTATCCGTTTTTTGGGTAGCGAGGGTGAGAAACCAGCAGACATTCATCAGAGAATGAAGAGGCAGTATGCGGACGCTTGTGTGTCGCTTCAGCAGGTTTATGTGTGGCACAGGTAGTTTAAAAGTGGGGTGTCAACTGTGACTGATGCAGCTCGTTCCGGCCGGCCTCACAATGCGACTACGCCTAACACTATCGCTGCAGTGGCACGAGTGATACGGGAAAACCGGCTGGTTACAATCGACGAGGTGGCTGGAGAATTGAAGATCAGTCATGGCTGGGTGCACCACATCATTCACGACGTGCTGCAGTACTACAAAGTCTCCGCTAGGTGGGTACCAAAAGAACTCACCCCCGAACTGAAAGAACATCGTGTGGATGTTTGTGAAACACTGTTACGACGTTATGAAGCTGAATGAGATGGCTTTCTATATCGTATAGTCACTGGTGACGAATGCTGGGTCCACTACTTCCAGCCGGAGACTAAGCGAGCCAGCATGGAGTGGCGACATTCATCATTGACGAAAGCAAAGAAGTTCCGTGCAACGCGGTCTGCCGGCACATTGATGCTCACGCTCTTCTGGGACTGTAAAGGCCCAATCCTGGAACATTACATTCCCAGGGGACTCACTATCAACAGCGAATCATAATGTGATCTGCTTCAGAACCACTTGAAATCTGCAATCAGGTCAAAACGTCGCGGCTTGCTCAGTTCTGGTGTGTTGTTACAGCATGATAACGCGCGGCCGCACACAGCTCGTGCGACAGTAACGAAAATCACGAATCTGCGTTTGGAGTGTCTTCCACATCCTGCATATTCACCGGACCTCGCACCGAGTGATTATCATGTGTTTGGACCCCTCAAGGAGGCACTCGGTGGCAAGAAGTTCAGTACGGACGATGAGGTGAAAGAAGCGGTGCATACGTGGCTACGCTGTCAGTCAGAAGAGTTTTTTTTCTCGCGCTGCTCCCGACATATATATATATATGTGACCGTGTGGCCAGAAAGGTGTAATTTTAGACTGAGTAATTAGTTGTCGATCTAGTCTACGGTGTGAATTCGTGCTCATGTTGGCATTCTCACCCGGTAATGGGCGATTTAAACGAAACACACCTTCGCCATCCGTGAAGAAGACAGACGTGTGAGACGTGGGAGACAGCCATCGGTTGTCAGACATCCTGGCGCTGTCTGACACCAGAAGAAAACACCTTTTGAGCACGAAACCGTAAGAAGTGTGAGTAGGGCAACGGATATCGTGGGATGTAACAGCCCATTAGTGGGCGGACCTTGAGTTGTGTCGATTAGGAAGATACACTTGACTAAGATGTGATCTCATGTCATCTATACTGAGCATAGGACTCCTGATTTGCTCCCTAGAGGAATGGGTGGAGCTTTCCCTGACATTTTGACGTAGCTATCATATGGTACTGGGTTGGGGATATGTAGATTTAAACTGAAACAGTGAGAGAGTCGAGTCAGAGTTGAAAGGAAGCCAGATCGTCTTCCATGTGCGGTATGCATCCTCGATACGATACACCAGTGAGGATTTGATACGCATATGTTGCGTCTGTGCTAAGAGAACTGACGACATTGAGGTATGCTTACATATAAATACATTTTATAATACTTAACATAAAGTAATATTAGACGTTTCAGGTTTAGAAGTTAATGCTTTGTAGCGTTGGTCTATCTATAGCTTGATAGAAGCTGACTGGCGATTTATGTGTATTTAAGTGTAATTTCACGTATATATCTCATCGCTATTTTCAACCGTGAGACTGTGTGTTAAATGTGTAAAGTATTAAGTTAATTTATAAGAGGAATTCTAGTGTCGCATTGCGCTGTATACAAGTGTGTATTTATTACCATTATTATTATTATTTGCGAAGTGTTAAGTAATAGTTATATTGCATTCTTGTGAGCCGTAAGTGTGGTTAATTTTATATCAGTGATTTTTGTGAGGGGAAGATTAGCGTACCCTCTGGCTCCGTGAGTAGCGTATGCCTATTACGTTTAGTATAGAGCTGTAAGAATAGAGTATATATCTGCTTGTTCTTTAGAGCCGCTAGGCCTCTCACATACTGATAAATTGCTGTCATTTAGACCAGTGCGCTGTGTGGAATATTTCATCATAGATAGAAGTGCTTCAAATAAGTTTTCTTTCGCGTGATGATGAAGTTCAGTGATACCACAGCTGGGTATTTCTTACTAGATCTGGGTTTTTGGGCTTCCGTCTGGGTATCTAGGTAATTTTTTTCAAAATCTGCATTAATCTGGGTATATTTGACAATTGGCATTTACAATGTATGTATATTCTGTGCACTGAGCATTATACATTATATTTATATTATAATTAAATGTAAAACATTATGTGCTATATATTTTTTATTCCACTTAAATTTAATTCTTGTTTTTAACCATATCAATGGCGTTGTTTTTTGACTCGTTTACATCAGCTATCTATTTCCTGTTATTCTGTTAATGGATGTCATCTGCAATACTCAGTCATTTTTGCGATGTGTTATAAAGTCTTCTTTTTACATTTTGGACTTAAGCAGATAAACAGCATATTTTGTTGTTGTTGTTGTTGTTATTATAAGATTATAAAATGAGCGATGATGAAGGAGGGCTAGGTAGTTGTGGTAGCATGACGACACACACGCCACCGCGTAAAATGTGAAGCCATGGTATCAGCAGGCTTTTTGTGCGGAATGGCTAACAGACAGCGAACTGAAGGATTGGATAAAGCCGGACTCTGGTAATCGCTATGCTGCGATTTGTACGGTCTGTTCTTGTACATTAACTAATGCCAACAAAACAGCTTTATTGACACATAAAAGCAAACAGAAGCACATGAAAAACTTCCAGGCCAAAAGCAAAACTCTGAACATTAACAAGTTTTTCATCAAACCAAAAGAGCCCTGTCTCCAAGACAAAATTGCTAAAGCGGAGATAGTGTTGTCGGCATTCATGGCAGAACATAATACTCCGTTTTCGCAAGCTGATCATTTGATTGAATGTTGCAAGCAGATGTTTCCAGACAGCACAATTGCTCAAAAAATGTCACTGAAGCGCACCAAGGCTGCCTATGTGATGCAGTACGGCATTGCTCATTTTGAGCGGCTTGATGTATACAATACGTCCGTTTACTGTCTGCACGTGAGTAGCATACATGGATTACAGGTCAGCTCGACCTTTATAACCTTCCTAAGTCTAACCATCTCACTTGGACGTGATCTCTGATATAACGAATCCTGGAACACAGACAATAGTCTTGTTGGTCTAGAGCGACCCATAGATATATAACTAGTTCAGGTATTAAGATACCGGTGACTTAATCCTAGTCAAAGTACCTCTCCATTTTGAATCACACAGGCGAGCAAAAAGGCGACAAAATGACGAACCTCTAGATGATAGCCTAAAGTTCGATACAAGAGGAATTACCTTATTTCGGAAAATCAACCATGAACATATGCCTCCAGGCAGGCTTGAATAATACGGGGAAATAGTCTAGTTAGCTAACTAACTCACAAAGACAATGTATTTCCCTCAGAGAATCACAAGACGCAGTCGCGTCCGCTCGCTAATCAGTCCATTTCTCCACTCTCCGACCTGGGCGGAACAACCAAAACGACAACCAAGTCGAGACATGCGCAGAGTGACAATCTCTGAGTCGCTGTTCACAATAAGACGATTCTAAGAACATTCGAGATAAAAGTCTTACACAGTCGCGCCTTTTATGGACATGAACAGAAGCGTTAAGAAAGGTTTCAAACATCTACAACAGTTGACTGATACTACCAAATAAGGAGATATGGTCACGCTTCGTTCAAGACATTATAGACCGAACGTGTCTCTATACAAGAGGAGGTAAACTCATAAAAAATAGCAGTATCGATATTTCGGATTCTGTCCCTTTGACCATAAAATATATATAACATGCATTTCAGTCAAATAATGATCATACATACGAAAAACGATCATACAAAGACTTTGGAAAAAAAGTAATTATTTGTGCGTAACATTACCGCACCCTCCCGGGAAAAAAAAAATGAAACATTTTTTTTTTAAATCCTGGAGCCGGAAAAATCTAGGCTCCTAACGCACGTATGATGCGCGGATATACCTAACAAAATAGCTCAACACTTGGAGCGAAACTGAGATCATATCCCAGGTCCTTAGAGAAAAATTTATCTAAGTATACGCGTATATATCCCAGGAAGGTGCCACCAACACAAACCACAATGCTGGCAACATCATAATAAAAGTCAAATTATTCTCATACCAATATATGAAATCAAATATATTATTATGATATCATACAATGTGTTGCAAATAGCGGTGTAATATATTAATATACCGCACTATTTTATTACATTATGTAATGCATCAGTAACTAATAAGTAATACATGTGTTGATCTTCGTTGACATAAAACATTCAATAGAAGAAGATGTGGACATCATCCGCTCCCAATCTAGGACAGGACTTGATATACTCAAAGTTCCACAATGGACACAATCTCGCATCTTCAATGATGTGCTGCGAAAATATCAATAACACAAATCTTGAAGACAACTGGTAAATCTCTCAATACAATCCTGAAAATAATTTATTTAAATGTGGCCGAGTGATCTTTTGGCCCGTATATCACTAACTAAGCCTTCTTAGATAATTACATGGAACAATGTTATAAATTCCCC
The DNA here is from genome assembly GCA_024509875.1 of Oreohelix idahoensis. NCBI lineage: Eukaryota > Metazoa > Mollusca > Gastropoda > Stylommatophora > Oreohelicidae > Oreohelix > Oreohelix idahoensis. Next base: position 318,346 of record JAMPIV010011446.1, on the reverse strand, counting down.
CTCAAAAAAGTGAGAAGAAAAAAAAAAAATCTACCAACATGTCATTATAACATTGGACTGTATATCAGGAAATATATATATGACAGAAGAATCATGTGGAATCGTGTGGGCATCTGGACAGAATGTCCGCCATTACATTATCCGAACCACGGATAGCTCGAACCGAGAAATGAAATGGTTGAAGAGCTATGGCATAACGAGTGGACCTCGAGCTCTTCAAGTTTTTACTCTGAATAGCAGTAAGCGCTTTCTGGTCGGTTTCCACAATGAAATGTGCGCCTAGAAGAAATCTTTGTAACTTCAGAATAGACCATACCATAGCCAATAACTCACGGTCTAAAACCGAGTAATTCTTTTCTGCAGCATTTAATTTCCTAGAGATATACATCACCGGATGCAGAGTATCAGAATACTCCTGCATTAGTGCTGCCCCAATCCCAGTTGACGAGGCGTCACTTCGAAGAACAAAAGTCTTCTCAATAGTAGGTAACCTAAGAATAGGTGGAGATGAAAATAGGTCTTTAACCTGGTCCAATGAGGATTGACATTCTTTTGACCAGCGGATCAAATTAGGCGACCCTTTCTTCAATAAAGTAGAAAGCGGTGCCATAATGGAGGACAGATTCGGAATGAATCGTCCGTAGAATTGGATCAAACCTAATAGACTCCTTACTTGTTTCTTTGTCTTAGGGACCGAAATGTTAAGTATTTTTGAAACATTGTGGTCCTCTGTCTTTAAAAGACCATGACCAACACGATGACCTAGGAAAGAAATCTCACTAAATCCTATAAAGGCTTTAGAGGGTTTTGCAGTCAAGTTATACTCGCGAAGAGTAGACAGTAATTCGTATAAACCCAAATAGTGATCTTCCCAGGAATCACTGAATAGACAGATATCATCTAGATATGCTATGACATCTGTACGATATGCGAGAATTCGCCGCATCATGCGTACGAATGTAGCAGGGGCGTTCATAAGACCAAAAGGCATGAAATTCCATTGGAATAAACCCCTAGGTGTAGAAAAAGCTGTAAAAGGTTTGGCACGTTCAGTTAGCGGGACTTGCCAATAACCTTTAGACAAATCTAGTTTGGTAAAGAATCTAGAATTAGAAAGTTTATTGAGTAGCTCTTCTAATGAAGGCATAGGTTCAGCGTCGAACTTCGTAACTTGGTTCAATTTGCGATAATCTACGCAAATGCGAATGTTATTATCCTTCTTTCGAACAATAACCATAGACGAAGAGTATGCTGAAGTGGATGGTTCAATGATTTCCAAACGTATCATTTCATCCAATTCTTTTTCGACTTGAGACTGGAAATGGATAGGTATTGGATAGGGTCTGACTCTGATAGGATTATGATCAGTTAGCACAATGTCATGTTCAATGACATGTGTGTGTCCCGGGATGTCTGTAAGAACATCCTGAAATGTTTGCAACATCGAAGAAACTTGTCGATGTTCCTCAGCGGAAAGATTTGGAGAAACGGTCACGTTTTTCCAAGATTCCGTAGAATAAAGTGGGACCATAGAAAGAGGAAGATTGACATCAGAAAAAGTAGTTTCCTCATCCTGTATAACTGACAGCGATGAGTATTGACCATGAGGTACTTGAGAATTGTCCGTTGCCTGGAAAATAGGCTGCAAATAGTCTGGTCTTTCATGAAATTCCGTGAGCATATTTATGTGGAAAGTTTTATGCTTTCCATCAATATCGACAACATAGTCGACATCAGAAATTTTGGAGACTATTGCATATGGACCTTTCCATGCAATTAGAAGTCTGTTCTCCCTTGAAGGAAGTAGGACGAGAGCTTTGTCACCTGGACAAAGTTGTCGTAGACATCTATTCTTATTCGCAAACTGCCTTGCCTTTTCTTTAGCAAATTCGGAAGACGAAGTTGCTAGTCTGCATGCCTCAATGATTTTTTTCCTAAGAGCAATGACGTACTCATAAGAAGACTGAGTCTCATCGCTAATATTATCGGCAGTGATTAGATCGTGAAGTAAAGACATAGGGCCGCGCGGTTGCGCGCCAAAGACAAGTTCAAAAGGGGAAAACCCCGTATGTTCATTGGGGACCTCTCTATACGCAAAGAGAGCCGCGGGTAAGACCCTGTCCCAATCCTGAGGATGATCCTCAGTTATTTTACCCAGTAAAGTTTTTAGAGTCCTATTTAAACGTTCGACCAACCCATTAGACATTGGGTGATAGATACTGCTGAGAGACCTTTTTATATGTAGCATAGACATTACCTGTGACATAGTGTCTGATATAAGTTGAGTGCCATGGTCTGACAATATTTCTCCGGGAAAACCCAAGCGAGAAAATATCAGCCAAAGAGCGTCTGCGATATCAGCAGTTGAGATGCTCTTGAGAGGTATTGCCTCTGGCCAACGTGTGCACATATCGACACATGTAAGAATAAATTGATGCCCTCTAGCCGACTTAATTCTAAAAGGACCGATAATATCTATTGCCATTTTTTGAAAAGGGCGAATTGGAATGTCAGCAGCCTGAATAGGCGCAGCATGTCGTGGTCCTTTAGATTTGACCTCCTGACATACTTTGCAAGAGCGACAGTACATTCGTATGTCCTTGCTCACAAATGGCCAAAAGAAAGCCGCAAGAACCCTCGACTTTGTACGGGAAAAACCCATATGTCCAGCACATTGCGAGTCATGAGCATGTTGCAATATTTGCACCCTCATGCTCTTAGGCACAAGAATTTGTGAATGAGTGGATGTAGTCGAGTCTTGTACCATACGTACAAGTACGCCGTTCTTCATAGAAATCCAAGATTTTCTATTAGTATTTTGATTAGGATCACCTTTTTTTGCTAGAATGAAGAATTTTTGTAACGACGGATCTTCTTCTTGCAATTTGATAAATGAGTCACGTGTAATAGTCAAGTGACTATTTTGTTCATTTACTTCATCATTATTAGTTAATGAAGTTTGAGGTGGATCCAGAGCATGTGCTCTTGTGACCACCGTATTGGTAGCTTCAATGTTTTGCTCTTCCCAAACAGCAATCTGCTGTGGGGTACATTCCCTAACTCCGTGAATACGACCAATAATAAGGTCCGCAATAGGGTTTGGAAGTAGACACGCGTGGACCTCTCCCGTGAAGAAAGGAGTAGCAATATGTATTATGGCAGTAGGATATTTTTCCAACGTGCCACCAAATGTGACACATTTGATGACCTTTCCTGTAGCACAGAATGGATCTACAAGAGATTGCCTAACCCCGACAGTAGTACATCCAGAATCAAACAACACCGAGACTGGATTACTATTTACAAGCCCCTTATGTAATATAAGAGAACCTCTCCCATCATGAGCAACATTAGCAGGAAGAGCGGGCAAAGGATGACCACAGCTTAGAGTACTAATGGTTTTCGGATCAAATAAAGTACTGCATTGGATACATTTATTTGCCCTACCAAAGTCAAAAGATGAGCATCCGATAGCATTATGGTCTTTATCATTATTAACCTGTTTATCTGCTCCCTGAGATTCTTGTTGAACAGAGTTTGTCTGTTGATATCTTTTTCTCTTCTGTTGCGATCTACCGCGACCATTATTGCTTCTGCAATTATCATTAAAGTCCCTACTGTAATTTTTATCCTGGTTTGCGTTCCAGTTTCCATAACTGTCATTACCATCTCTATGCTGTTGAGAACCTCTATTATCTTGGTATTGAGGTCTCTGCAAAAAATATTTTCCTCTATACCGATTACCTTTATGAAAATTTCTAAAGTTACCGGGAATAGAATACCGTGTAATATTAGGTTGTCTCCAGTTCTGGGAAGAAGAATCTCCCTGAAATTGATTACCATGGTTCTGGGCATAATTACGGTTACTCTTTTTATTGAAATTTTGCTGGCTACCCTGAAATTTACGCATAAAATTCGGGCCATAAGGTGCTGCCGAAGCAACTGGCAGACCTTCTTTTACCTTAGAGTTGCTAACGGTTATGTGAGGATGTGCAGTAACATACTGGCTACAGTATTCTTCCATTTCTTTTATATTTTTAGGCTTACGCTCATGAAGAAAAGAAAGAAAAGCTTCATTAACAGAAGACATAACCTTGTCTCTAAGAAGTAAGTCCATGAGGGCTTCAAATGTACTTTCTGTCTTAGAAAGCTCAACCCATCGTAAAAAAGTAAGACGTATGCCTGAGATGAATTCTGAGAATTCAACTCCAGTTTCTGGTAACATGTTTTTAAATTTAAGACGATATCCGTCTTCGTTAAGTTGGTACTTCTTTAACAATGCCGCCCTGACAACCTCATAGTTGTTCTTGTCAGGCACATCTACCATACCCAACAAAGTCAAAGCATCACCTCTAAGTATCTTGGACAGATGATAAACATATAATGTTTTATCTATATTATGCACCTTACATGCACTTTCAAATCTATCTAGATAAAATGTTATATCATCAATTGAAGCATTGAATGCTGGTAAATTAAGCTTGAAATCAACAGCATTAGACTTATTAGCAGATGATACCTTATTAGCATCATTAGCATTACTAGATAACTTCAACTTTTCTAACTCCAAAGCTAAGAGTTTTTTCTTCATGTTCCATTTTTGCTTTTCTCTCATCAGACTCTCTTTGTAACCTTCTTTCCTCAGCCTCAGCCTGTAACTTTCTTTCCTCAGCCTCAGCCTGTAACTTTTTTTCTAATCTTTTATTTTCAGCCTCTATTTCAAGTCTCTTATTTTCAGCTTCTTTTTCAAGTCTCTTATTTTCAGCTTCTTTTTCAAGTCTCTTATTTTCAACCTCAGCCTGAAGTCTCTTCTCCTGAGATTCTGCTTCTCTTTTTTGTTTTTCCATTTCCATTTGTAATCTCTTTTCATCTACCTGCATCTGCAGTTTTAAATTTTCAGCATCTATTCTCTTTTGTTCAGTTAGTTCTTTCATTTTCTTTTCCTCCGACTTCAATGCCTTGGCATATTGAACAGTCGCAAATTCTTCTAATTTATCACCTGTCTTCCCAAGGGCTTTACCCTGCTCAATAAAGTACTCAAATGTAGACATGATGTCTAAAATGTGAGTACAGAACCTGAAATAATTAATTATCTTATTTCAATCTTAATAGCAACAAGACTTAATAAAGTGCTTGTATAATTACTATGTTCACTCCAATCTCTGTGGGAAACAAGACTTGACACCAATTTGTATTATCAGTTGTACAATAATATCACAAGTCACCTCTTAATTATCAGTGCACTACCCAAATCAGTGCATAACCATCAGTTATTTATCATAACTGCACTACAATAGTGCATAAGGAAAAAACCACCAGCTAGTTATGATAAGTGCACTATAGATCAATAGTGCATGAGCATATATGTAACAATAGTGAAAGCTAACTATGCAAGAACTATGCAAACAATAACAAGACAATGTAAACAATAACAAAGTACCAACAATGTAAACAAAACAAAGATCAAAGTCAATGTAAACAATAACAAAGATCAGAGTCAATGTAAACAATAACAAAGATCAACGTCAATGTAAACAATAACAAAGATCAGAGTCAATGTAAACAATAACAAAGATCAAACAATACGAAAACATTCGCATAAGTCAAATAAATAAACAGCGAAACTAAAAAGAATATGATGACAGAATGCGAAGATATGACAAACAAATGACGCTACAGTATATACACAAAAATTTACGTGAAGAACTGAATAATAGAAAAGAGGAGACCTACAAATACAAACAATTGAAATCGAAACTAAAAAACAGAAAGAAAGAGAGAAACAAAAAAAAATATACAAAAAAAAACGAAAATAAAGCACAACTCGTCACAACTAAACAGATATAGCAACGATTGTCGCTAGCAAATTCCACAGTAGGAAATTCGCACAGTCCCTAACGAAAACGCTAACAGTAGAACCTCTGTGGCGTGGTATCTTCTACTGAAAGACACCGCCCAACCGAGAAAACCCGCAGAAATATAAACATATAAATACAAATCCAAATAACATATAACATGTAAACATATAAAAAGTGCGAAAAATGTGATAGACAGAAGGCTCAGTTAGAACATAAGGGCACAGTTCACAAACAAAACAGGCCACTTAACTTCTATGTATCCACAACGTCAGCACAGTTCAGAACAGGATGTGATCAGCATTCTTAGGACAATGATCCAACGTTGATCCATATCTGCTCTCGTAAACTGCCATGACAAAGGAAATGAGCTTCTAACAGGAAACAGCTTCTGACAGGAAACAGCTTCTGAACTTGACCTTCTGAATCTGCAACAGTAATTCTGAGACCGGAACAGTTGTTACGGCACTTGTCCTTCTTCTCAACAGATCAGGAAATCCATTCGCTCGGTACTTGTCCTTCTATTTGTAGACAAACTTCAATACCGCCGAGCAGCGCCGGGTAGTTTCAAAATATCAACAACTGTCAGTACTGCTGCGTCTTTCAAAAAATTTCATCAAAGGTGATGAATAGCAACTGCAATGTTGTCTTGTAGTCTGCTGATGATGTCTGGGTTTGTTGACCCCCTTGAGAGTTGGTACCAGAATAAACCAACTATTGGCCACCATGAATTGATAAGGGTGGAATTAGGATGCCGTCAAATTACCACCTCTATCGACACCAGGTATTACAATGCAAGATGTGGGTGTCTTATCTGGTTTAGATTGTTGCTGTGTGTGTGTTGCAGTAGAACAGTTCAGGGTACACCACAGGCAACATGACGTGTAGAGTCATAGAAATGGTAACTTCGCTTTAGGTTTATACCATTTATTGCACGCCACAAAACAGTCATGATACTTATGTTATCATCGGCATAGTACAACGAATGCAGCATTCAAACTCATGTTAACTGACAGTCATGTAGAAGTCAATACTCAATAGTTGTATGGAAAACAAATATCATAGCGAAGCTTGATAAATAATACATATAACTTCTGCAACCGTGGTCAGCTGCAGATCCTTAATGTTCATAGACAATAATAATTATTCCTTCCTGATGCTAGCAGATCAGATGTATACAATACGTCCGTTTACTGTCTGCACGTGAGTAGCATACATGGATTACAGGTCAGCTCGACCTTTATAACCTTCCTAAGTCTAACCATCTGACTTGGACGTGATCTCTGATATAACGAATCCTGGAACACAGACAATAGTCTTGTTGGTCTAGAGCGACCCATAGATATATAACTAGTTCAGGTATAAAGATACCGGTGACTTAATCCTAGTCAAAGTACCTCTCCATTTTGAATCACACAGGCGAGCAAAAAGGCGACAAAATGACGAACCTCTAGATGATAGCCTAAAGTTCGATACAAGAGGAATTACCTTATTTCGGAAAATCAACCATGAACATATGCCTCCAGGCAGGCTTGAATAATACGGGGAAATAGTCTAGTTAGCTAACTAACTCACAAAGACAATGTATTTCCCTCAGAGAATCACAAGACGCAGTCGCGTCCGCTCGCTAATCAGTCCATTTCTCAACTCCCCGACCTGGGCGGAACAACAAAACGACAACCCAGTCGAGACATGCGCAGAGTGACAATCTCTGAGTCGCTGTTCACAATAAGACGATTCTAAGAACATTCGAGATAAAAGTCTTACACAGTCGCGCCTTTTATGGACATGAACAGAAGCGTTAAGAAAGGTTTCAAACATCTACAACAGTTGACTGATACTACCAAATAAGGAGATATGGTCACGCTTCGTTCAAGACATTATAGACCGAACGTGTCTCTATACAAGAGGAGGTAAACTCATAAAAAATAGCAGTATCGATATTTCGGGTTCTGTCCCTTTGACCATAAAATATATATAACATGCATTTCAGTCAAATAATGATCATACATACGAAAAACGATCATACAAAGACTTTGGAAAAAAGTAATTATTTGTGCGTAACAGCTATGTTTGTCATTCATTTGCACTTTGTGCAAATCCTGCCAGCAACCACATACCGTCTTGCACTTTGTGCAAATCCTGCCAGCAACCACATACCGTCTTGGCTTGAAATTTTCATAAAGAATGTCTGCTTCTGTTTTTCACGTAGTAGTAAAAGAAATCTCCAGTTAATACAAGATGTAGTTCAGGCCCAGAAACATAAAGTGTTGAAGCTGTGTGAAACACGCTGGCTGTCCCGTGAAGCAGTCATTGAGAGGATCCTTGAGCAATGGGATGCTCTGCACTTGTATTTCCAATCCGAAGCTTCAGTGTACAACGTCGACGGTGCGGGGCAAATCCTGCAGACGATGAACACTGTTGGCACGAAGCACATGCTTCTATTTGTCGGCTACATACTGGATAAAGTTAACGTCATGAACATGGAATTCCAGTCCGAGAACTTCCGTCTTCACAAAGTGTACACGAGTGTAACAAGAGAGTATCGTTTTCTTCTCATTATGTTTATTAGGCAGGAAGTATTGCAGCATGAGCATCGCACTCTTTCCGACATTGATCCTTCGGATGTACAGGTGCACAAGAAACTGAATTACATTGAGCTGGGTGGAAGATGTGAAGCGCAGTAAATGCGACAACTGTTATGAGATAAAGAAGTCCAGTTTCGCAAGGATGCATTGGCATACCTGATTGAACTTTGTACTCAAATACGACGCAGGTTCTCACTTGGACAAAACAGTGTTCTGGCGCAAATGCAGCTGTTGGATCCAAAGCAAGCTCTCGAGATCAACAAACCTTCTGTCATTCCATTAGCAGCGCAGTTCCCAACAGTTGTTTCAGAAGAGAGCCTTGATCGTCTGTCTGATCAATGGCGAGAACTGGCATCGTACCGAAAAGATCTTGGACATCTAGTGGATGAGGATCCGCCCGCATTCTGGCTGGGACTGCAACAAGTAATAGATGCTAATAACCAGAAGAAATTTGATGTTTTGGCTGACCTCATGTGCACGCTTATGGCACTACCTCACTCCTCAGCATGCGTCGAAAGAGTGTTTTCGAAGGTTAACTTAGCTAAAACTAAACAAACCAACAAGCTTTTGTCTGAAACAGTTTCCAATCGAATACTAGCCAAGCAAGCATTGCCAAAGATGGAGTTTGTCATAAGTTTAATCCTAGTAAAAGCGTGGTTGAAGATGTGCGTGAAGGACGTTGTCGGCAGAGATATGCAAAGATTTTGGAACTTCATAATCAAGATTCCACGTTGTCAATTCATGCATATGATCTTGACGAAGGAGAAGTTGTCGACATGGATGCCGAGTCTCTGACAAGTTACAACTAACATTTTATATTTAATTTGAGGAACATTTTATTAATGTAACTAATGTAAGTATACTACTGTTAAAATATCTCATTTTCAAGAGTTCATATATATTGGGGTGTTATTAAAATCATTTTTATTTAATTGTGAATTTTTGGTAATTAAAAAAAAAAAAATGAAATACATAAAAATTGGTAGCACACAGATTATTTGTGCTAAAGATGCACATAAAAGATTATGTAAGCATCGTCTATCCCGTGTATTTGAGGCATAAAATAATCTGGGTATTTTTGGGTTTTTTTTAGAAGAACATCTGGGTTTATCTCTAGAACTTGAGTGGCAACGCTGATGAAGTTAGTAATTAGCAGGAGTGTGAAGGCATTATTGTTGACTGAGATAGGTTTATTGTATGATTACACATATACGCAGACCTGCATGAACACACACACACACATGGTCATTTAAGTGCATGTACTTGCATATTTTCACACATATATATGTATTATTACGTAGATGATGTTTGTCCATTAGTACGATGGTAGTTTATTTTGTTTCATTTTATTTCAGAGAGTCCAGCAGTCTGTGCTGGGTTATTATATGGTGTTACCAAAATATCTAGGTTAAACAGTGTTGCTTAGGACTTACCTTCAAAGTAAACTTGTGGACAACATTGTTTCTGTATGATTTATGTGCTACCTGATAGGGTTTCATTAATAAAAGTGGGACCCCTGTCATAAAGAGAGTTTTTCTGTGACTGCGGAACGTGTGTGAAAGTAGGCCAGAGAGAGTGACGACAACATCACACGCAAATCCTTATTCTTCTTCACACATCGTCTTCGCACTGTTACATATATATATATATATAACCTCACATCTTGTAGTGGTGTGTCTCCAAGCGCCATTTTGCTATGTTTTGCAACATTTCTTTCATCATCTCCAACTTTTCTCTTTTTTTTTTTTTTCTAATTTCCGTGACCTCTCATTAAGTAATATCATCATGTTTTACATCTGATTTCTGTGATGTGGTAGAATGGCATCATCGTAGGCAAAATCTAGATCGTCGAGCAGTTTTGTCAGGGTCGCCTAAATATCTTTAAAAAAATATCCTGTGCACCAAGTCCTTGTCGATGAGGGCAAGGAAAAGAAAGCTGACGTATTACACTGAATGACTTTATTTTATGAAACTGACTTGTGGATATTAAGTAGACAAAAGTGAAACTCACCGGAGTTAACAGATATGCTCTTTCCCTGAAGAATGTTTGACTCCCATGGGCCAGGAGGTAACACGCAAACAATTACTTCTGATAAGAGCCAATAAAAATGGTAAAATAGCCCCAAAGCAGATACAGCCGGAGGGGAGAGAAGTGTTTGAGACTTCGCTATATAAGGTCCAGTTTTAAGAGGTAGGTTGACCAGTTCACTTCCTTGCTGCTTTTGCCTTCCTTAACTCATCAGCAAACTCCGCCTAGGCCGGTCCCAAGCCCGGCTGAAAAAAGGAGGAGGGCGGCCTGCATAGAGGCCGTAAGGAGGCAGCCCCTCCACCATGCAAAGGCACAACAGGCCAATCACCTGTTTGCTTTAAACTATGATTACGAGTAATATAAGAGAGAAAACTGGACTGATTCTAAAGGCGACGAACTGGAACGGACTACGGACTACGATTTATGGAACTTGGAACACAAGAAGTATAAATGGGAAAGAAGAGGAGCTGGTGGAAGAGATGAGGAAAGCAAAACTAGAAATCCTGGCTATAACTGAAACAAAGAAAAAGGGACAAGGAGTCATGGATCTCGATGGCAACACGCTGCTCTACAGTGGTGTATCCACATCTGAAAGAGCCAAAGGGGGCGTGGGTTGCATTGTGGCCAAAAACCAAAAAGATAGTATCAAGGGATGGAACTTTGTCTCGGTGCACATTATAGTTGTAAAACTAAAAGAAGGAGAGACCATAGTCAGCCTGGTCAAAGTGTATGGGCCAAATGAGGATGAGAGAGCAGAGGTCAAGGAGGAATTATTCGAGCTGCTTCAAAGGACAGTGGATGACTGCCTAGATGAAGTTATCATGCTCGGAGATTTCAATGCCAGAGTTGGAAATGACCGTGCTAGATAGGATGGAGTTATCGGAAGATATGGAGAAGATACTCTCAATGACAATGGAAAGCGACTCCTTAGATTCTGCAGTGAGCAGAATCTGATCATTACAAACACAAAGTTCCCACATAAGCGCATACATGCATACACTAGATGTGAACCAACAAAGAATGAGAAGTCAGTGATCGACTATGCCATAGTTAGGAGGAGCTCATTCAAATATGTCCGAGATGCTAGAGTCTGGAGGGGGGCCAGAGATTGGAAGTAATCACTACCTGCTGACCATCAAAAGAACAACTGAAAGAGTTGCTCAGCCTAGGAACTGCCCAACATCACGCAAGAAACAAAGTAAACGAACGGTTAAAATGAGCATTAAGACCTACAAGATGAGAGAGCCAGAAATTAAGACCAGATATCAGGGGCTTATTGCTACAGCAGTGAGAAACACAGAAGAACAACCTGATGACTTGGAAACACTCTGGCTTAAATTCAAGGACGTAATAAAGACAGCTGCTGCAGAAGCATGTGGTGGTCCGACTTGGGAACAAGAGAAAGAGGACACCTTGGTGGACAGAGGAAGTCAAAGAGAGAAGAAAATGGCATGGAAACAATACTTTGGAGCTAAAAACACAGCAGGACAAAAAGAGAAATATAGAGAATATGTAACATTCAGAACAGAAGCAAAGAACAAGGTGCCAGCAGCAAAACAGAAGTCCTGGGAAGAATTTGGAGAAAAGCTAGAAAAAGATGTTCAAGAAAACCAGAAATTGTTCTATAAGACCCTAAAGAACATGAAGAAGGAAAAACAATGCCCTCTCAAATTTATAAAGGACAAGCAAGGCAAAATGCTTACTGCCCCGTAGGAAGTAATGGAAAGATGGAAAGAACATTTCTTAGAACTCCTTGATGGTGAGCAAGGTCAAGCATCAGAAATGATAACCACTAGCACAGAAGAGAAAACCAATGATGGTGAAGATGACATAAAGATGGAAGAACTGAAGGCAGCACTGGAGAAAATCAAGATGGGCAAAGCAGCAGGGCATGATGGTATAACACCAGAAATGGTTAAGTACATGGGAGCATCAGGTGCCCTATTACTCTTAAGGGTCCTACAGGCAGCGTGGTGCAACAAGACCATACCAAAGGATTGGGAGATTGCCATCATAACACCACTTTTCAAAAAGGGTGACACTCGACAATGTGGAAACCATATAGGCATGTCCCTTCTCAGTGTCCCTGGTAAAATCTACTCTAGAATCTTAGAGCAGAGACTCCCACGCCTAGCTGAGCTACAATTGGATGAGGTCCAGTGGGGATTCCGAGCAAACCGAAGTACTCAAGACCTAATCTTCACATTAAGACAGCTGAGTGAAAAGGCTCTTGAGTATAAGAGTGAGATCCATCTTTGTTTCATAGATCTGGAAAAGGCGTTTGACAGGGTCCCCTGGAGCAAACTTTGGGAATGTTTTGCAAGGAAGAACATTCCAGCACCTCTGATTCATGCTATACAGAGCTTCTACAAGTCTTGCAGAAATTATGTGAGGACAGCAAACCATAAGTCAGAAGAGTTCAGGACCACCACTGGTGTAAGACAATGTGATATCCTGTCACCTTATCTTTTCATACTCCTCATGGACGATGTCATTAAGGCATGTAAGGAGAGAACAAGAAAGTATTCAGTGGGGTACTGGAGACAAGTCTGTATTTCAGAGCTGGCATTTGCTGATGATGTTGCCCTGATTGCTAAATCAGAGGCACATCTCCAATCCAACCTGCAAGTCTGGAAGGAAGAGCTGGAGAAGAGAGGGATGGTCATAAGCAGCTCTAAAACAAAAACCATGGTGATATCACGAGAAGAAAGAAGACATCAAATTAAGCTGGAAAAACAGGTCCTGGAGCAGGTCGACCACTTTAAATACCTCGAAGCTATTATAGACCGAAAGGGAGACATCAAAGAAGAGTTGGCCACTCGAAAAGCAGCAGCTGAGAGACTTTTTCAGGCCATAAATCGAGGATTCTTCAGCAAGAGAGAGGTGGTTAAGAAAACGAAGATGGCTGTATACAGCTCCACCTATGTCCCAGTCTTGACATATGGATGCGAGTCATGGGCAATGACTACAACCCACAAAAGCCAGATCCAAACCTCAGAAATAAGGAACCACCAGAGACTCAGCTGAATGTTCCTGAGGCTGAAAGTGACTTAGACGTAAATACAGACATCCCACGAAAAGAAGAAATTATCACAGCTATCAAAGGGCTAAAAAATGGAAAAGCGCCTGGTCACGACAATCTGAATGCTGAGCTATTCAAGACAGAGCCTGAACTGGCAGCAGAACTATTGGAACCACTATTTGCACAAGTCTTTGAAACTGAGACAACACCAACAGAGTGAAGTAAAGGAATAATTGTCAAATTGCCCAAGAAGGGCGACCTTGCAGACTGCAACAACTGGAGAGGAATTACCCTCCTCTCAGTTCCCAGCAAAATACTAGGCAGGATAATCATCCAGAGAATTTCAAAAGCAGTTGACCATAAACTGAGGAAAGAACAAGCGGGCTTCAGAAAGAGCAGAAGATGTGCAGATCATATATTTACCCTCAGGAACATTATAGAGCAGTGCTCAGAATGGCAGAGACAGCTGTACATTAACTTTGTTGATTTTGAAAAGGCTTTCGACAGCATACACAGGGACAGCCTATGGAAGGTTCTGAGGGCTTATGGAATTCCCAGCCGCATTGTTTCCATTATAAAAAGCCTCTATTCTAACTTTACGTGCAGTGTTGGATCGAGTAATGTAGCTTTCGAAGTGAAAACAGGAGTACGGCAGGGATGCCCCTTATCAACAACATTATTTTTGACAGTCATAGATTAGGTGATGCGCCAGACAACCGAGGGCAGTCCAAGAGGAATTAGATGGACAACGTTTTCTACACTGGAAGATTTGGAATATGCAAATGACATTGCACTACTCGCGCATTCACACCAACACATTCAAGACAAAACCGATAGACTGAATAAGTATGGCCAGCAGGTTGGCCTGAACATCAATTTGAAGAAGACAGAGGTCATGACACTAAATGTGGGCAATCCTGAGCCAGTAACAGTAAGGAACCAGAAGTTAGAACAGACAGACACATTTACTTACCTAGGAAGCATAGTAACACCTAACGGCGGAACAAGCAATGACATTAACAACAGAATGAATAAAGCGAGAACAGCCTTTGCTGTTCTCAACAACATTTGGAAGTCTTCCCAATACAGCACAAACACCAAATTAAGACTGTATGAGAGCTGTGTACTTTCTGTGCTTCTCTATGGTGCGGAATGTTGGAGAGTAACAGAGAAGGAAATGTCGAAACTGTCCTCCTTCCACACAATCTTCCTAAGGAAAATTCTCCGAATCTTTTGGCCAAACACCATCAGCAACCAAGAACTACTTATTCGGAGTAACCAGGAAGACATGCACACCATCATAGCTGGCAGACGCTGGAGTTGGGTTGGCCATGTCCTCAGAAGGGACCCTGATACCATCACAAGAACAGCTATGCTATGGACCCCCGAGGTAAAGCGAAAGAGAGGCCGACCAAAAACAACTTGGCGGAGAACTGTGGAAGCTGAGATGCAAAGAATGAACCACAGTTGGGGCACTGTACAAAGGATGGCCGCCGACCGAGCAAAGTGGAATCAATTTGTTGCTGCCCTACAAGACGCCACCAGGCGTGATGGCCGCTGACTGCTTTGACAGTTGGCGGTTATGGATCAAAGAAGAAGAAGAAACCTCAGAAATGAGGTATCCGAGGAAGGTGGTTGAAGTAACAAGAAGAGACATGGTCCACAACCAGACGATACGTCAAGGCCTAAAATCCCACCCCCTGCAGACCCAAGTAGAACAGTCCCAACTAAGATGGTTTGGCCATGTCTGCAGAATGGGAGAAGATCGGCTACCACAACAAGCATGGGAAACAAAGAGCCAGGGATCCAGACCCCCAGGACGACCCAGAGTCCGCTGGGAGGACAAAATTAGACAATCTTTGAAGGACCGAGGACTAGAATGGAACCAGGCCAGGAGGAAGACAGCCGATAGGATAGTCTGGCGCTCTCTCTTCCAAACCTCTACACCTCACGGTAGAAGGGGAACGACTAGTAAGTAAGTAAGTAAGTAAGTAACTTATCAGCAGCCATGTACCGATTTACAACTGGGAAGACTAGACTGTGCGGCTACCATGTTTCAAACTCCTATCCTGATGACTATGCCCAGAAAGGCAAGTTCTATAACCGCTCTGCTAGTCAGTTCCTCAAATAGCTATACTCTCAAAGAAAAGCAGAAGGCAGCTGACCTTCACTGGACACGTGGCAACAACTGGAACACTTGAAAACTGTGCCCGTTGTGAAAGTCACGGCACGATAAATGTTCTTATGTGCCCGTTGTGAAATGAGCACTGCGTTGAAATGAAGTAAATTATTTATTTTTGTTTAAAGCTTCTCACAAGTGGTTACTGGCTTGCCGTCAGAGATGATCAATCTTGGAGATTTTCTTCGTTCCCAGGTTCTTTATTACTCAATCGTAGGTCACACCAATTCAGTTTTAGATGTAGAGGAAAACTTCAAACTTATACAATGGAGTAATACGTTTAGTTTCCAATCAACAATTTATTAAACAGTTTTAGATGTAGAGGAAAACTTCAAACTTATACAATGGAGTAATGCGTGTAGTTTCCAATCAACAATTTATTAAACAGTTTTAGATGTAGAGGAAAACTTCAAACTTATATAATGGAGTAATACGTGTAGTTTCCAATCAACAATTTATTAAACAGTTTTAGATGTAGAGGAAAACTTCAAACTTATACAATGGAGTAATGCGTGTAGTTTCCAATCAACAATTTATTAAACAGTTTAACAGCAAAATCCAATGCCATCATATAATCAGTCTCATTTGTTACACAATATGGTGGTTTGTCTACCATTTTCCAGTACGTTTGTTCCTCTTGTAAATTCGTACACCTTGATAAAAGATATCTACCTCAATGTATCTCTTCCCTGAGATCTCCTGCAAATATTTATATACTGAAGCTGGTACTTCAATCAGAAGTTTCATGTTGAAATCTTGTAAGTTAATCGTACACGGCTGTTTGCGAGCGACGTTTTAGTTTTTCCTGACCGCGCTATTTATAGCTATCGTGACAGAGGTCACGTGGTCAACTTCCTAACGGGAAAAAAATGTGGCGGTGTTTACTTTTGATAGGGCTTAATTAATGCTTTTAGGCTACTTTATTATTATAAATACCGGCTTTAATTTTGCGTAAACCTAGACTAGAAATGTTAGAGTAAAGTTTAGAACAAGAAAAAACATTTTATCACAATTAGAACAGAAGATATAATAGTCTGAAATAGTGTAAAATTTACGTTTTTTTAATATTTTGTTATGGTTTGTTTCTAATGCAATTTACACTAAAACGATCACAATCAACATGTATAACAAATTACAGAAATCAAAAGTAGAAAACCTGCAGAAAATGGATATCATAGTTTTGTTTTGGTTTCATGCGTCAAACATTAATTATTGAAACATTAAATTGCAAGTCCACATTTATTACCTTAAAATAACACATCCAATTGTCCCCAAAACATGAGAGCTAACAATTATCTCAATCATACATCACGATGGTCATATAAAAATGAGTATGGTCTTGAGTAAAACGAAATGTTCATTTTAATAAATAAAACATACCCCTATTAAATGATTTCCACACTCTGTTAATTCTGTCACTCTCACGCAACAACTGCCATAATTTGCTCTAGCCCCAAAATTTCGCTCAATTATCATTCACGCTTCCTTTTTTTATAGGAGGAATCTGTACATTCACAGATGGAGAAATTTGTAACAAATGAGTTTCCATTATAAATTTTAATTGTGAAGTTATATTTTTAATACCGCTGGCGCGTCTGTCTAAATTCTCTGTTTTCTCTCCTGTGCCCACGTAAGACCTACTGTTTCCTTCATTGCTATTGCTAATTCTTTGGATATTCTAACTCTACTTTCAATGCCTGCTTTCCTGCAAATTTCCTGACGTGACGTTTCTGAACAGCGTTGTAGTTCATATGCCTGCTGCATGTCTAGTGAGTCAGTTGATGTTCCAGCAATATGTTTCCTAACAGTGTGGAGAAATTGAGATCGCTTACGTTTTGTTGGCGTTCTGGTGACTGATGTTTCTCTTCTATGTTTAATTAGTTTTTGTAGTACAATAGGCTGTCCTCTGGTTTTGCATTTTATGATATTATTTTTTGCTGTTTCTAGTTTTTTTTCTAACAATGGATGTGAATAGGGTTTCTTCCTCTTGTGTTAGTGGTTGTGAAGGTTGCTTAGCCAGTAACTGTTGTACTGTGATGTCGCTTTTGAAGACAGGCGATGTGGATATACTTGTCGGATGTATAACTGACTTGGTAGGTGTAGATGTGGCAAAAAAAACTGGCATGCTAGGGTGAGTAGTGTTATCCACCTCCAAATGAATAATGGTATCGCCTTTAATGTGAGATGACTCATCAACCTCCAGCTGAACAATTTCATCACTAGTGTGATCAGGCACATCAACCTCCTGCTCTACAGAGCTATCCTGACTACAGCTAACTGACTGACTACAGCTAACTGACTGACTACAACTAACTGACCTAATACAACTAACTGACTGACTACAGCTAACTGACTGACTAGACATGAAGGGGTCAGAAAGAACATCACAGGGGATAGAGCAGCTTTTTGTTTTTAAAACACCAAAAGATGTCTTTGCAAAATAATTGCACAGTTGACATTCACTTATAGTTAAATTATGGTCATAGTCTTTCCAGATGTGCTGACTGTTTTCCGATAGTAACTTGGCTGTTTCAAGACACTTCTCATTATGCCTCCTTTTAGAGTTTTGTATTCGTTAGTAACACTTCTTACAAAATACAGTCGAATGCTCTGTGGGTTTATCATCTGATAAGTTAATTCCAAACACAAAGAAAGATCATTAACGTAATTAGAACAGTTTAATGCTTTATGATTTGAACTTTTTGTGTTGGAAGTTAATGCTCTCTTGCCACAGGCTCTGCACAGTGCACTGGCACAATTCATATGATGCAAAAAAGTATGTTCCATTTCGTTGTTATGTAGTATAGTTTATTTGTGTATGTATAAAGATAATGGAATATTTGGGAGTATCAAGTCTAACACAAGGCTGTAGAATGCTTTATCTGTGAATGAAAGAAGATATACAAACAGTTACTTAGAATTCTTTGGCAGCCGTCGTGTGCACAGGATTGTCTACCAAAGAACACTAATGGGACAGTCTTTATCTCACACACAATAAAAAAAGACATTCATATTATAAATACAATATTAACAAGACTTGAAATATAGATCAAAGTATGTGGAAGTAATCTATCTATAGCTTTACATGTTTTCTGACGCTCATATACGTCTAGTTAAGTATCATTATAAATGAATGAAAATGCAAAAACAGATGGTGCTTTACAAAAAGTTCTTTTTTTTACAACCTTATTTAAGATTTGCGAGTATCAGGAATGCGTTTACAGTGATTTAAATGTTATAAAATCTGGTGACAATATGCTTGTTCTTGTCATGTCAAACTCACAAAACTGACTACCAAACATTCTCAAGATATGAAACCAACAAAAAAAAAAAGTATGTGGAAATAATCTTTAGTTTCCCTTCGAGAAGTCTATATAATTATAAACTCATACGAATGGGCCGATTTTTAGATATTACATTAATAAAAAGATTACTTCTGTTATGAATTTCCTCAAATGATGACGCTGTTTTCAAAAGTCTGTAACTCCGTCAAATATAATTTCAATCAAATAAAAATGCAATCGAAAATAGAACACAGAACAAAGTTATAGTACACAAAAGAATTTTAGCGCTGTGTTTATCCAGAACGAGTGTGTAATGATTTATATTTTACTGATTTTACACACACATCAGCTGATTTTCCCCGCCAAAACCCTCAGTAGTCGTTTACGGTGCACATGAAAATTTTATACGCGCTTTCAGAATTCCGGTCACCGAAACTAAAAGAGCGCTCTGGTATAGGGTACAAACAGCCGTGCGTAATGTCTATTCGAGCGAGATTTTACATACCTTGTTATAAAATTGTCGAAGGCGTTACAGTTATATCTAACTAGATAGTTCTAGAGTATCTCTGAGTTTCTGTTAGCAATCTTCTAACAAAGTTGTAGGACTTCACAACCTAAAACAGCATGGTCCGCTGTACGTTTACTCTACGAAGTAATTTGCGACACTGTCTTAAACTTTTTTTTCTTTTTCTTCCTTACGTCTGTTATTTTGCTGTTATACCCTGTTCAACCAAAACCCTTTGAAGGGTTAAAAACGGTTATATTGGGGTATATAGGGTGTTAACGTCTTCGCTGGTATAACACGTTCCTAGTCCTGGAAATGACTGGTCCTGAACAGGACTACTAGCTGCCTGTTAGGTCCCTACTCGTTGTCTTTTTCGGCTGTGTGTTGATCATGACTGTCCTTATATTTAGGTAGAATTTTCCTTAGGCAGATTGTGTTTCAGGAGGACAGTTCGGACATTTCCTTCTCTGTTTCTTTGCTTCTTTCTCTTCCATGATTGCTTTTTGGTAGGCGTTCATCTACGGTTTCGGTAATTATTTTGTCTTCAGTTTCTTTGCTTCTTTCTCTTCCTTGATTGCTTTTTGTTATGATATCCTCGATGATCCTTCTCTCTGTTTCAATTCTTTTGAGGACTTCTTCGTTCTCTTCCTTTAGCTCTGCGAGTTTGGCGATGTCGACTTCTATTTGGTGTTGGATGTTTCGTCTCTTATGGTACCTGTGTCTTCGTTGTGCTGTCTGTTCTTCTCGACTTTGAGTTTTTGTTTTATGTCTCGCACCTCTGTGGTAAGTTTTATTAGTTGGGTTCTTGTGTTCTGTTGTTGTTTAGCAGTGTCACCTGAAGCCGCTCGGTGTCTTGCTTCTCTGAAGGAGATGTTTTTGGTTACAGATTCCTTCAGTATGGCCTTTGTCTCATAGAAGATCGGACAGCCACGGTATCTTGTCCCGTGGTTCCCGAGACAGTTTGTGCAGGTTCTGTTGGAGTTGCGCCCTTTATAGTTGGTATCCTTTTTTGCGTGAGGACATTCATTGTAAGAGCGACTTCCCGCGCAGTACCGACAAACTGTATCTCTCTTGCAGGTTTTCTTAATGTGCGAAAATTGCTGGCAGTTTGAGCACTGCATAACAGGAGGGATGTATTCTTCTGTTTTTCGACATCTATCGTCTAGGTTTAGTTGACTTGGTCTTGAAGTCTCTTCAATAGTTAGGATAACTAGGTTTGTGTCCTTCTTGTCCCATGTCTTCAGTCTTTCAACCTGTGTTATTTTGATATTCTTGTTTCCTGTTTGCAGGTGGCTGTGGACTTCTTGTGTAGACCAATTGTTGTCGATCCCTCTTACGACTATCTTTTTGGTCTTCTTGTAGATCTCCACAGTAACTTTAATCTGGTGGTGCAGCTGGACTTCTTTGTGTCCGGACTCTAGTTCGACTATCAGTTCGTTTGTCTTCTCCGTGTTATTTAGAGCTATTATAACTCCGTTGTCGTGTCTTGTAACTCTCGTTATACTTCTCCTGCCCCTTATTGCCTCGAGGATACCGATCACTTTATCGTCGGGTAGGGCCCTGAGCGAGGCCTCACCTCCAGACATCTGAGTGATCTTAATGATCCTCTCCTGTAGTGCCTCGTGCGAAACGGCATTTCTTTGCTTGCGAAGTTGGCACGCTCCGACTTCCGTCTCAGTTTGACATTCCAAAAAACCAATTCTGGTTCGCGTGCGGGTCGGAATCACGTTTTTCGCAGTGGCTTCCTTTTCGGCTTTCACCACTGTCACGTTCTGACACGTTGTCTGCCTCTGGTCTCGTTTTACCGAAGTTGCCTGGTCACTGCATGATGGAGACTCGACTATGACATCTTGTTTTGGCGGTGTTTTTACTTTGTCGGGCTTCAGAGCCTTGTTGCCCTCTGTCGTCGAAGTTTTGTGACCATGTTTTGCAGATGTTGCCTGGTCACTGCACGATGGAGCCACCGCCTCGACATCTTGTTTTAGCGGTGATGTTGCTTTGTTAGGCTTCGGAGCCTGGTTATCCTCTGCCTTCGAAGCTCTGTGTTGCTCATCGGTCGTAGTGTCAATGGTTGCGTTTTTCGGCTTCTGAGAAGGACCGGTACCGACGCGATTAATTGGGGCAGTCGTGCTCTCCAGCTGACTGTCTTTGTTCTTTGCAGATTCATGTTTGCTCTCAAGTGTTGGCGGGCTTCTATAAATTTTCCTCTGTTTTGCATGTGGCTTGATACAAACCATTTTAGTATATTGCTATCATACGAAGATAGTGTCGTTTAGGTGAGATGATCAACAAACTGACGCTACCGTTCTTGTTATAGGCCTATACTAGTGCGGTGCCTTTACTAAGCGATTCCCGCCAAAACCTATTGACGTCACTAGTTGCCTAGTGAAACCGCTACCTATTTATCATAATTATGTACATATCAATTATTTGACGTCAAGAGTTACTAAGTTACTCCCGCCGTTTTGTTTGCACACGGCTTCAATGGCGTGGGTAAATCTACTTATCATAATTACGTACATACTAATTAGAACTACGTCATCTTGTAGCTAGGTTACTTTGTAAATGTCCCTAAAGGGAGATAATTAAAATGCATCATGTTTCTTTAGTAGTTACAATGAGTGATCTTTTCTTATAATGATCCTTATATCTAATGTTAACGTGAGTTACTGGCGTTAGCGTAGGCCATCCAGTCACAAAACATCGTGACAAAGGAAACCAAAAGAAAAGGGAATGGGGAGTAGAGGAAGACAGGGAAAAAAAGATAAAGAAAAGGAAATTTTTGACATTAAATCATGGGAAAAAGTGAACACAAGAATTAGGGGCGAAAAAAAATATTCCATATCATTATCTGGTGGTATGTTGGCTGGCGCTATCATGCTTACATAATTTCCGGTTCCTGACTTCTGGGACTTTTAATGATAATTGACCTTTTCAGATGTTTGTTGACCTACTGACAGGGAGCCTGGTCCTAAGTACTCACGAGCTCACGTGTTATTGTAGTGCAAGGTTCTGTAGCAATTCGTTTTAAATGATTAATTTGCTAGCTAATACAGAACGTGCCATTGTTCTGCTCTTAGGATACTCCTAAGGAATCTTTAGTTTGTTCGTGTTGCAAGAGACCCCGTGAAACTATATGTAGTCATCAGAATGTTAGTATACCTTTATCACATGTCGTCTTTTGCTTTCGATTCGGAACATTCCATTTTGGTAAAACTACGTTCCTATATACACTCTTATCATTTTGGTAAAATGAAGCCAGTCTACATTGAATTTTTAACATTTCCCAATTTATGTGTGTGTGTGTGTAAAACTACTCTGTGGCTCTTAAGAATTTTAATACAAGTATACTGCTTGACCACTATTCACCTCCATATAAGGGTACACCAACAGCATATTAGCCATATTTTCATCGATCATTCTAGAGCAGTTATAAAGAGAATACTGTTACACTGTGGCAATCATTTGCGTCACGTTTTGATGAATGGAATACTTATTGTGCAGTAATACATAATACCGCTAATGAGGTTGGTGCAGACGATGCTAGTAATGATGTGTTGGTGGTGAAGTAACAATCAGAAAGGTTAATAATTACCACAAGAGTTGTTGCATGATGTGAGAGATTACTCCCAGGAATTAATACAACAGCGGCCGGCTTTGATCATGTTGTAACGTGCCACTTCGCCATTCATTTCCTGTTTGTGTGACCAGACGACCAACTGTTGCAGACAATAACAGTCGCCTGCGGATACCTTTGTGGATATATACACGAGTTTTGGGAGCCATTTCAGTTTTCAGGCGATAGTCTTAGAGTTCTGAGCAGTACTTCATTAAGTCTTTATACAGACTGGCGTTGTGACGATTTTCCACTGATACGAAGTTGGTCGGAGGGCACGTTACATGTATCACGTGAGGTAAAAGACCAAGTCAAAGGTCGGTACTGAATACAATAAAAAATTACGGTATAACATTGTTTCAAATCAAACTCTACTAAAACATCGAACAATTGAAACTGTTTGAATATCCGCTTGGATTGAAGTAACATGGTCATTTAACATGAATACCTAGTTCACGGTGCGCCCATATTAGCCTAGTTAACGTAGCGCCCATATTCGCCTAGTTAACATTGCGGAAACATTAGCGGCGTCATCAGATAAATGCGATTTGCATGATTGACTTTAAGTTTTTGTTCTATACAATGTTCTACCAGATAAGGTATCCGGTCACGAGTCGCAACCCTGCAACAATTGGAATTGAAAATCCACGGAGAAAAAAGTCAAAGATTATGAGAATAAATTGCCGTATGTAATATCTAAATATCACTCGGAAGAAAACACGTTCAAGATATAGACTGATATTTATATGACAGTAAGATAGACAGCGCTGGCAGACAGTTTTGTTAAAATGTTGATAGAAAAAGCAAGAGAGGATTTCACTGCGTTGGGAAATATAAGGAAATAAAAAAATATCGAGTCAAATATAAAATTATATTCTAAGTAGTCCTAATGAATGTCGCTAATTAAAAAAAAAAAAAAAAATAAGAACCATGAAGTTACAGACTTTCTGAAGCGAAATCGTCGGCAGAATTGAAGGATTACAATGCTCAGTCTTAACAGGAAAACACTTATTTCGTTTCCTAAAAGTAACAACAAGAAAAGAAATTAACCTGGACACCGAGTCAGGGGTAGAATCCAATTAGTGAATCATTTTTGGTTGGTATTTTGGGAGGACAAGAGTAGGGTAATTGACCGTGACGAGAAAAGTTGAAGGACATTTTTAGGAACTAGAAAGAATATCTTGAGAAAACAGTGTTCAATTCATTCAGAGCGAAGATGTAGCCTCGAGAAGGTCTCACACACTGCATTAGCAGTCGTGTGATTTTTGTAGAATAGAAATTTAACGTTTAGTGACATGTTTGAGAGAGAAGGTTTTCGTAGGATTGCAGATGAGTTATATGACGAGAAGATGTTGAGAAACACTGTGGCATTTACATTCACATAGAAATGAACTGAAACGTTTGTAAAAGATTAATTTAAAGAGATTCTCAAGATGTTCATCTTGATAAAGGAAGTTTATTTAAAGAGATTCTCAAGATGTTCACCTTGATATAGGAAGTTTAGACAGTCATTTCTGAAATCATTCACTGGTGCAAACTGTGCACAGGAAGTAAAGGTACGTGTCAGATATAGCAGCAATGGATTGGGATGTAAATTTATATCTCCTGCGATAGGCAGGTCTAACATACCAACCAGATAACCCAGAAGAAAGTTTGATGCTGACTATTTGAGAACCCTTGAAGAGAAGTTAACGTTGAAACTAATTATTTGAGAACCTTTGAAAAGAACGTTGTTGTACAGCTGTATATAACATGTCTGAACAGAAGGAGGAGAGTTTCATATATTCATTAACATGTCAACGTTTGATATTGATGCTCGTCGTTTTCTTAATAAATATAAATAACCAGGATGGGTGTCATCAATTGTTTACAGGTGCCGCTGACTGTGAACTGCAAGCTATCATCTATTTGTAAGATACTACCACTACTTCATCACGGGCCCCAACAACATCATACTTGTAGTGGCATTGCTTTCGGGTTTACAAAACTTTGGGTTGAACATATATACGCAAAGCAACCCCGACTGTCACATTTACATACAGTAGCTTTATAACAGTCGGATATAACCACTAGCAAGTGTTACCGCACTAGAGTGTTTCTATAAAATCCTGATTAGCGTCGTTCTATTTACTATGTTGGTATATTACCTAACACTGACATCACAATTTGTGTTCGTTTTTCGCGCTCCTGACCTGCAGCGTGTCACGTGATGGCTTAGGTTTCTATAAATATGCTATAGTCCGTTCGGAAATTCGTGCCCACAGAAAGCGTCAATTTTCTCCAAAACTGTTTGTTGTATGGATATGAATTTTTGCATGCAGTCTTAGATTTTCCATGCAGTTATTAATATATTTTTTGCCCTTACAAAACTCATGTTATGTTCGAATTTTCTTCTTTACGTTATATAAAAAACTCTTACTGTTGTCTGGGTTAATTTTTAGTAGTTTTACAGGAAAGTTACAAGATACGTTCAAAAATATATATATATTTTTTTAATTAGTTACTCACGACTGTGTACAATAGGTGCGCACTCGTGCGGACACGTAGTCACTACACTAATTCAAACCAAAAAAAAATATTTTTGAACGGATCTTGTAATTTTCCTGTAAAACTACTAAAAATTAACCCAGACAACAGTAAGAGTTTTTTATATACCGTAAAGAAGAAAATTCGAACATAACATGAGTTTTGTAAGGGCAAAAAATATATTAATAACTGCATGGAAAATCTAAGACTGCATGCAAAAATTCATGTCCATACAACAAACAGTTTTGGAGAAAATTGACGCTTTCTGTGGGCACGAATTTCCGAACGGATTATAGCAGATCCGTCCTTGGTTGTTTTTGTCAAGGTGGTGTGAGGTCGTCGTCTCCCCCCCCCCCCCCAACACTGGAGGATCTAGGAATTGTCCTCGGGACAGATGATACATCATAATAATAAGCTCCCCCCCCCAACACTGGAGGATCTAGGAATTGTCCTCGGGACAGATGATACATCATAATAATAAGCTCCCCCCCCCGCCCCGCGCCCCCCCCCCCCCCCCCCCCACTGGAGGATCTAGGAATTGTCCTCGGGACAGATGATACATTATAATAATAAGCTCCCCCCCCCCCCCAACACTGGAGGATCTAGGAATTGTCCACGGGACAGGTGATACATCATAATAATAAGCTCTCTTTCTCCCCCCCCCTCTCCCGCCCCTAGTTCCTTATTTACACATTAATATTTAGTTAATTAAAAAAAACTAAATAACGAATTTTGATAAAATCTGACGCTGTTAGTTGTATTATACAGTAACTCAAAAATATTATATATACGATATATTGTGATTGTATTGCCTCCACTGCTTTGCAGTAGTGGTCCAACAGTGACCAAATCTCAAGAGTATCTAATATGGGCTTCAAAGACGTCTACCTTTGCACAAGATTACTCTTGGCAGCGATGTAGATAGAAGGGTAATGACACTTCTATCACAAAGGGAGTCTTCACAAGATATTAAGATAAGCGAAAACAATGCTGCTTTGGCTGAGCCCGTTAATTCTAGAATCAGGGACCCAAAGATGCAGCAATAGAGAATGCAGTCAGCGACCCATAGCTTGACTGCTTGCATCAGGATCAGCGAACCAGAGCTGGTCAAGACCGTGCTCCACTTCCACGTGGTGGTCCTGGAAACAGTCTGCATCACTGCAGTCTGGCTGAGCGAGCACGGATCGAAGAGGGAAGGCAAACCCGGTCCCAAAAAATGCCGTGCAGAAGTCGAATGTGTCGACCGAAAGGTGCAGATATCACAGCTTAGGCTTAAACAGACACAACGCAACCATCGTCCTTTTCAGGACGAACGACGAAGAAGGAAGAAAAATTCTAGAATCTGCCGACCACTTTTGTGAATAATTTAGCAATGATTAATTTAGCTCGTTAAGCCCCCACCTCTGATTTACTCAGTGGAATTCTTATTAGTCTGGTATAGCTCTGTTTAGAGCGTGTGTAGTAAATTGACTCAGACAAACATGCAGTAGATTTAAAAGGATTAAATCGAAGTTAAGTTTGTAAAATTACAAATAACACAATTTAATAGTTTGAAAATAATTGAATAGTTTAGAAGAAAAGTATCATCATAGATTGATAGTAGAGTCGATGAAAAAAGTTCACTTTGGCAGCGGATATTTTTCACTTAGCTGCCAATAGTAGTTTATGTTCCTGCTGATGGGTTCTTTTTACACTGCCCTCGCTCGTTGCTGGACAAGGTTGTAGGGTGTAGCTCGTTTCCCAGAAATGTCAAGGAGAGTCTACAAAGTTGGTCCCTCGTCTTAAAGCTTTGGCCACTGTTCCCTTCTTGTTCCAGAGATAGTACTTTCTGCTGGTACCACCAATAAGCCAATCTTGGCTCACAGACGTTTTTGCTCAGATGAATAAGTTAAGGCCCTGGGTTAGACCGGCCTCTTACACGTGTTCTTGGGGTCGTCAATTTAGCACTAAAAACTCCCTCCTTGACTTTGTGTGTTCAGTTTCCTCAGAGTCCGGTTCCTTATAAAAATGGATTTCCTGGGCTGTATTAAGTCTTACAAGGTGTTCCAATAAAAGTCCGGTCTGATAAATGGAAATCCTGAATTTTCTTCTGGCAAGTCTAGTTGTTCTTGGCAAGCGATTCTTCAGAGTAAATTTTCACAGTGAAATAACATTGAACAAACTCCAAGTTATATTCACGGTCCTATCTCGCTCTGTTTGTTATCAAGTTCAAATGATCAGCCAATCTGAATTTAATATTTTGCATGACTCATCTAGTGCAACATTTCAAACATTACTTTTCTGAACATGGGCTGTAAACATCCGATAGCCCTGTGTACGAACTCACAAACATGTCGTTAAACTCATACGACAACGTGTGTCAGATGTAACACTTTGTTAATTTTATCTAAAGTAATGTCTTATCTGTTGCTTGAGCACACAGAAAATCCGTCTCTTACCGTCTTGGTAACGACGCACCATTGTTTTATCAGTGATAAAGCAGATTGCGCTGGCGATTTTCGTGTTCATCTGCCGTGACCAAGCTGTGGTAGACGAGAATTATCTCAGCAGCTCCTTGCACCGAAGGGAGAAATAGAGAACAAGCAAACACGATGACTAATCTCTGGGAGGAGTGTACGAAGGAAAATACATAATATCTGCTACACATAGCAGAGAAAAGAAAGAAAGAAAGTGCGACAATTGAAAGCCCGCAATAAAATCCGTACCACAAACGTACCGATTACTGCCGTATTGAAATAGAGATTAGGAAGAAGAATCCATTCTGTGATATATATATATAATATTTTTGAGTTTTTTAATTGTCTAAAAATATGTGTAAATAAGGAATGCGGGAAGAGTCTTATCATTCTGATGTATCGCTCCTCCATGGACAATTCCTAGATTCGCCAGTGCATCACATCATCGATATTTATCGCTCTAGCAACTGTGGCGCACTCTGACAATGTTACTTTCATTCATTCATAACCCTCCACTCCCAAAGGAGCATAGGCCTTCAACAAACACATGCCAAGTCCTCCTGTCCCGTGCCATCATCTCAAGTTCTTTCCACGTTTTCCTCATCATTTTCACCTCTGTTTCCAACTCTCTTCTCCATGTACTTCTTGGTCTTCCTCTGCCTCTCTTGCCCTGGGGGTTCCAGAACAAGGACTGCCTTGTAATGCTATCAACAGGTTTCCTCAGTGTGTGTCCTATCCATCGCCATCGTCTTCTTCTCATCTCTTGTTCCACCGGCACTTGTCTAGTTCTTGTCATCAGTTCCACGTTGGTAACCTTGTCATACCATTTCAATCCCTCTATTCTACGCAAGCACCCATTTATGAAAGTCTGTAGCTTTTTGGTTGTTGTCTTTGTTGTTCTCCATGTCTCCGAGCCATACAATAGGACTGACTTCACATTTGAGTTGAAGATTCTTATTTTCGTGTTGGATCCTATTTCTCTTGATCTCCATATATTTCCCAATGCAATGAAAGCTCCTCTTGCCTTTTGTATTCTTATTTTGATATCGCTGTCTGTCCCTCCAACTTTGTCTATATTACTGCCAAGATATGTGTACGATTCTACATCTTGAATTGGTGTTTCTTCAAGTTCAACCCTGTTATCATTACCTGCATTTATTCTCATTATTTTTGTCTTTTCCCTGTGTATTTTCAGACCCAATTGCTGTGACCTCTCATCGAGTGTTTTCTTTGGGATTGTCTATTATTAGTAAATTATATCCTCTTGTGTAACGTATCTTTTAGATATTAGCATTTATCTCTCCAGTATCATCAGTTGTCTTTTCTGTAATCGTGTATAACTTGATAATACTGACGTTGTCAACATCACAATGTTAACGACCGGAACGCATTCAAAATGAAGGGATGCGTATTGTATTGGGCTGTACGCGAGATACTGCCAGTGGGACGATGCGGTACATGCTTGGATTGCTGTCTATTAGATACAGATATGCAATGGCGTAGAGAAAAGCTTAAATGCGAGTAACCACAGACAAAAGGCATCCCCTGCATGGGAACATAGCTATAGCTGACATCAAAGAAGCAAAAATAAAGAGAGGATGTCATGGAAGGTCTATTAGGCAGGTGATCACAGTTAAAAATATATTCAAGGGAGAAGAGAACTGGACGAACTGCCAGCAAGTCATCGTCATCATCATCATCATCATCATCATCCTTGATCGAGAGTGTAGAACTTGGGGCAATGGAAAGGCAGAGCTGGAAATTGATCACGCGGGGGATGATGACGTCATTGTGTACACTGATGGGTCTGTAGTCTGTGGTGAGAAATCAGGGTGGGGCTTCTCTGCTAGAGTAAAGGGCAGAATCGTCACTGAACATAGCGGGGCGTACATGATAACAATCTCCAGCATGAGAATGAGGGTAAAGGCAGCTACACCACTCTTAAGGTGGTTGTGTGAAACGTCACTAACAAGGGCAGCTATTGTAGCAGACTAACAATCCTAAGGTCTAAAGTGGATGGCTCCGACATGAATGGAAAGCCTTCATAGAAGCGTCGATCTGCTGTCCTGGTCATTGACGGGTACGTGGCAATGTAAGAACTGACAGACTAGTGTCAAGAGCACCAATAGAAGATAGAAGGTGCATTGACGGCAATTAATGATCGTCTATTAGAGACTGACACTACAAGTGATGAATCATCAAGGCTGAGACTGCTGGAATTTGGCATCAAACGTAAGATCAGCAGCGATGGACGTATGAGTGGATGCATCCAGCGTGCAACAGGAACAATTAGTATTTATACCTTTCGACATTTGCTGAGGGAGACAGAGCACCTATGGGTTTGCCCAGAGTGCAATGACATCGATTCTGATCAATAATAACAAAAACTATTTTAGATATATATTTAATGCTGTCAGCCCTTTTATCAAATACACGATCTCTGTTCGTTAATGTTGTCAGCCTTTTGCTACATTCTATCTCCCTTTTTTTCCCCTTGTCCCTCATTTAATTTCTCGTTATCAGATGTTCCAGAATCTTCTCAGAAATATGACTTGTCAGTATTG
This sequence comes from Oreohelix idahoensis, assembly GCA_024509875.1. Lineage (NCBI taxonomy): Eukaryota > Metazoa > Mollusca > Gastropoda > Stylommatophora > Oreohelicidae > Oreohelix > Oreohelix idahoensis. The sequence goes on along the minus strand of JAMPIV010011446.1, from coordinate 287,722 downwards.
CGGTCTTCTCAGAAATATGACTTGTCAGTATTGTGGTCTTCTCAGAAATATGACTTGTCAGTATTGTGGTCTTCTCAGAAATATGACTTGTCAGTATTGTGGTCTTCTCAGAAATATGACTTGTCAGTATTGCGGTCTTCTCAGAAATATGACTTGTCAGTATTGCGGTCTTCTCAGAAATATGACTTGTTAGTATTGCGGTCTTCTCAGAAATATGACTTGTTAGTATTGCGGTCTTCTGAGAAATATGACTTGTCAGTATTGTGGTCTTCTCAGAAATATGACTTGCCAGTATTGCGGTCTTGTCAGAAATATGACTTGTCAGTATTGCGGTCTTCTCAGAAATATGACTTGTTAGTATTGCGGTCTTGTCAGAAATATGACTTGTCAGTATTGTGGTCTTCTAATCCTTGCAGTGTTTTCTCCAGACCTTATCATTAAACTGCCTTCTTATTACCTTTGATATGATTTGTCACTATTCACTAGATCACCTTTGTTTGATTTCTTAGCTGTCCGCTGTAATCATCACCTATTTGACTTTGATGAATAAACTTTGCATTTGTTATTTACAGTACATTCTTCACATATATTTATATTCATAATTTTCCATTGCGCTCCTTACAGAGCATGTAGCTAGCACTTTAGCTGGTAACGTATTCAGAAAGCCTGCACCAAGCAGACACATGTTCATGTAGCAGTGCTTTCTACACTCTCATGCATGTCGTACAAGGCCACTAGTACAGATTGTACATGAGACTGAGAACTTCATCCTATCATGCATGTCGTACAAGGCCACTAGTACAGATTGTACATGAGACTGAGAACTTCATCCTCTCATGTATGTCGTACAAGGCGACTAATACAGATTGTACATGAGACTGAGAACTTCATCCTCTCATGTATGTCGTACAAGGCCACTAGTACAGATTGTACATGAGACTGAGAACTTCATCCTCTCATGTATGTCGATCAAGGCCACTAGTACAGATTGTACATGAGACTGAGAACTTCATCCTCTCATGTATGTCGTACAAGGCCACTAGTACAGATTGTACATGAGACAGGGAACTTCATCCTGCAACACAAATTGCCACCAGACACCACTGCTAAATATATAATTAAGCTGAATGACCAAAAACATCTTGGCGGAGAACTGTAGAGGTCAAGATGCAAAGCATAAACCAGAGGACACTGAACGAAGGATGGCCACTGCCTGAAGAAAGTGGAGGCAGTTTGTTGCTGCCCTAGAAGACGCCACCAAACGAGACGGTCACTGATTGATTTGAGATTCAGTGGCTAAGTATCCAAGAACAGGAAGCTGAATAAAGTATGGAAGAAACCTGTGTCTTGCTCTCCTTGAGAACGACTTATTGCACAAGAGGAATGTTGACTTAGCACGCGCTTCTTGCATTGTGGCCAGCGGCTTAAGAGGGGAGGGGGGGGGGGGCAAGGGGGACATTCTTTCATTCATTCATTCATTCATTCACTCACTCATTCATATGTATGTTTTCATTCAGTTTGTTGCAAGCTTAGCTGGGGATGGGCAAGGCGCTACAAGTCATACGTACTCTGACGTCACAATTGTACTATTGAGCTGCAGTAACTGGGTTGTACGTCCCCTATCACAGCACATATACACTTCACCAGTGCTCAGAATGACAGTCATGTTACGACCATTACTCCTGGCCATGCAGTTGGTGTACCTTCCGCAACCATTGGTGTCCACAAGACCACTCTTTGGTCGTAGATCGGAGGTCCTTAACCAGATGAATCACTACAAGATCATCGGCCAGGTATTGCAATTACGTGTTAAAACGATTGGACAATTTTAAGTATATTTTTAACAGTAGCCAGTACACAGCCAACTTCATCATGTGAAATTAGTTGCTACACAAACAATTACTACAAGAGAGATTGCTTGAATGCTTTGGTGTAGGCTTTCCTCTAATGGAATGATAGCAGTGGTGCTCCATGATTAATGGTGAATGAAGATTAAAATAATGCTGATGAAGTGTTAGGTGAAGTTACACAGACCTATTTTTATGCTTCCACTAACACTTGCGGTAGTTTTCCCTGTTTCTGCTTCCATTAACAATGTCAGTGGTTTTACCTGTTTGTATTTCCACTAACACTTGCTGCAGTTTAGATTTCGTTCCCTATTTGTATTGTCATCAACTTTACCGGCTGTATGCCCTATTAGCAATGCTAGTAATCCCTCTCCAACAAATAATGTTATCAGATAAACCCAAAACACAAGATTTATTTGAAAATACAACCGGCCTCTAACAGAACTAGCACGGTGAGCTGTCAATGTCCCGGTGTTTGTGTGCGTCTTTTTCAATCACCTCGACACGACATTCGCTGTTCTGTGTGCTGATTGGCTGAATTTTACGGAACAAAAGTGGATGTTGCGTGCAGTATCCCATCCTCCCAGCCACTGTTAAAAAAAAAAAAAAAAGAGAAACAAAAAAAAGAAACAAAGAAACACGTACACACAATCAATGCTAAATTAAAAACACTACTCGCAGTCTGATTTCATTGTCTTCTTTCAATCACGTGATTTGTAACGGAAATTTTAGCTCTAACTTATACTTTGACCTTCAGCATCATCATCAAATCTGTCAATATCAGAATCATAAAAGAAAATAACATTCGGTCAGGTTGTGCAAGTTTTGCTCACGGCCATAAATATCTGTAATATTATCGCCGAATAATCCCGAGTCACGAAATAGCACGCCATTGTGGAGTGAGCGAATGAAATAAGGGAAATATATAAGTGGTTTCTGGATTGTAATATTGTCACGTGAAGTCACGGCAGTAGACAGATTGCGGCACGTGTTAAGTGAACATCAGGTTGACATCGCCACAAAAGGGTTAACGTTTAACCATATTCAATTCATTTGTCTTCCTCCGTTGTTCTTTGCTTGTTTTAAGTCAAATTTCTTGCTTCACTTGGCAAAGTTAAAGCTGAGATCTTTAGCGGGTGACAGAGCTTAGTTTGAACGTCATAGTAGCAGAATGGTTAGAGCGGTAACGTTTGGAGGCAAACGGACGGGGGTTCGAAACCCCGTCGTGTCATGCTCCAGTCTACCAAGCTGTACAAATAGGAAATTGATGTGCTCTTCACTTAGGGAAGGTACACGTAATGGCATCTTTTTTACTTGAATTCTTCTTTGACGCGCAGTAAATTCTTTCCGTCTCTCTCTCTCCTTTCTTTCTCTCTTCCACCCTCCCCCGGCATTCGAATCAGACAACTGTAATGGCAACGACTTCAACTCTTTCTTCAGCATTTAAGAACAAAATTGCCCTCCGGAGGTCACCACACAACTAGCTCTATCGTCTATGTGAGCTCAACTAAAATGGTTCAAAAACATTTGTTAACATATTTGTTATACCAAACCAAACTTTTCCAAGTTTTACTCGAAGGAACACAAGAATTAGTTAACTCTGTACTGACATATTCATAATGAAGCGAAACATTCACCAACTGTGTCCTTAATTCATCTTTTCGTACCCGTGTATTCTTCTCGAACGTTCTAGTCTTCTCTCTGCTGTGAGGCGTCTTATTTAATTCTTAAACACTTTAACACATCTGTTACAGAAATTTTAACACATAAACACTTAAACACATCTGTTACAGAAGCTTTAACACATAAACACATCTGTTACAGAAACTTTAACACATAAACACTTAAACACATCTGTTACAGAAACTTTAACACATAAACACTTAAACACATCTGTTACAGAAACTTTAACACATAAACACTTAAACACATCTGTTACAGAAACTTTACCACATAAACACTTAAAAACATCTGTTACAGAAACTTTAACACATAAACACATCTGTTACAGAAACTTTAATACATAAACACATAAACACTTCTGTTACAGAAACTTTAACACATAAACACATAAACACTTAAACACATCTGTTACAGAAACTTTAACACATAAACACTTAAACACATCTGTTACAGAAACTTTAACAGATAAACACTTAAACACATCTGTTACAGAAACTTTAACACATAACACTTAAACACATCTGTTACAGAAACTTTAACACATCTGTTACAGACACTTTAACACATCTGTTACAGACACTTTAACACATCTGTTACAGACACTTTAACACATATGTTACAGAAACTTTAACACATCTGTTACAGAAACTTTAACACATCTGTTACAGAAACGTTAACACATCTGTTACAGACACTTTAACACATCTGTTACAGACACTTTAACACATCTGTTACAGACACTTTAACACATCTGTTACAGAAACTTTAACACATCTGTTACAGAAACTTTAACACATCTGTTACAAACACTTAAACACATCATTTACAGACACTTTAACACATCTGTTACAGAAACTTTAACACATCTGTTACAGACACTTTAACACATCTGTTACAGAAAATTTAACACATCTGTTACAGAAACTTTAACACATCTGTTACAGAAACTTTAACACATCTGTTACAGAAACTTTAACACATCTGTTACAGAAACTTTAACACATCTGTTACAAACACTTAAACACATCTGTAACAGAAACGTTAACACATCTGTTACAGACACTTTAACACATCTGTTACAGAAACTTTAACACATCTGTTACAGAAGCTTTATGGCATATATCATGAGATACCAGAAACGAATTTTCTTTAAAAACAGGAAATTTGTTTTTGTGTGCAGAATATTTTCGACCTACTCCCATAATGTATGCGATTTCCACGAACCTAGTTCAAGGGACAAAAGACATGTTCTGTGTATGAATAGTTGGGTGAGTATGAAGGTAAATGTCATGTGGATGTATGGAAAACAGCAGATGAATAGATAGACGGTGAGTTGTGAAAGGAGCAATGTGAACTCTTTTAATTAATGCTGTTACTGAAATGTCTGTTGGAGCTAATAAAGTGAAGGTGATGTTAATATGTGAACGATAAGTGAATATTTGATCTAACATTCACGTCTGTTGCTATTTTCCAGCTTCAACAACGAATCTTACGAGGTATGAACAGAACAGAACCTCCACAAATCAAGATTACTGAAACACCCAAACCAGACGTTCAAGTCAACAAGACTCGCTTGATTCTCGTTACCTCACATGCTCCAGGTATGCTATTTATCCCACGTTCTACCTCTGTGTGTGTGTTTTCCCTCTTCTTCTGCGTTTAGATTGTTAGTCATGCTAAATCTGCAGGTCTTGCCAGGTCAAAGTTCACAGTTTTTTCTAGGCACATGCGACAGCCCCATTGGTTCTGCATCATCTAAACGTACCTGGCCATGTCCGGCGTCGTAGGTCATCATGGATTGGGCACTTTTGGAAAATGTATTCATGAGTCCGGATTCCTGTTTTATACGGACATTCACTAGTATTCGTATGAGATGTATGTCTTCTGTTTTTTTTTTTTTTTTTTTTTTTAACCAGCGGCACTTGGGCTTTCAGCCCTTCGGCCCAATGACATGTCATTGCGAGGCTGGGGAACCTGAGGACTTTCCTTCCAACCCGGTCAGGAGCTTCGCTCCTTCCCATCCACAGAGGGTTTATCACAGGAGCCGTTCAGGCTATTCAGTCAAATTTCCGGCCGTAAACATTTCTTCAAACGCCGACGCCCGGGTTTGAACCATGAACACCTGGTCGCCAGTACAACGCCGAAGCCATTACACCAGCGCGGCTCCCAGTATGTCTTCTGTAAATCTGTATGTTTTATTTCATTTGGTTCTTAGTCATATTTTCACCCTGAGCGTACCCCACGACAGAATGGATTGACTTGCAATTTAAGTATCGTAATAGGATGTATCATTTCACTGATGCTGTTCGTGATGGATATACAGATAATTCTTAAGGCAACTGAAGTATAAAGCTCGATTGAGCGTCTGGCATACCACTACTTAAAATATTCATAAATGACACAACAATTTCACATCAGATGAATACCATTTCCGGAGAATGTTGGCACGCCTGGATGAACTAATCAACTAGTGCAGAATGAGGTTAATAATAATAATAATAAATTCTTTAAGCACCAAACATGGCGCATAAGGCAGAAACCAGTGATCTCCAGATTGTTCGTTGTGACGCCACTCCTCTTAGCTCTTGCACATTATTTAATCCCAACGTTCTTCCTTCTCTTATTATTGTTCTTCTAAGTGTTTCTTTTGGTCTTCCTTTTTTCCTCTTACCCTCAGGAACCCAAGTGAGCGCCTGTAGTGGTATCCTGTTGTTCTGCATTCGTAGGACATGACCGATATATGACCATCGTCTTTTCTTTATATAGTCGGAGACATATTTCTGCCTAGTCTTCTCTTATTTGTCGATTAGTCTTGAATTCTTTCCAACTGATGTTCATGAGTTTTCTAAGACATTTGTTCTCGAATGTATTCAGCTTGTTCTCCAATGATTTTGTTATTTTCCAACTTTCACAACCGTATGTTAACACTGAGATAACATTTGAATTAAACAGACGAAGCTTGGTATGTATATTCAATGATCGTAATTTCCAAATGTTAGATAATCTATTGAAGGCGCTAGCTGCCAAAGCAATTCTAGTATGAATTTCTCTTGTTGTGTCACCATCCTGAGTCATTTTACTGCCTAAATAATTGAAACTTTCAACTTTCTGTAGTTTTTCCCCGTTCAAGATGATATCAAAGGTCTCGTTGGAAAAGTTCATAGCTTTAGTTTTAGAGGCATTTATTTGGAGACCTATTTTAACCGAGAGATGACACATATTATTTACTGCTCCTTGAATGAGGTTAGGCATAACAAATGTAGACGACTGTCGGGCCGGAAAGGAAAGACATCCAAGGTTACAAATGACATCCAAGGTTACAAATGTAGTATCAAATTTAAAAATCCCTTCTGTCACAGAGGCAGGATGTTTGATGCCACATTAAAGGACAAAGAAGCAGTTCATCACATAAGAGAAATGGCAAACAGATAACTGCAGATAATAGACCGAAGCAAACTCATAGGAGAGTTCAAAGTATGGTGCCTCCAGTTCACATTTGTGATCAGTCTGTATTTATGGCATATAGTTGTGAGGTGTTTGTATTTAAGTATCCCACCTATGCTCTGTCCGCATTTAGCAGGCATACATGTGATCTGTATTTGTGTTAGCGAGGTCTTATCTTTTATCTGATTGCATTTAACAGTTCTACCCGTTTCTGTCTCTTTGTTCAACATCTTACGAATGACTGACATTTCCTTGCAGATTTCCGAAGACAAGATGTGGTGTCGTTTCAACTGGATTCATGTGTCTTTTCTCATGTCCTGGACATTGAAAAAGCTTCCTTAGTGTTTCGTCTCCGCTCCATCCAGACAGAACCTCAACCCGTTATGAAAAATAGACGATCTGGCTCAGTCACAAGAAACATCAAGAAACGTAGACTGGTAAAGAAACACTCACAGCTCAGAAAGCGTCTCAAGCAGTGTAAGACAAAACCAGACTCTACTCGTGGACCAATTATGGGTGTTTTGGTAAAGAACTATCCGTCAGAGGTTTCCTCAGATTGTGCTAACAGCGATTCTACATATAACCAGACAACAGAGACGACAACAGAGTCCTTGCCAGGGCATCGAATGCCATATGACGACAGTGGAGTTGCCCACTTGAAAATTGTTGTGAGAGCAATGAACACGACAACTGACCGGAAGCGCAACATCGCAGTGGAGGAAATAGAGGTAAAATCGGTGGTTTCAGTTCTTGTCCCGGTACCAACAAAATATTTGAGAAGAGCAGCTCTGGCTAAGGACCATACACTGACATTACAGGTTGTGTGCAGGCGATGCCGTCAACGTGCCTGGATTGAAAGTGTTTACACGCATGAGAGACCTCGCCGACAGAAGAAGAATATCAAGCAGAATCGCCGCAGAATATTAAACCCCAGTAGGCCATACCTGTACATCGATATGAGAAACAGCACATGCGCAGACCAGTCAGGGAAGAATTTTGCATTTTCCGGAATCCAAGGAAAGGCTAAATCTTTTAAGACAGAAGTCTTTTAAATTTGGACAGAAAACATAAGATGACCTTCAACAACACACATTAGCTTATTGTCTGGGAGAGTCACATTATAACTTTAACATAATTTGGTATATTGGTTAATTTGTTTATAACATGAGGGCAGGATAACGGTATTTATCCCTTAGACAATAAGGAACAAGCGATTTCATACGATATGATAAGATATGGCGATGGCGGAGACGGTCACGTCTCTCCATTTTGCCAGCCCTGAACCTGTTTTTAGTTAATGACTTGCTAAACTAAAATGCTACATTTTTCAGTATGCTTGTTCTTCCTCGTTCTTTCTCTTCTGTGTCGTCATGAATTTTGTTTGCTGTCACAATGACATTAATCCTGTAATTTGAAATGACATCCCTTTGCAAGTTGTACAAACATTTTATGATTAAATTCACAAGTGAAAGAGTACTGGGAAACTATTTAAGATGTTCACCTTAAACATGCAATAAATAAGATGTTCACCGTAAACATGCAACAAATAAGATGTTCACCGTAAACATGCAACAAATAAGATGTTCACCGTAAACATGCAACAAATAAGATGTTCACCGTAAACATGCAACAAATAAGATAAAGGTTGGCATTCACATTTTGAGGAGTCCAAACATAGCTTTTAATCAAACTTAATAATATTCTCTCAATGCGGGACAATTTTTCTAAAAATAATGATGATTAAAATCAGTTGTGTTCTTATGGTGGCCCGCGGGCTATATTGGTCCCTAACGTCCCTTTTGGCAGCCCTGTATAAAGTATCTGAAACAGTGAAGTTTATTTAAGCTCGGTCATTTGACGAGTAAATAAGTTTAGTAATTCTGAAACTAAATCATGTGGAGTGTTGACAGAAATTCTGAAGAAGGTACCATTTGATGATATGTTTTGTTTTCTCCATTGGCCAAGTAAAGTATTCCATTGATTGCTGCCATTCTGAGGTAATACGTTTAAACGTCTGCTGCTGAAATTAATGTTATTTATCGTTCCAGATGAAACCAGTGCTACGATAGAGGGCAATGACTGCAAGCAGCAGAGAATTTTGTCAAGAAATACCACATACAGCAATAGCCCAGGACGGAAACCTCAAACCATAAATTTCCATGCGTTTATCTATACTGAACATTCAAATTTTGAGATGTCCAGAACAGTGTCTAGCATTTAGATCACGGAGTATTTATGGATATCAGAAAAGTGCAGAATACCAAATAAGCCAGAAATGTACAAATCGTATGTTCATGTTTTTGTCTATACAGACTTGGTGTACCGTAAAGAAGATACACAAAAATAATTGTTGTTTAAGAGGTTGCGAAGTACAGTGCATAGGAAGGATACTCATATTCGGTAGGAGCAAAAAATAGCAGCAGTCCTGTCAGCACAATCAAAGTACAAGAAAACTGATGAACGTCTTAATAAATTCGTTCTAGATAATGTGTAACAAATGAAGGGCTGATCAAATCATACCAAAATATGCTGACAAGATGTAAAAAAAAAAAAAAAAAAGGAATTAGTAATTGAACTGCAAATGAAAGACGCATTTAACTTAATGGTTTCAGGTTTCCAATCCAGTATGAGTGCTGTTTGTGGTATTTCTGTAAACAATTTTCTTCCAGCTTACTGACACTGCTACCTACAACAGCACTGTATTCATGTGAAGTTTTAACTAACATGAAACGACAATTAGCATCATTTCGATACACAGGCATAAACACTATCATATTTTCATAGCATTGCCACAAAATAAACTATAACAAGATGCACTACAGAAAGATTACCACCACTCATATCAGTTCTCATTAAAATAAACCTTGGCCATACAAACATACTACCCCAACTGCGCACATATAAGAATGCAATTTTCTTACATTGGTAGCAATAATGGAGTACTGGTCTTGGCCAATGAAGGACAAATTAACGTCCATAAATACCTTCATGGTGTCTTTCTCTTTGTCACATGATTCAGTTTACAACTTACCAAACTTATTTATTCGTCACATGACTAATTTGAAAAAAATAAAAAAAATAAATGTCTACCATTTCAGCTACCTTCTTGAGGGCCGTAAAAAGGAACGTGTAAGGCCACACGTGGCTCGCGGACAAAACATTATGACATAACTCATTTCAATCATATTTATTGCTTCAGAAATTTACCAAAGTCAGAGAATATTGTTAAATACATGTAAACTATACTTAAAGATTTCAATCTAGGGATGTCCATTTGTGTTAAATATTTAACTAAAAAATATTCAGTAGTCTCTAAAAGATCTCATATTTCTGACCTAACTCAGAAAATGTAAGGTTAAACAATTTTGATTAGAGTCGACTTCTGTCCCCTACCTTTTAGACAGAGGTTCACATTTTTCTTTCATTGTTTTCTTGTACTAACTATTTCAGCTATAGTATCAGTTATTTAATTTACATTATCAGCCATTTTAGTTGTAGTATCAGCTATTTTAGTTGTAATATCAGTCATTTTAGTTGTAATATGAGCAATTTTATTTACTCTGTTAGCCATTTTAATTATAGTATACGCAATTTAGTTATAGTGTCAACCAATTTAGGTCTAGTATCATTCAATTTATTTATGATTTCAGTCAATTTGTTTATAGTATCAGGTACTTTACTTACAGTATCAGGTACTTTACTTACAGTATCAGGTATTTTACTTACAGTATCAGGTACTTTACTTACAGTATCAGGTATTTTACTTACAGTATCAGGTACTTTACTTACAGTATCAGGTATTTTACTTACAGTATCAGGTACTTTACTTACAGTATCAGGTACTTTACTTACAGTATCAGGTATTTTACTTACAGTATCAGGTACTTTACTTACAGTATCAGGTATTTTACTTACAGTATCAGGTACTTTACTTACAGTATCAGGTATTTTACTTACAGTATCAGGTACTTTACTTACAGTATCAGGTATTTTACTTACAGTATCAGGTACTTTACTTACAGTATCAGGTATTTTACTTACAGTATCAGGTACTTTACTTACAGCATGAGATATTTTACTTACAGTATCAGGTATTTTACTTACATCATGAGATATTTTACTTACAGTATCAGGTACTTTCCATACAGTATCAGGTATTTTACTTACAGTATCAGGTACTTTACTTACAGTATCAGGTATTTTACTTACAGTATCAGGTATTTTACTTACAGTATCAGGTACTTTACTTACAGTATCAGGTACTTTACTTACAGTATCAGGTATTTTACTTACAGTATCAGGTACTTTACTTAGAGCATGAGATATTTTACTTACAGTATCAGGTATTTTACTTACAGCATGAGATATTTTACTTACAGTATCAGGTATTTTCCTTACAGTATGAGGTATTTTACTTACAGTATCAGGTACTTTACTTACAGTATCAGGTATTTTACTTACAGTATCAGGTATTTTACTTACATTATGAGATATTTTACTTAGAGGTATTTATGAGATATTTTTTACTTACAGTATCAGGTATTTTACTTACAGCATGAGATATTTTACTTACAGTATCAGGTATTTTCCTTACAGTATCAGGTATTTTACTTACAGTATCAGGTACTTTACTTACAGTATCAGGTATTTTACTTACAGTATCAGGTATTTTACTTACATTATGAGATATTTTACTTACAGTATCAGGTACTTTACTTACAGTATCAGGTATTTTACTTACAGTATCAGGTACTTTAGTTACAGTATCAGGTACTTTACTTACAGTACCAGGTACTTTACTTTCAGTATCAGGTATTTTACTTACAGTATCAGGTACTTTACTTACAGTACCAGGTACTTTACCTACAGTATCAGGTATTTTACTTACAGTATCATATACTTTACTTACAGTATCATGTATTTTATTTACAGTATCAGGTACTTTACTTACAGTATCAGGTGCTTTACTTACAGTATCAGGTATTTTACTTACAGTATCAGGTATTTTACTTACAGTATCAGGTACTTTACTTATGGCATGAGATATTTTACTTACAGTATCAGGTATTTTACTTACAGCATGAGATATTTTAATCACAGTATCAGGTATTTTCCTTACAGTATCAGGTATTTTACTTACAGTATCAGGTACTTTACTTACAGTATCAGGTACTTTACTTACAGTATCACGTACTTTACTTACAGTATGAGATATTTTACTTACAGTATCAGCTATTTTACTCACAGTATCAGGTATTTTACTTACAGTATCAGGTACTTTACTTACAGTATCAGGTACTTTACTTACAGTACCAGGTACTTTACTTACAGTATCAGGTATTTTACTTACAGTATCAGGTACTTTACTTACAGTATCAGGTACTTTAGTTACAGTATCAGGTATTTTTCTTACAGTATCAGGTACTTTACTTACAGTATCATGTATTTTACTTACAGTATCAGGTACTTTACTTACAGTGTGAGATATTTTACTTACAGTATCAGGTACTTTACTTACAGTATCAGGTGCTTTACTTACAGTATCAGGTATTTTACTTACAGTATCGGTATTTTACTTACAGTATCAGGTACTTTACTTACAGTATCAGGTATTTTACTTACAGTATCAGGTACTTTACTTACAGTTTTAGGTATTTTATTTACAGTATCAGGTACTTTACTTACAGTATCAGGTATTTTACTTACAGTATCAGGTACTTTACTTACAGTATCAGGTATTTTACTTACAGTATCAGGTACTTTACTTACAGTATCAGGTATTTTACTTACAGTATCAGGTACTTTACTTACAGTATCTGGTACTTTACTTACAGTATGAGATATTTTACTTACAGTATCAGGTATTTTACTTACAGTATCAGGTACTTTACTTACAGTACCATGTACTTTACTTACAGTATCAGGTACTTTACTTACAGTATCATGTATTTTACTTACAGTATCAGGTGCTTTACTTACAGTATCAGGTATTTTACTTACAGTATCAGGTACTTTACTTACAGTATCAGGTACTTTACTTATAGTATCAGGTATTTTACTTACAGTATCAGGTACTTTACTTACAGTATCAGGTATTTTACTTACAGAATCAGGTACTTTACTTACAGTATCAGGTATTTTACTTACAGTATCAGGTACTTTACTTACAGTATCAGGTATTTTACTTACAGTATCAGGTACTTTACTTACAGTATGAGATATTTTACTTACAGTATCAGGTATTTTACTTACATCATCAGGTACTTTACTTACAGTATCATGTGTTTTACTTACAGTATCAGGTACTTTACTTACAGTATGAGATATTTTACTTACAGTATCAGGTATTTTACTTACAGTATCAGGTATTTTACTTACAGTATCAGGTACTTTACTTACAGTATCAGGTATTTTACTTACAGTATCAGGTACTTTACTTACAGTATCATGTATTTTACTTACAGTATCAGGTACTTTACTTACAGTATCAGGTATTTTACTTACAGTATCAGGTACTTTACTTACAGTATCAGGTATTTTACTTACAGTATCAGGTACTTTACTTACATTATGAGATATTTTACTTACAGTATCAGGTACTTTACTTACAGTATCAGGTATTTTACTTACAGTATCAGGTATTTTACTTACAGTATCAGGTATTTTACTTACACCATCAACAATTTTATTCACATTTAAGTCATTTTACTTACATTTTACTTAAGGTATCATCATTTTACTTACAGTCTCAGTCATCTTACTTACAGTCTCAGTCATCTTACTAACAGAATCTGTCATCTTACTTACAGTCTCAGTCATCTTAGGTACATTCTCAGTCATCTTACTTACAGTCTCAGCCATTTTACTTACAGTCTCAGTCATCTTACTTACAGTCTCAGTCATCTTACTTACAGTATCAGTCATCTTACTAACAGTATCAGTCATTTTCCTAGCATATCAGTAATTTTACTTAGAGTATCATCATTTTATATAAAGTATCAGCCATTTTACCTTGTCATTTTCTATAGTAACTCTTTGACATCCATTAATGGTTTGTGATGTGTATATCGCATTTTGTTATATCATGTCCTCCGACAAATATTCCGAGCATATCTGCCCTGGATGTTAGTACATTTTCAGTGCATGTCGTCATGATTCGTTCTTCAGCTTGCCAGATTGTCTGCTTGTCAGATTCAATCATCTGGTCATTGTTCAAGTTCATGATTTAATTGTTATAATTGATGTTTTTTTGCTAACAAGTGACCATAATTATCCTCAGGTCCTACATCATGATGTATTATTCATCTATTTTTTCATTCCTTATGGGCAAAGAACCACTACTGCATATTGATCCCTCTTGAGGAAGAACACAGCCAAGCTTAAACTTGTATGGTGGTTTTTGTAGCATAAACTTGTGTGGTGGTTTTTGTAGCAGAAACTTGTGTGGTGGTTTTTGTAGCATAAACTTGTGTGGCGGTTTTTGTAGCATAAACTTGTGTGGTGGTTTTTGTAGCATAAACTTGTGTGGTGGTTTTTGTAGCATAAACTTGTGTGGTGGTTTTTGTAGCATAAACCTGTGTGGTGGTTTATAAAGCTTAAACTTGTGTGGTGGTTTTTGTAGCATAAACTTATGTGGCGATTTTTGTAGCCTAAACTTGTGTGGTAGTTTTTGTAGCATAAACGTGTGCGATAGTTTTTGTAGCATAAACTTGTGTGGTAGTTTTTATAGCATAAACTTGTGTGGTAGTTTTTGTAACATAAACTTATGTGGTAGTTTTTGTAGCATAAACTTGTGTGGTAGTTTTTTTTAGCATAAACCTGTGTGGTAGTTTTTGTAGCATAAACTTGTGTGGTAGTTTTTGTAGCTATTTGTTGTACATGAAGTTGCCAGCCCCACGCACAACCTCATATTTATGGCCTTTTACGACATGCTTGAGGTAGCAGTAGTCATAATCTTCCGGTGTCTCACAGAGACCCCCGGCAACTGTACAGGGCTGTAATATATTCTATGACGTTGATAATTTCTGTGTATGACGTAGTCGACAAATGTATGACAAGGACACATCAGTATTTGGCATCGCCCCCGTAGGAAAGTCTCCTGAATGCAGCATTGAAACAAGTGGAACATTTATAGAGTTAATGACTTGACTACCTTCACAGCCAAACTGAAAGTGGAACTTACAAGATAAGGGACATAATTCAGACAAATACTATTTTCTATAACATTAAAGACAAAATATGCAACAGAACAAGAAGGTTCAGTTTCCCAGGCACTGTTGAATAATTCAGTTGTGGAAAAGGAAAAAGTACTGCGAAGAAATATTGTGAAGAACAAAAACAAAAATACTGCTTAAAATTTGTTTGAAACCGCAAAAAGAAGGGGCGGGTAATAAAATATTGCTGTAACTGGCAAGAATTGATGTAAAGGGAGATAACATACGACAAAATGAGAAGGCACCGGAAGCTTGTGTATTTTGATGTAGAAGTGATTAAAAAACCTGGCCATACTCCATGGACCAGAGGCTGTGGTGAGACGTGATTGCCTGCATCAGTTAGCCCATCACTGTATAGATTTTGAGAACACACTACCTTTTTTAGTTCACAAGTGTTACGTTCTGAGCCAATGTTCCAAGAAAAAAGATAGGCCTGTTTAAGACATTCAGGGCCTTTATATTTCAGAAGTGGCCTTATATAACTGTTCAGATACACCATTGTGACAATATGAAATGACGCCATCACTAAATTTTACCCATATTCCACCATAAAGTTTTACTCATATTCCACCACTAAATTTTACCCATATTCCACCACTAAACTTTACCCATATTCCACCACTAAACTTTACCCATATTCCACTACTACATTTTACCCATATTCCACCACTACATTTTACCCATATTCTACCACTAATTTTATCCATAATATAGAAAATGGGTAAAATTTCATATTCCACTACTAAATTTTACCCATATTCCACCACTAAATTTTACCCATATTCCACTACTAAACTTTACCCATATTCCACTACTAAACTTTACCCATATTCCACCACTACATTTTACCCATATTCTACCACTAATTTTATCCATAATATAGAAAATGGGTAAAATTTCATATTCCACTACTAAATTTTACCCATATTCCACCACTAAATTTTACCCATATTCCACCACTAAACTTTACCCATATTCCACTACTAAACTTTACCCATATTCCACCACTACATTTTACCCATATTCTACCACTAATTTTATCCATAATATAGAAAATGGGTAAAATTTCATATTCCACTACTAAATTTTACCCATATTCCACCACTAAATTTTACCCATATTCCACTACTAAACTTTACCCATATTCCACCACTAAATTTTACCCATATTCCACTACTAAATTTTACCCATATTCCACCACTACATTTTACCCATATTCTACCACTAATTTTATCCATAATATAGAAAATGGGTAAAATTTCATATTCCACTACTAAATTTTACCCATATTCCACCACTAAATTTTACCCATATTCCACCACTAAACTTTACCCATATTCCACTACTAAACTTTACCCATATTCCACCACTAAATTTTACCCATATTCCACTACTAAATTTTTCCCATATTCCACCACTACATTTTACCCATATTTTACCACTAATTTTATCCATAATATAGAAAATGGGTAAAATTTCATATTCCACTACTAAATTTTACCCATATTCCACCACTAAATTTTACCCATATTCCCCCACTAAATGTTACCCATATTCTACCACTAAATTTTACCCATATTCTACCACTAAATTAAAAAAAATATTCTACCACTAAATTTTACTACTAAATTGTACCCGTATTTTACCACTAAATTGTACCCATATTCCACCACTAAATTGTACCCATATTCTACAACTAAATTGTACCCATATTCTACAACTAAATTGTACCCATTTTCTACAACTAAATTTTACCCATATTCTACCACTAAATTGTACCCATATTCTACCACTAAATTTTACCCATATTCTACCACTAAATTTTACACATATTCTACTACTAAATTTTATCTATATTCCACCACTAAATTTGACCCATATTCTACCACAAAATTTTACTCATATTCCACTACTAAATTTTACCCATATTCTACCACAAAATTTTATCCATATTCCACTACTAAATTTTACCATATTCTACCATTAAATTTTACCCATATTCCACCCCTAAATTTTACCCATATTCTACCACTAAATTTTACCCATATTCCACCACTAAATGTAACGCATATTCTACCACTAAATTCTACCCATATTCTACCACTAAATGTTACCCATATTCCACTACTAAATTTTACCCATATTCCACCACTTAATTTTACCCATATTCCACTACTAAATTTTACCCATATTCTACCACTAAATTTGACCCATATTCTACCACAAAATTTTACTCATATTCCACTACTAAATTTTACCCATATTCTACCACAAAATTTTACCCATATTCCACTACTAAATTTTACCATATTCTACCATTAAATTTTACCCATATTCCACCCCTAAATTTTACCCATATTCTACCACTAAATTTTACCCATATTCCACCACTAAATGTAACGCATATTCTACCACTAAATTCTACCCATATTCTACCACTAAATGTTACCCATATTCCACTACTAAATTTTACCCATATTCCACCACTTAATTTTACCCATATTCCACTACTAAATTTTACCCATATTCTACCACTAAATTTGTCCCATATTCTAACACTAAATGTTACCCATATTCCACTACTAAATTATATGGCCTAGTAAGCCAGGAGCTGAATTTAACACCAAGCCCCCAGCAATGCAAGAAATAGAAAGCATGGGAGCCGAGGTTGCACAGTAGTTAGTGCACTGGCTTCCTAGCTCGGTGGTCCATGGTTCGATCCCCAGTTAAGGTGTGATTTTTTAGACCGCAAACGGCTCCAGGGTCGACCGAGCATCATGAATTGGGTACTAGAACAACTCTGGGGAAGGTTAGGATGGCCTACGTGATGCTGACCACATCACCCCTAGTGTGCCGATGGTCAAGAAGATACGGGCCTAACACCGTATTCCCAATGTACCTCAATAGGCGTGTAACGGGATCCTTTACCTTTTGTCCAGAAAGCGCGGTGCAAGTCAGCTCCAGGTCCTAATGATGATATGTTGTGTATAAGAGTTATCCTGAAGTTCTGAAACGGCTGCTCCGTTTGCTGAAAAATGCTTGGAAAAACCAGCTTGTAAGCAAAGAATGGAGCAAGGCGAATGGAGTCTACATCCCGAAGGAACTAAATTCCAAAGACATCAGTCAGTTCAGGCCAATGTCACTACTTAATGTGGAAGAGAAAATATTCTTCTCAGTGGTGGCTAAAAGGCTCACCACATATCTCCTGGAGAATAGATAGATGGACACTACCATCTAGAAAGGAGGTATCCCAGGTACGCCAGGGTGTCTAGAGGATGTCACAATGATCTGGGACACAATTCAAAAGGCAAAGTCTGACAGAACAAATCTCCACGTAATCTGGTTGGATCTAGCTAATGAGTATGGATCCGTTCCACACCAGATGTTGTGGCAGGCCTAGGAAATATACCATTTCGCATAAGAAATCGCAGCAATGCTGAAGCTGTATTTCTCAGGGTTCTGTGTCAGATTCTCAATCAGAGAGTATACAACGAAGTGGATTGACCTACAACTTGGAATTGCGATGGGATGTACCATCTCTCCGATATTATTAGTATTAGCTATGCAGGTAATCCTCAAAGCGGCTGAAGGATCTGCAACAGTTCAAATCTAAATGGAAGGTGTCATAAGCCACTGCTTAAAGCATTCATGGATGACACAACGATTCTGACATCAGATGAACACCAGGCCGGAGAATGTTAGCGCTCCTGGATGAACTAATCAGCTGGTGCAGAATGAGCATCAAACCTAAGAAGTCTAGAAGCCCAACAGTCAGGAAGGGGAAGACATTTGAGGTCACATTCATGGTTTCAAACCAAAGAATCCCTACTGTCATTGTGAAACCTGTTAAAAGTCTTGGCAGGGTGTATGATGCCTCATTAAAAGACTCAAATGCAGTTCAACAGAAAATATAAATGGCAGACAGAAGACTACAGATCATAGACCAAAGCAGACTCCTAGGAAAGTTCAAACTGTGGTGCCTCCATGTTGATACCCAAGTTGCTATGGCCACTGCTTATATATGAAATAAGCACCAGTATAAGCACCAGTACAGTGGAAGCTATAGAGTAAAAGATCAACAAGGTCATGAGGAAATGGCTAGGAGTACCACCAGGTCTGTCAGACGTTTCACCGTCCTGCAAGAAGACAAAGCGTGTGCTTCCTTTCAAGTCAGTTGTTGAAGAATACAAAGTAGGAAAGGCAAGGATCGCAATGATGCTGTGCGAGTCAGCAGATGACGTGGTTAAGTGCATTCAGCCCACACTGAGAACTTGAAGGAAATAGAAAGTGGATGAAGCTGTTGGTGCTGCCCAAGAGTCACTCAAGCTGTGTGAGGTAATCGGATACACACAGACGAATAGACGAGGATTTGGCCATGGTAACATCCGCTGGTGGTCCAAGGCATCAAACGGGGACCGCAGAGATATGGTAATTCAGAAAAACGAGAAGCTAAGAATGAGAAGAGGATGCTAAAAGCGGTGCAGCAGGCCCAACAAGGCCAATGAACTACATGGGAAGGAGCCCTGCAAATGTCCTTGACATGGAATGATATATGGCATATGGCACCTCTTAGACTCACCTTCATTATTAGATCAATGTACGACCTCCTGCCATCGTCCGCAAACCTTGTGAGATGGGGAAAGTCTGATGATGCTCAGGGCCCCTATGCCATGAAAGGCAGACACTTGAACACGTGCTCTCAGCTTGCAAGGTGGCAGTAGGGCAAAGGCGATACACATGGTGCCACAACAAAGTACTAAATTGAGCTGGCTGCTACAATAGACCTCGCAAGGGTGAAGGCGAACAGCAATGTCAGACCGAGCACCTCAAATACATACTTTCTGAGAGCAGGAAAGTCAGCACACCCCAAACCAAGTAAATCAAGTAGCAGTTTACCATCCTTTCTTGACTGTGCAAATGACTGGGATATGGCAGTAGACCTACTTGGGCTAGGGGCATATCCAGAGAGCATCAGAAGATCTCGAAAACGGCCAGATATAGTGCTGCATTCCTCATCATCGCATCAGATTATAATGAGTGAGCTGACCGTGCCATTTGAATCCAGATTGGACGAGTGTCACACGGTGGCTTAATTAAGAGTCTGTCTGAGTAAAGAGACAAGACACCAATTTGTAAGAAAGTCTGAGAAGATAGATTAAGATGAGAATTAAAGTGACTGTGGGGGATGAGACTTATAGCTTCAAGGGTGAGAACCTAGACTGACTCTCCCTCGCCACCTGTGACTTATAGCTACTGTCTCACCACCTCTCGCTCAGCTGAGATAAGGTATGCACTAATTACTAGCCACGGAGACAACTGTACAGTTAAAGAATACAGGTACAATATAGTGAAAGACAAACTGATCCAGTGCACATTTTATAGTTTATTAAAACAAACAAATCTATACTACAGCAAAATAAAAAAAAATAAAAACACACCAATAACGTGCGATTTCACACAACATGAAAAAAAAGAACAATCAATGAAAGACACAACTATTGAATTACCACGCTCTCTCCCACACCTACATGAAAACAACTAAGGTTAAAGAAAAATACCGCGCGGGGGTCTCTAGGTAAGAGCCACCACCCCTGACTACTCTATTGTTACTAACTAAACACACTGTGGAGCTCCACCACCTGACTACTCTTCACTAGTGTTCACTCTGTTCCGGTTAAGACGTTTTACCTAATTTGACTACAGTGTCTCAAAGGCGCTCTTGGCGGTCCTGCACAACTAACTTAAACACCACATAAATCCTACTCTTCTAAATTCTGCAGAACTAACTCAGTAGCTCTCCTCTAGTAGTTTCTATCTAACTCTACTGTTCCTGAGGAACACAACTAACTCCACTCTCTCCCCTCAGTTTCGGTTCAGTGCCTTCCTGACGCTATCGTCTTCGTCTGGGGCTGCGATGCGTTGCTATTCGTCACGTACCTCCTCCAGTTAGCATTTAGAGAGGTATAATTTCCCTCTCTCCTCTCCAGAATAACTGATGAATGGGCACTTGGTGAATATATATATATATATATATATATATATATATATATATATATGAATATATATATATATGATATATATATATATATATATATATATATATATATATATATATATATATATATATATATATATATATATATATATATATATATATATATATATATATATATATATATATATATATATATATATATATATATATATGAATATATATATATGAATATATATATATATATATACAAGGGGATTGACATAAGTCTTGGGCCTGACCATGAAGGACATGTCACAGAGAGCTGAAATTTTGTATAGTGTTTATTCCTTTTCAATATAGCCACCGTCTGAATTGACACACTTCTGCCATCTCTGCTTGACCTTGAAAAGACCTTGGGAGTAGAACACCCTATTTTTCAAACTAAAGCAGTCATCACATGCCAGTATAACCTCTTCATCGCTGTCAAAATGATTTCCTTTTAGCTGTTTTTTTAAGATTTGGGAATAGAAAAAAGTCTGATGGAGCCAAATCTGGAGAATATGGTGGGTGTGGAAGAATTTCAATATTCAAATCGTTGTCTGCTAGCTGCACAAGCCATGCTTTGTGAGAGGCCGCGTTGTCTTGAAGCAAAGGAAGATTTTGAGTGCGCGTTATCCCTCGTTTCCTGGTCACAACCTTTCTTAGTTTGGTGAGAAGATCTGCATAGTACTGTCCATTAACTGTGTTTCCACGAGGCAGATAATCTTTCAACAGGACACCTTTGGCGTCCCAAAAAACAGTCAGCATCACTTTTCATGCAGATTTCTGCGCTCTCCGCTTGACAGGTGTTGGGGAGCCCGGGGTTTTCTATTGCATGCTGGCAATTTTGGATTCGGGGTCATAATGGTGTACCCAAGTCTCATCTACTGTTACCATGGTCTCCAAAAAGTTTTTTGACTGACACTTTTTGAGCAACTGTTGACAGCAATTTACCCTCGTTTGCTTCTGTTCACGTGTCAACAGTCGCGGAACCCAGCGTGCACACACTTTTCTCATGTTCAGTCTGTTGTGTAAAATTCTATAAACTGTTCTTTCATTCAGTTTTACTCTACTAGCTATCTCCACAATTGTCATTTTTCGATCCTGGTCAAGGATTTTCTTCACTCTTGTTGCATTTTCATCGTTGCACTCTGAGGCTGGACTACCAGATCTTGGCAGATCAGCAACATTTGAGCGGCCGCACTTAAACTGTTGACACCATTTTTTTACCGAAGTATATGAAGGACAAGAATCACGAAACACTGGTTCCATCTCCCTGTGTATTTCTGTAGGTGTTTTTCCCTCAAACATCAGAAATTTTATCACAGCTCTGGCCTCCTTCTTTTCCATTGTTTTGTCAAATCTTTGGAGCAGCAGATCCGGTCAATAGGGTACATTGCGCCGTGCACCGTAGCGGGAAAACCCATTGAAGAAACAAACGCGTACTTCACACATTCAGTGCAGATATGATGAACTTTAAATGTGCCAAGTTTCATCTTCCTCCTGTGACTCCTTCATGGTCAGGCCCAAGACTTATGTCAATCCCCTTATATATATATATATATATATATATATATATATATATATATATATATATATATATATATATATATATATATATATATATATATATATATATGTCTTTAGCTGTAGATCTAGCTCTGATGATGGCACCCTATTCTTCACACAACGACGATTTAACCTGCTACGGGTGTTGGCCTACTGCTTTATTGTGGCAGTATGTAAACAATACCAGGCAACATTGCCTGTTCTGTATTGGGCTGTACAAGCTAAGAGCTCTAATTCTTAGGCAATTCCACACTGAGGTATATGTTTCGTCACGTCATGAGAACTTCTAATGCCTCTCCGTATTGCAGACGCAACTAGGGCGCCAGTTACTATGCGCGTACCTCAGTTCTCTTTAATTACGATGTTGTCTCTTGCCTCCCTCTCTGAGAAGGCAAAGTCCGTTGCAGGTTTAGGGTTACCTACCCTCCGCCGTGAATAGCTGTAAGACAAAATAACATTTTATTTACACCAATTCAAAAAAATACATAATTCAAAACACATTAACAACCAAGATTTACCTACTGCCCGTTTCCCATACCATAATAAACTTCCTATATACAAGCTCCCATCTCTAAGTATTATTTCTGCCCTCGTGTCAGACTTAACGCTCACTCCTTCTCCTCCCCTGCACTATTTTTATATTAAAGGCAGCCCATGGAAAGGTTATCAAAATAGAACAACTTATTTAGCACACAAATGCATACACCATATATCAGAATATTAAACACTCTTCACCCCCCTCTCCTTCTGAATTACATTAACAAATAGAACAACTTATTAACACACAAATGCCTATACCATATATCAGAATATTAAACACTCTTCACCCCTTCTCCTTCTGAATTACATTAATTATATCCGTTTCTTAGGCACCCACAAAAAACCCGCGTACATACACTTCTATTTATCATAATCAACTGTTGTTACTCTGAACTTGTTATAACGTTAAACAGTGCTCTCGTCTAACCTAAGCCCCTATTCTCAACCGTTAATATCTCAAACCCGCGCCACGAAATCATAGAACTCGCTAGCTAGACATAGTATAATTACAACAAAACTTACACTACACGGGCTCTAGCTTTGTAGAAGTCGGCAATGGATGGCAACTACTGACTAACAATAAAATTAAATCCCAGAAGAAAGCTTACTCTTACTTGCTAACTCTTTTAGCTAAAATTCTTACACCACTTATTAAGTTTACGAACATACCCAGATTTTCAGAATATCCACGAACCTGGCAGACTGAACTGACGCTAGTCACGGCAATAAAATTCTTGGACTTGGAGCATTAACTAATAATTTGGCCCTGCATATATAAGGCCAACTTTCTGATGCAAGACCGACGCGGTGAGTCATAGCTTCTAGCATCGTCTCCCAAAATCCGCTTCCAACCTCACTTCTGACGTAATCTAATGACAGCTACATAAATTAAAAATCAACACCAATCGTACGAGCTTCCCGTTAAATATCATAACATTATCTTAACTCGACCAATCCAATAGCGACGAAGAGTTATTCCCCCTGCTGGAACGGGGGGGGGGGAATAAAAGAAAATAGACTCCCCTCGAAGCTCGCTGAAAAATGTACGTAATATTACCTAACTATACTGACCGCCCATCAAGAAGAATGACTCACTAGCCCACGTTACAACACGGGTAGGGGTTTTCTCCAATCTCCAACCGAGAAGGGTTGGTGTTGGTGGTATGAGTCATCCTACCGCTATGCCATACAGAATAGCTCAGAATTAAAACAAATACGCACTAGGACGCATTATAATAAAAAAAGAAAGAACCAAAATTAATAAATGGGACAAGAAATGGGGCGAGTTGAAAATAAAAATTAACAGTAACTCATGACAACGAGCAACACTCGTTCAAAGTGGCCAAGTATAATGATCTGGCCACGGACTTGAGACAAAATGGGTTCACTACAAGGGTCATGGCTGTTGAGGTGGGTGCAAGAGGTCTCGTGACGGCCTCAGTGTATGATCTACTGAAACTGTTGGGGTTGAGGAGTCAGTCAAGAACAAGGGCACTCAAGAGGCTCAGCGAAACTGCGGAAAAGGCATCGGGCTGGCTGTGGAACAACCGCAACGGGCTATGGAACTCGGGACAGTAATTTGTTTTCAACATAGGGGTTACTTTCACCATTGCCTCCAGCTGGTAGAAAATAGGATTTTGAAAGCTGCAACCAAGGTGGAGTGGGTTCAATTCACCGCACAAGACAACAGGAGGCTGACACTTGGGAGTCATCACCCAAGTGGGCCTGCCACCCCTTAGAGTGTAAAGTAGATTAAGGGGTCTACACACTTGATCGATGATCAGATTGCCTCCTGTTGTATCGCTCTGTATAGAGTTTGCTATCATCTTGTATTGATCTACTTTTGTTATGTCTTCACGACTCACGAGCTTCGGATTTCTTGATTGATTTATTTATATAATTAGTACAGCACAATCAATGTTGTATTCTCCCTACAGTAGCACCAGCTTATGTGAGGTATACAGTAGCAGACGTTTTTCTGTTTCACGCGGTTTGTAACTGGCATAACTCAAACAATTTTTGCCTCGTGTTTTCTTTTATTCGTGTAAGTATCGTCTAGTGTTGTGTTTATATTTGTGTGGTGGAAAGTGTGTAGACACATCTCGTGTGATTCGGTGGGAGGGGGTATGAGTGTTCTCGTAGGAAGTAAATTAAATGTAACACATCAGGACGGATACTCTCTTGGGAGGCAAAGAACACGTATTACCTCTACGTATCCAAACAGACATGCCTTAAGAGGCGAGTAATATGAGCATGTGTATGGGGCTGGCCACCTCATCAAGTAAAACAAATTGTAACAGAAACCACAGCTGAAACAATAGAGGAGCCTGTTCTCCTACCAGACGCCGTGTCGAGCAAGCAGCGGATGGCTTGTGACAGTGAATGTAGTGGGAAGATACCAGGAGAAAACAAAAACCAATATCGACAGCTAGATTTAGGTTACACTCCAACCAATAGAATAAGAGAAATAAGTAAGATACTGTAAATGTTAAGATGATGTAAGTCAATTAAAATAAAATATATTAGCACAGGATGGGTGAGGGAAAAAGATATGGAAGAATGTAATAACATGATGATGATTTATGTGTATTGCTTGATAAATAAAAATATCTTTGATCAAAGTTGGCAGAACGGCGGGAAACAAGTTGAGTCCAGAGCACTGTAGGAAGGAAAGATTGCATTGAAGGTAGATCTTGGCGCGTTATTCATGAGATTAATGCCATAACATGGCTCAAAAGGGATGTAGAAGTTTGAAGTTACTAATTTCAACAACTGGCTTACGGTTAACAACCTTGGATGTGACCTCAAACTTGGGAGATTGAGACACATATAATAGTTTGAATGACATGCAAATATTTATCTTGTACTGGCGTAAATGGAAGTATGCCTGAAGCATAGGTAGCGAGCGTATGTGACAACTTGAGGTGGGACTAAGTTGTGGTTTCTGTTGTGTTGCAAAGCCAGAAAGTAGCAGTACAGTAGATTAAAAGTTGCTTCCCTCAAACTGACCTAGATCTAGGAACAAGGTGGTTCGCCAATCAACGAATCTGTACTGTGTTTAGAGAGGAGATTTATTCGTGTTCATCTCTGTCAAGATCAAGACAGGGACGCACGAATGTAGACATTGTTAATGTTAATGTTATTGTTATTGTTATCATTAATCAGAATCAACCTCACTGCACTCCAGGCAAACCCATAGGTGCTCAGTCTCCCTCAGCAAATGTCGAAGAGTGTGAATGCTAATTGTACCTGTAGCATGCTGGTTGTACATACGACGCTAGCATCCTCTCTCACCTCCATTTCTGCTAGTCCCACGTTTGATGCCAAACTCCAACAGCCGCAGCCTTGTTGATTCATCCATTGCAGTGTCATTATCCAACAGGCTATCATTAATTGCGCTTAGTATCTCTCCCTTATCCATGTCCAGTGTCCCTACTATGGGTGCTCTCGAGGCCAGTCTGTCAGCTCTCTCATTGCCACGTACCACTGCATGACCAGGACAGTAGATCCACATCAGTTCTTGAAGACTTGAGGATTCTATTGATGTTTTCCATTCCTGCCGCAGCCATCCGTTCTGAACTTTCCGATGCATGGCTTAAGAGTCTGACAATATAACTGCCCTGGTTGATGGAGTTTCAGACAGCCACCTCAGTGCTGCAGTAACTGCCTCTACTTCCATTTTCATGCAGGAGGTTGTTGTCATGTTGACTCCACTCTGTTCAGCGACGACCCTGCCCTTTATTCTCGCAGAGAAGCCCCATCCTGATTTCTCACTACGCACTACAGACCCATCAGTGTACACAATGACATCATCATTCCCAGCATGATCACTTATCAGCTGATTAATCTCCAGCTCTGCTTTTGCATTGCCCCATGATCTGCACTCTCTGCCAAGGCTAATGATGACCTGCTGGTAGTTTATCCAGTTCTCCCCTGACTTACTCCACTCTACCACTTTGGATACATTTTCAACCCTGGTCACCTGACCAGTCGTAGCCTTTGCC
This sequence comes from Oreohelix idahoensis, assembly GCA_024509875.1. Classification (NCBI taxonomy): domain Eukaryota; kingdom Metazoa; phylum Mollusca; class Gastropoda; order Stylommatophora; family Oreohelicidae; genus Oreohelix; species Oreohelix idahoensis. Next base: position 260,409 of record JAMPIV010011446.1, on the reverse strand, counting down.
TGTGCCATCCATAACATCCCCCTCTTGATTCTTTCTCCTTTGATGTCAGCTACATTTTCATGTAGGGGGTGTCTTTTATCGGAGGTTACTGTAGCGTGCATATTTTGACGCACATTTTACAAAAATCGATATGGCTATTTAATATGGGAAAAATATAGACATTCATTCATTTGTGTATGAAAATGCTGTCTATGGTAAAAGCGAGATAATCCATGTTTGATTCACACTTTTGATTATAGGAGTAATCGTTCTGGATATTGATCCAGCGCAAGGATATTGCGCTTGCGTTTGTACTTATTTTTTAGGGCCAGAAAATATATTAATTTGCTTATTGTGTTTATGGCCTGAATTCATATGTATTACATATTATTAGTACAAGTAGAATCAGTCCTATATTGTATATTTTGGATTGGTAGGAGGGACTAGATTCTTGTATTCCGGTCTAGCGGAAGTATGAGTTGTCTTGACAAGTCGTGATGAGTTCCGATGTACCGCTTACAAATGGCGAGGTACGTTTTTCTAGAGCTGGTCCTTTCGTCAAGAAAAAATGTCTTACGAAGTGGTTTTTCTTCTGAAGGAGATGGTGTCTCTACGATAGTTTGTGTTAGAGACTCTCCTTATGTCAGTATATAGATGATTCGGACTCCAGGTAAACCCAGCTCCTATTTTTGATGATCTCTCGTCGGTTAGGCCTAGCTTGACTTTTGTGCTTCGCTATGCTAGTGTCGTGTTTTGTATCGACGAAGATGACAGATTTTCCTGCAGCGGTTATGGCTACGTGAACTAACCTGATCACCGTAGAGCTGTATGGAAACATTTATGAAATCCTTTATATACCCATTGTAAATTAACTCTGGCTTATATTCTCCTTCCTATGAATGAGTGAACGACAACTCAGGGAGGTAGCCATGTTGGATTTCGGTCATCATATGTTTTGATCACTGCCAAGAGAACAGATTATTTATCTTATTATCGGACAGTGACAGAGAGATCTCAATCCTGCTAGAAACCCCCCTTCGTGGTTTCATAATATATGCTACAAACTATGGACGTCAAGTAACTTTAGTTATTTATCGATTCGCCTTCACTGACGCGTTTAGTCAGATAGGGGAATGTGGCCATAATGTATCATGACATTGAACTTTTGATGTACTGCCCATTATTTCTGAATGTGTCATGACTTCAGATCTGCTATGTATACCTACAAATTGATATGTCAACAAACCATGATGTACTCGTATGTCCCAGTGTGTACGTCTGAATAAATTGAGTAAACTAAGATTCCAGCAGTCTGCATTGGTGCCTTGTAGACAAGTGTATGAGTGGTTATATTGGTCAGCACACGAACAGTACACCATTCGCGGTAATCACACTCTACACTTCTACTTCATACATCCACCATCCTGCGTCGGCTGAAGTGACCAAGTTTAGGGCCTGCTTCCCCTGGAGCCTTTGCCTTCCCTAACTCAGGACTAGGGTGAGTTACCCATTTACAGCTGGGTAGACTGGAGCATGCCTGATCTCAACAACACACCACTCTTCCTTACAGAGCATCCAGTGTGTGTGTGAAAGCAACTTGACAGACTGAAACTTTACAGTGGCGAGCCAGATTCCTGGGTCCAGCTTACGCAGTTTTGTGTTGAGAATCACAGTTTACAGCTGAAAGAACATTTGTTTGAACACATCAACACCATTAGGACAGCTATACAGTCGATGTCAGCTTGACCTGTATTACCGATAGGATGCTGTATCTAGGTCAGCGCTTGTTGACAGTTTTTCGCTGTACAGACAGTATTACACAGGACAGTGGTATCAAGTGTAGAAAATATCTGGAGCAGTATTGTTGACATTTCTCAACTTACAGAAGAATCACAGTGTTGTTGAAAATAAAGTGCATAGTTCATCGTTGGATCTTCATATGCTCAAAAGAGAAAAAAATTGACAGTGTAATAGTTTAGAATTAAATCTGTTACTCAATAAAGTGGCAAGTTATTATTATTTAAATAAACTGTGCCTGCTTTACAACACTATACCTGCAACACATTCCATTCATGACATAAATTATATTGTATGCTATATGCTATTTATGCTTACATGTTATTTGTTATGTATTAAATTAGTTTATGTTCTGTGTGACTAGTACAAGGTATGCCGAGTTACATTGGTCTGGTACTAGTATTCGATAGGTACACATTTTCTTAATTGGAAATTTGTTAGCAACAATTTGCTGCTATTTCTGTTAGTTGTGATGAGGTGTTCTTTTCTTCGTTGTTTTTGTTAATAATTTTGTGTTCCTTAGTTTTGTTTGATTTGTTTGTATAATTGTAGGTCTCATCTTTTCTTTCATTTCAGTTTTTTACACCCTTATGTTTATACACTGTGGCGTTATTTGTCTTGTTATCTTATGGCAGTTATCATCACGGTTTCTGTGATCATTTTTTTCATTTCTCCTATTTAATTTAATTTGATCTCTGCAAATGTGTTCATATTGTCTTTTCTTGTTTGTCCTTTGTAATGTCTTTAGTTGACATATGACGTAGAAGTTATAGTGGTATACACTGATAGTATAGTACAGATCAGTACTTTATGATTGTTATTGTTATAAAACAAAATGTACAAGACCTTTGTAAGGCTTGTCTCCCAAAGTGATTGGTAAAGGGAAATATTTTTTCTACAGGTACTCAAGTGATCTTTGATTACATTGTGGTATACAAGACCTTTGTAAGGCTTGTCCCCACAGTATTTGAGATACAATTATTGTTGTCCACAGGTACTCAAGTTATCATTGGTTATTATAAACCATACAAGTTTGGACTAAGACTAAGTCTAAGGTATAGACTTGTCTCCCATTAACTTGAAAGAGGGTAATTTATTTACTTTTTCAGGTTTCTGATTTAAGAAGACAATATGTCTACATTAGATTATTTCATTACACAAGGAAAATCTCTTGATAAGACTGGAAAAGACTTAGAACAATGGGCTGTTGCTCAATATGACAAAGCATTAGCTGCAGAAGAGAAAAAAATTGCTGCTGCTGTTGAAGAAAGAAAAGCTGCTGCTGAGGAAAAAAAAGCTGCGGCTGAGGAGAGAAAACTTCAAATAGAAGAAAAAAAAGCTGCTGCAGAAGAAAGGAAAGCCTTAGCTGAAGAAAAAAGATTAGAAAAAGAAGCTGATACTGCTGCTGAACTTAAGAAATTGCAGATGCAAGTGGAGGAAAGGAGATTTGAGGCAGAACAGAAGAAATTAGAAGCTGATGCAGAGCAGAAAAAATTAGAAGTTGCTGCAGAACAGAAAAAAATTAGAAGTTGCTGCAGAACAGAAAAAATTAGAAGCTGCTGCAGAACAGAAAAAATTAGAAGCTGCTGCAGAACAGAAAAAACTAGAAGTTGCTGCTGCTGCAGAACAGAAAAAACTAGAAGTTGCTGCTGCTGCAGAACAGAAAAAATTAGAAGCGGCTGCAGAACAGAAAAGATTAGATAGAGAAGCTGAAGAGAGAAAAGCAATAAGAGAACATGAGTTTGAATTAGAGAAATTAAAATTGACATGTATGAGTAATGCTAATCAGGCATCTGGTGGTAATGGTAAACCCTTTGTGTACAAGGTCAAAGTACCAGCGTTTAACCCTACCAGTGATGACATAACATTTTGGCTTTCTAGATTTGAACGGGCTTGTCGATCTCATAATGTTGACAAATCACAGTATGTGAATCAGTTGTCTGAAAATCTAAAAGGGGAGTCTCTGAGTAAGTTATATTTTGTTGAAGAGGCCGACAAAGATAATTATGATGCTGTTAGGGCAGCTTTGATAAAGAGATATCAGCTGTCTGAAGAAGGTTATCGTCTTTTGTTTAAAACAATGAGACCTGAGGTAGGTGTAGAATTCTCAGAATTCATCTCAAAAGCACGAATTACACTTTCACGATGGATTGAATTATCCAAAACAGAGAAAACATTTGATGGTCTTACAGATTTATTGCTAAGAGACAAGGTCATGTCTTCTGTAAATAAATCATTCTAGAGTTCTTACATGAGCGTAAACCTAGTACAATAAAGCAAATGGAAGAATATTGTGACCAGTATGCCACGGCACACCCTGACATGATTCTTAGTAACTCTAACATTAAAGAGAGTATGCCAGTTGCTTCGGCAACAGAATATAATCAGAATTACTCACACAAATTCCAAGGAGCTAAAAATAAATTTGATAAAAAGGTTAATTGGAATAAGTATCAAAACCAAGATAACCACTCAAATCAGGGTTCTTCTTCGAAGAACTGGAATCGGGCTGATAGTCCTCGACACGCGAGGGGTACCCATAATGTTAGAAATTCTCGGAAAGGGAGTAGCTATAGGAACTACCCAAGTGCTTCATGGAGACAAAAGAAACAATATTACAGGGATACTCAATATAATGAGCATGATGATTATGATCATGAATATTATGATTCAAACCCAAATAGGGGTTATAACAGAGGCAATAATAATTATAGAGACAATTATAACCGAGGTAGATCACAACACAAAAGACATGGTAAATCTTATTACCAGGCTAACTCTGCACAACAGGAGTTCCACGACGCCGATAATCAGAATAATGATAAAAAAGACTCCAATAGTGTAGCGAATTCCGCTTTTGATTTTGCTAGAGCATCTGAGTGTTCGCAATGCAAAACATTATTCGATCCAACCACAGTTTCTACTTTAAGCTGCGGTCACCCACTTCCCGCTCTCCATGCGTCAATCGCGCATAATGGAAGGGGTGCTCTTGTCTTTAATAGGGGCCTAATAGATGGTACTCCGGTATCAATTCTTTTCGACTCGGGGTGCACTACCATTGGAGTGAGGCAATCACTCGTAAATCCTTCTCGAGCTACAGGCAATATAGTCAAATGTGTAACATTTGGTGGCACATTGGAGAAGTACTCCACTGCCATTATCAATATTGCTACGCCTTTCTTTACAGGAGAGGTGCAAGCATGTCTCTTGCCGAATCCGATCGCTGATCTTATCATCGGTCGCATTCACGGGGTGAAAGAATGCACTCCACAGCAAATTTCTAATTGGGAAAATGTTAATATGCAATCTGCTAATGCAGTAATCACTAGGGCTCAAGCTCTCAATATGCCACAATCTTCACATTCTGAAGATAATGATGCGCAGATCCAAGATGATCCCTTGGAGATTTCACACGATTCCTTTATCAAACAGCAGGAAGATGATCCTACTCTAAAGAAATTCTTTACTCTGGCAACAAAAGGTGATCCGAATAAGGATACTAATCGTAAATCTTGGATTACGATGAAGAATGGCGTACTTGTACGTATGGTACAAGACTCCGCTAAGTCCATTCATTCTCAAATCCTTGTGCCTAAAAATATGAGAGTTAAAATTTTACAGCACGCTCATGATTCGCAGTGTGCTGGACATATGGGTTTTTCCCGTACTAAAGCTAGAGTTCTTCAATCTTTCTTTTGGCCTGCTGTGAATAAGGACATACGAATCTATTGTCGATCTTGTAAAGTATGTCAAGAGATTAAATCCAGAGGTCCACGCCATGATGCACCTATTCAGGCTGCAGACATTCCCATTCGGCCATTTCAAAAAATGGCGATAGACATCATTGGTCCATTTAAGATAAAGTCTGCTAGAGGACACCAATTTATTTTGACGTGTGTTGATATGTGCACACGTTGGCCGGAGGCTGTTCCTCTAAAGAGCATAACTACTGCTGATGTCGCAGATGCTCTTTGGTTAATATTTTCTCGTCTGGGGTTTCCAGCAGAAATATTATCCGACCATGGTACCCAACTTATATCGGATACCATGTCTCAAGTAATGTCGACTCTGAAGATAGAGAGATCGCTGAGTAGTATTTATCATCCTATGTCCAATGGGATGGTGGAACGTTTGAATAGAACTCTGAAAAACCTACTAGGTAAGATAACAGAAGATCATCCTCAGGATTGGGATAGGGTTTTACCCGCGGCTCTCTTTGCATATAGAGAGGTCGCCAACGAACATACAGGATTTTCTCCCTTTGAACTTGTCTTTGGCGCGAAACCGCGAGGTCCTATGTCCTTACTTCATGATCTTATAACTGCTGATAATATTGTCGATGACACAAAATCCTCTTATGAATATGTCATCGCACTTAGACACAAGATTATTGAAGCATGCAAATTGGCAACTGCTTCTTCTGAATTTGCGAAACAGAAGGCAAGGGAATTTGCCAATAAAAAGAGATGTTTGCGTCAACTTTGTCCAGGTGACAAAGCATTTGTCTTGCTACCTTGTAGGGAAAATAGACTTCTCATTTCTTGGAAAGGTCCGTACGATATAATATCAAAAGTTTCCGATGTTGACTATATCGTCGATATTGACGGGAAGCGTAAAACCTTCCACATCAACATGCTCACGGAATTCCATGAACGTCCTGATTATTTACAACCTGTTTTCCAGGCAACGGACGATTTTCCAGTCCAACATGGACAGTACTCATCTCTGTCAGTAATACAGGATGAGGAAACGAGTTTCTCGGATGTAAATTTACCTTTTCCACTGATTCCTCTTCACTCTAATGAATCATGGAAAGATGTTGCAATTTCTCCAGAATTATCTCCAGGAGAGCAGAAACAAGTTTCTACTATGTTAGAACAATTTCAGGATGTCCTTACTGACATTCCTGGTCAAACTAATGTCATTCAACATGACATTATTCTTACTGACCATAGTCCTATAAGAGTCAGACCGTATCCTATCCCGATACATTTTCAAGCACAGGTAGAGAAAGAGTTAGATGAGATGATAGAGTTAAAAATTATTGAACCATCCACATCAGCATATTCTTCGCCGATGGTTATAGTACGGAAAAAAGACAATAACATACGTCTTTGCGTGGATTATCGCAAATTGAATCAAGTGACTAAATTCGATGCTGAACCTATGCCGTTACTAGAAGAGCTACTTACGAGACTATCGAATTCTCACTTCTTTACTAAACTCGATTTGTCTAAGGGATATTGGCAAGTTCCACTATCCGAACACGCCAAACCGTTTACTGCTTTTTCGACGCCTAGGGGTCTATTCCAATGGAATTTCATGCCTTTCGGTCTTATGAACGCCCCTGCTACATTTGTACGCATGATGCGTCGAATCCTATCTCATCGCTCAGATGTCATTGCGTATCTTGATGACATCTGTCTTTTCAGTGATACTTGGAACGATCACTATAATGGTATAAATGAACTATTGTCTATCTTACGCGAGCATAACCTGACAGCGAAACCATCGAAAGCATGTATTGGTTTTAGCGAAATATCTTTCTTGGGACACCGTGTTGGTCATGGGTTCCTAAAAACAGAAGACCATAATACAAGTAAGATACTTAACATTTCTATTCCTAAGACTAAAAAGCAAGTACGAAGTCTCTTAGGTCTATACAATTTTATGGACGATTCATCCCGAATCTGTCCTCCATTATGTCACCTCTTTCTTCCTTGCTAAAGAAAGGGTCTCCTAATGTAGTCCATTGGACTCAAGAATGTCAATCCTCTTTGGATAAGGTTAAAACTATGTTTTCTACTTCACCTATCCTAGTATTACCTTCTAAGGATAAGACATTTATTCTTCGTAGTGACGCTTCATCCACCGGGATTGGAGCTGCACTAATGCAAGAGTACTCTGGAACTCTGCATCCTGTGATGTATATTTCTCGGAAATTAAATGCCGCAGAGAAGAATTACTCGGTCCTAGACCGTGAATTATTGGCTATGGTTTGGTCAATCCTTAAACTGCAAAGATTTCTTCTGGGCGCGCATTTCATTGTGGAAACTGACCAGAAAGCTCTTACGGCTATTCAGAGTAAAAATCTGAAGAGCGCGAGATCAACGCGATACGCGATTGCTCTACAGCCATTTCATTTTTCGGTGCGAGCTATCCGTGGGTCAGAAAATGTGATGGCAGATATTTTGTCTAGATGCCCACATGATTCATAACTGTTATACAACTTTGATACAGTTGTTTCTATGTTGAAATGTGTACACATATGTAATATATCATATATTGATTGTAACACTTCTTAGCGGTTCATTGATATGTATTCACCGCTGATCTTTCAATGTTTTTCGTCTTTGATGATCATGATGTTAAGATATCTTAGATGGAATTTATGTATAAACTAATGTGGAAATTGTGTCATTGCTAATATTGTAGTATGCGTTGGTGACACCTCTCTGGAAATATTTATACTTAGAGAAGTACTTTCTCTAAGGTCATAAAACTTATGCTTATCATCTGCGCATTGTTATTGGTGCGTTGTGAGCCTATTGTATGTTGCTCCTAGATGTATTTCAAAAAAAAAAATGTACCATTTTTTTTTTCCCGAGGGGTGTGGTAATCTGTAGCGTGCATATTTTGACGCACATTTTACAAAAATCGATATGGCTATTTAATATGGGAAAAATATAGACATTCATTCATTTGTGTATGAAAATGCTGTCTATGGTAAAAGCGAGATAATCCATGTTTGATTCACACTTTTGATTATAGGAGTAATCGTTCTGGATATTGATCCAGCGCAAGGATATTGCGCTTGCGTTTGTACTTATTTTTTAGGGCCAGAAAATATATTAATTTGCTTATTGTGTTTATGGCCTGAATTCATATGTATTACATATTATTAGTACAAGTAGAATCAGTCCTATATTGTATATTTTGGATTGGTAGGAGGGACTAGATTCTTGTATTCCGGTCTAGCGGAAGTATGAGTTGTCTTGACAAGTCGTGATGAGTTCCGATGTACCGCTTACAAATGGCGAGGTACGTTTTTCTAGAGCTGGTCCTTTCGTCAAGAAAAAATGTCTTACGAAGTGGTTTTTCTTCTGAAGGAGATGGTGTCTCTACGATAGTTTGTGTTAGAGACTCTCCTTATGTCAGTATATAGATGATTCGGACTCCAGGTAAACCCAGCTCCTATTTTTGATGATCTCTCGTCGGTTAGGCCTAGCTTGACTTTTGTGCTTCGCTATGCTAGTGTCGTGTTTTGTATCGACGAAGATGACAGATTTTCCTGCAGCGGTTATGGCTACGTGAACTAACCTGATCACCGTAGAGCTGTATGGAAACATTTATGAAATCCTTTATATACCCATTGTAAATTAACTCTGGCTTATATTCTCCTTCCTATGAATGAGTGAACGACAACTCAGGGAGGTAGCCATGTTGGATTTCGGTCATCATATGTTTTGATCACTGCCAAGAGAACAGATTATTTATCTTATTATCGGACAGTGACAGAGAGATCTCAATCCTGCTAGAAACCCCCCTTCGTGGTTTCATAATATATGCTACAAACTATGGACGTCAAGTAACTTTAGTTATTTATCGATTCGCCTTCACTGACGCGTTTAGTCAGATAGGGGAATGTGGCCATAATGTATCATGACATTGAACTTTTGATGTACTGCCCATTATTTCTGAATGTGTCATGACTTCAGATCTGCTATGTATACCTACAAATTGATATGTCAACAAACCATGATGTACTCGTATGTCCCAGTGTGTACGTCTGAATAAATTGAGTAAACTAAGATTCCAGCAGTCTGCATTGGTGCCTTGTAGACAAGTGTATGAGTGGTTATATTGGTCAGCACACGAACAGTACACCATTCGCGGTAATCACACTCTACACTTCTACTTCATACATCCACCATCCTGCGTCGGCTGAAGTGACCAAGTTTAGGGCCTGCTTCCCCTGGAGCCTTTGCCTTCCCTAACTCAGGACTAGGGTGAGTTACCCATTTACAGCTGGGTAGACTGGAGCATGCCTGATCTCAACAACACACCACTCTTCCTTACAGAGCATCCAGTGTGTGTGTGAAAGCAACTTGACAGACTGAAACTTTACAGTTACCCGCATATATGCTTTTACCTGGGCCATCGCATATCTGGATCTAATCGACAGCAATTCGAGCATGTATCTCATTGTCACAATGGGGGTATCACACGTACAGCCCAAAACTAGTCGCATCCCTTCATTTTGAATGCGTTCCAGTCCTTCACACTGTGACACTGACAACGTGAGTATTCCTACCCCATATTCGATTACTGAAATCACGAGCTGATGATACAGGAGAAACAATAGTCTCTGTTCTAAGCGCGCGGCAGCCATCGTTTTTAAGGCTGCCAGTCCTCGTTTGCACTTTTATATGATCAGTTCGACAAGATACTTGAATGATAGCCCACGATCAAACGCTACTCTCATATACTTCAGCTTGTCTTGCCTTTCAATGTTCTGCCCACTGAAAGTGATGTCTGGAAGGTCTGCTTTCACTATGGAGTTGTTCAAAGAGCACCACATCACACAGGCTTGTTGGGATTGACCTTTGATCCGCTTTCCTCACACCATTTAGAAACCGCCTGTAGTGTCTCTTGTATGCCTTGGACCATTTCCTGTCTGTCTGAGCCAGTTCTGTGCATGAGTATGTCATCTGCGAAAATTAATGTTCGTCCCAGTCCTGCTGGTTGAAAGGTTGCTACTTTTGCTGTGTAGATGTTAAACAGCACTTGTGAAGGTGGAGAACCCTGGGGTAGTCCCAGGTAAATGCGCATTGGTTCTGATGTCCAAGTTCCCAAGCGAAATGCAACTGATCTCTCCATTAAGGCAGCTGCTATCCACCTTGTTACACCACATGCCAGTATACAGTCTATTTGGGTTGTAAAGTCCACACTGTTATAAGCATCCTCTTGGTCAATTGCAACAGCCACCGTTTCTCTTTTACCCTGGAATCCCTTATACCCATCGTACACAAACGTTCCAGCGTTACCCCATGTTGTTTTCATAGGTCTATAGATACCAAGGGTCTCAGGAAGGATGTGTGCATTTTCGAGGTGGCTCATTATATGTCTTGCAAATATCTTTTCAAGTAATGAACCATAAACATTCTGTAGTGTGATAATTTGATAGCTGTTTAGTAGTGTAGGGTCTTTGTCAGGTTTAGGAAGTGGCCGAAGGTAACTGTGTAGCCAGTCTTCCGGCACTTCAGCAACCTGTATGCTGGTATTGAAATCGCTCACCATATTTATAATGGCTGTGTCGTCGAGCTGTTTAATGTAACGGTATTGTGCACCATCAGGACCCGGAGAAGTGTTTCTGCTGGCTTTCAATGTGTACACCGCGTCCTCTCCAGAAATGAGATCGAAGTATATCTGGCCCCTTAGAGCATTTTCCAGCACACTGTACTTTATTTTCAGGCGGGCACTTTTGTCACATTTATCCGTTTGATCCACATATCGATTGAATAATGCTCTTCCCTTCTCTTCGTCCGTCTTCAGGCTTAGTCCTGTAGAGCTTTTGATATTAGGGATGGGTTGATTTGTACTTTTCCTATTCATTCTTCGATGTAAGGACCAGAATTTCTGTAGGGTTTTGTCCCTGCCCACCTGTGTCACAAAGTCCTCCCACACTTTATCCTTGGCCTCTCTTGCCAAGTTCTTGAATCTAATAACAGTTCTTTGCTTTTTCTCCTTCATCTCTTCAACCTCTCCCTCATTCATCATTCTTCTGTTTCGTGCTTTATGCCATTCCTTTGTTGCTCTTTCCTTTTCTATCCATGCTTCCTCCACTGTCTTATTCCACCAGGGTTGAAGGGGGGGAGAGGAGGGGGTGAAAGGTGTTCTCGCTGTCTTTTGTTTGGCATTGTGACGTCATGTGTGTAAAGGGTTGTTACAGTCGAGTGCACCTGTAGGATATTTGTTTAGGTTTCCTGTGTCTAGTGGTCCTACCCTATGCAATGAGTATGACACAAGGTAGGTGATCACTACGAATGTAGACAAATTACACTAGCTGCAGATAGTGGGGCTTACTTCAGAACAGCTGTAGATTTTGTATATGTGTGAAACTGAGACCTCATTGGAACTTTTTCAGACACATACTCAGTTGTTAAACATTTTCTGTTTTATTCTTAAAGACGCAGAATTGATAAAATTCCAGCTGATCTTCGCTAGCCATTACTATTCCGTGCGAAATGCATGCTAAACTACTTGAAATGATTGCCTAGCAAATTTTTTATTGTACGATCAGTCAGTTTAGTTTTAATTCAAGTGTTATTTCTAGTCTGAATGACTGAGGATCATTTTGACCACTAGTAATCAACTGACCTTTATGAATTAGTCGTTTTTCAAATCTTTGACGCTCTCGATGTATCTCTCATCGTTGACAGCTGAAACCTTGTATGAAAGCTCTCTTTCTTGGTAAATGTTAATCTTACGTTTTGGCTTCCTTTGAAAAACAAATTGTTATAAAAGGTTGAAATTAAAGGTTTAAAGTACCTGGTTTTTTTAAATAAAGGGAAATAACTGCGAATATAGACTGTATTTAGATGGCGTCGAATGATGAATAGGAATGAGCCCATTAAATCAATGTGTTTCGGTCAACATCTAGGTCAGCGAGTCTTTTCTTTTAAACAGAGCTCTAGTAATAACTAACTTTCTTGTGAGATGTACATTATGTGTGGAAGGTGACTCTCACTGGACGGACGTGAGAACCGTTCTGAACAATTAATATTTAGTTATCACTTAGAGTCACATAACTATCTGTCCGTCTGAACACGTGTTTCTATGTCTATCTATCAGTGTGAGCACGTTTATCTGTGTCTATCTGTCAGTTGAACACATGTATTTATGTCTGTCAGTGTTTGCAGGTGTATCTATGTCTATTTGTCAGTGTGATCAGGTGTATCTATGTCTATCTGTCAATGTGAGCAGGTATATATATATATATATATATATAGATATATATATATATATATATATATATATATATATATATATATATATATATATATCTATATATATATATATCAGTGTGAGCACGTTCATCTATGTCTATCAGTTAGTGTGAGCAGGTCTATCTATGTCTATCTGTCGGTGTGAGCACGTTTATCTATGTCTATCTGACAGTGGGAGCAGGTGTATCTATGTCTATCTGTCAGCGTGAGCAGGTGTATCTATGTCTATCTGCCAGTGTGAGCAGGTGTAGCTATGTCTATCTGTCAGTGTGAACACGATTACCTATGTCCATCTGTTAGTGTGAGCACGCTTATCTGTGTCTATTTGTCAGTGTGACCATGCTTTTCTATGTTAATCTGTCAGCGTCAGCAGGTGTATATATGTCTATCTGTCAGCGCGATCAGGTGTGTCTATGTCTGTCAGTGTGAGCATGTTTATCTATGTCTATTTATCAGTGTGAGTACATGTATCTATGTCTATCTGTCAGTGTGAACACGTGTATGTGGCCGAAGACGCAGCAAACGAGATTAATGCAGTCAGCGACTCATAGCTTGACTGCTTGACTGTCAGGTTCAGCGAACCAGAGCTGTCCAAGACCCTACTCCACCTCCCAATTGGTGGTCCTGGAAACAGGCTGCATCACTGCAGTCTGGACGAGAAAGTAGGGATCGAAGAAGGCAAACCTGGTCCCAAAAAATGCCGTGCTGAAGACGGATGTGTCGGCTGAAAGGCGCAACTTCGCTCTAAACGAACACAACGCAACCAACGTCCTTTTCAGGACGAACAAGGAAGAAGAAGAGCACGTGTATCTATATCTATCTGTGAGTGTAAGCATATATCTGCATCTATCTGTCAGTGTGAACATGTGTAGCTGTATCTACCTATGAGTGTGAGCGCACGAATCTATGTCTATCTGTGTGTCGCGGGTTGCCTCACCTTCTCTGCAGTAGTGCACCACTAATGGCCAAACTACGAGTACAAGGATGAGTGCTTTCAAAGGTATCAACCTTCGCTCAAGATTACTCTTGGCAGCTTCTATATCATGGAGTCTCACAAAAATGTATAGAGTGGCAAGTGTAACAATTGAGTCATCCAATTGATGCTATAAACTTATTATTCTCCGGTCCTTTTGTGAGAAATTGTTTTGACTCGTATTTTCTGGGCACTCAGCTGAAGATGATTCTGCAAAATGTTAATTTAATAGCTCTGTATATATATATATATATATATATATATATATATATATATATATATATATATATATATATATATATATATATATATATATATATATATATATATATATATATATATATATTTGTATTTTAAACAATGAGTCGTACGGGTGCAGACAAACAATTCACTCAATAAGTGATTAACTCAACTCTAGATTTAAATTTACACATTTGTAGCGAGATCAGTGATCATCATCTCATCATCTCAACCCATAACCCGTCATGGGTCGTAGGGGTGCCATGGTGGAAGCATCAGCAGACAAGGTCCTCCACTGCTCTCTATTCTCAGCAATGCGTACAAGTGTGGAGAAACCGTGTCCTGCCCATTCTTTGATGTTATCAGCCCAGGATTTTCTTTGCCTTCCTCTTCTCTGTTTACCTTCGACTGTTAGGTGATACAATCGTCAAATACAGTAATATTTAACCCCTATGCCAAGTAACTTTACCACCCCGCCCGTGTTTGCCCAAAGTCATCGCCCACGCCTGCGATTCGCGCTGGATTTGAAAAAAGGCATTAACGCCAAAGTGAACGATACCAACACCACTAGCTTTTTCGTTGCTCTGTCCAAAGACTTTAAAATAACATAACACGTGTTTCGTTCCCAAAAGAGTGATAGAAAAAAAATAGGAGTGAAGGAGCGAGGGAGGAATGAAACCTTGACTAAAGCGTTTTTTTATTCTATTAATAGCACACAATGCGATAGTTGACGTTAAGGACTTTCTTATGGTACCACAAAACGAACACGAGAGGCTAGCTTTTGAAAATCAACTAGTGCCTTAGAAACCGTTGGTAGGGCACATTTTTTTCCCCTACAGTTAAGGTTGAATAAAACATTTGACTTTGCTAATGCACGCGATGATACCACATTTCAAAACCAACCGCCTTGGTCCCTCTCCGTCTTGAAAATTAAATCTACATAAACACGGTTGGCGATCGGCCAAAAAGCGTGTTTCATTTTCTTAGAACCAGAGAGAGAGAGGGAAAAAAAAATAAAATAAAGGGGGGATTGACATGGAGGAAAACCTAAGCCAGCGTATGCATTGTAAAAGTGAAACTAATTAACCAAATTGGGAAGGGTAGCGAAAACGGTGGCAAAAGAAACATAAATGCAGTATCGTATTCTAATTGAATAAAAAAGAAAAGAAAGGACAGTTGACAACTGAAATGATAATACTTGGTTATTAGGAATATCATATTACTCATTGTGATATATTATCTTACCGTAGAGAAAAAGTATGTTATTTGAAAAACTGAAGGGGATAAATACAAAGATTAAAACTATGATAAAGAGAGAAATAAAAACATAAGGGCTAGATGACAGACAGTCGTCTGGTTAATAATTGCTTTTCTCCATTAAAATCGCTTAGATATTAACAAAAATATCGTAGAAAATAAAAATGAAAGACAGAAAGACAAACACAGTGATATCCCCACACAACTTTGAAAATCGGGGGATGTTACATTTTTTGAACGTGTATTTTTGAAAAGAGAGTCAAGTCGGCTTACCCTGATCTGATTGGTTCAGGGGAGCATAACTAACGAGGGGATATAGCGAACGTTTTCTAACGCTTAGTTGCCACTTGGGGAGCCGCGCTAGCGTAGTGGTTACAACACCGCTCTGGCGACCGGGTGATACAGGATCAAACCCGGGCGACGGCATTTGAGGATTTTTCGTCGACCGGGATTTGGACTGGATTAACTCGAGACCTGGCGAGGACATTTGAAGGAGTGTCGTCGACCAGGGACTGGCGGCTCCTGAGCCGACCCAGCTGCAATGGGTACCTCCGAAATCGGCGAGTATTTGCCTGAATGGCGAGGGACATTTGTCTCTGTACAAGAAATAAAGGGATACTCACGTAAAATCAATGTCAGGTTAGAAAAAAAAAAAAAAAAAAAATAGTAAGGTTATCATCAGACACAAGGACTTCATGACCCATTGCCTTTGCTGTTCTGGCCAGTGGCGATCTCAGCTTGACCCATTGATCGCCGGTTAACCTTATATTTGTGTAAAATTTTATTAATTGCGGTAAGATAAACATTATTATTGATATGTATATGTACTATTGATGTGTAGAGGCTAACATAGATAGGCGCCCAACCAAAAATTGGAGTTGTGCGACATTTGCCATTGTGGAAGCTTGCAAAGTCTTAGTAAAAGCCAGGCATGCCTAAGTAGAATTATGGAGCCAATGAAGGTACATATTGTTTGAAAATTTATATATACTATTATGACTGTAAGACCAGTCTTTGGCAAGTTAAAGTGTTTCACATGATTTGATAAAATAAATATAATTTCCTATGAAAGGAATGTATCAAACTGATGATATTGAAGAGTACCTGAGTATGAAGCAGTCACAAAATAAAATAGGGACGATAGCTATTTGTTTAGCACAGGAAGCTGATCTTAAACTGTTTAATAATGTGTAATTGTTAGATGTGGAGAGATTTATGTATAAGTACTTAAGAGGCCTTAATCCTCTTATTGCAGGGTTGCATCCTATTATCCTCAGTGTGCCACAAAGTAATACTGGAGCTGCAGAGTTCGAGGCAACAGTGTTTATTTGCCTATATTCAGAAGCAAGAGAGCTGAAGCAGTCTCTAAGTCTCACTGTCGAGACGAATGTACTGTTGTTGAGAAAGTCATCAACTATTGCTCAAGGAAATTCAGTTAAGCCAAACCTTCGACGGGCTTAATGATTGTTCATTTAACATTAACTCTCCACTATTGCAATAAAACAGTTTTAGGAAGTGATGAGAAAGGTCGTTCCTCATAATTGTGACCAGTCATAGTATCTAGTGCTTCATCAGGGGATTCCATGTTATGAACATTTACAGATTGACATTTAAGGACAAGTTGTCCTTTAGACTTAATTAACACTGTAAATATATTTCCTATCCATTTTGAGTTTAAACATTTCTGTATTAAAAAAGATTTGAGGTACAGGAAATTAAAAATTGTAACATACTATTCTAAATTTAACCAATGACTTGTTTAATCTCTTTTCATTGCGTTAAGTTGTGTTTGTTGCCATACACTCACCATTACATTTTGCATTACCCTAGACATCAAGCCATATAAAACAAACAGACACCAGAATATAAAATAGACTCAAAATATATCGCAGATTGAGGTCGTAGGGTGGTAGCAGTCAGGTACATCATCATCAACTATTAGACTCAGGGACTTGCATAGCTGACCTCAATCTGTAGACAAGTAATCATTATCTTTTTTAACATCAAAACCCACCACATATATTGGGGGCTCGTCCGGGATTTTAAATTAAAGCTAACATTATAGACCCAGGAAATCCCCATTTTATTCAAAATTTATAACATTAAGCAGTTTGGAGAATTAAGTGAACTATCATTGCCCATTATTAGTTAGTTAATTAGAAATATTTGTTGGCTAATTTAGTTAGATTAATAACATTTGGTACAAGCAAAAGATGGCAGACTTGGCCAAGTTCAGATCTGCTGCTGTGCAGTCTGCAAGGGAGATGGGCATGGAAGGGCAAGTTCTGATCCAATACGTGAAATCAGAATGTGATAAGTTTATTGAAAGAGAGGATAAGAAATTAGCAGAAGAGAAGAGAATTCAATTAGAGGCTGATAGGGAAGCTAAGAAATTAGAGGCTGATAGGGAGGCTGAAATCAAGAGGCTACAATTGGAGGAGAAGAAATTGGAGGCAGAGAAGGCAGAAAAAAGATTGCAGTTGGAGGCAGAGGAAAGAAGACAGGCTGCAGAACGGGAAGCAGAGGACAAACGCTTACAAAGGGAGCACGAGCTACGACTAAAAGAGTTAGAATTGCAAGGCCATGCTCCAGAAAATGGGAACAGCCCATCTACCTCTGATGTTGCTGCCAGTCAAGGGCCCTCCAATGTAGCCATGAACTTCCATTTTGACCCTTTTGTAGAAAAAGAGGATTGTGGTGAAGTGGGATGTTATAAATATTTATAGGGGACTTAGTGTACTGACTGAGATCAGCTGTGAAGGTATCTATATCTATTAAGAGTAGTGTATTATAGATAACCTTACTTGCTACCACATATCTATATATCTCAGTCAGAATTATTCTGGAATAGTGTGATGACTACGTTATGTGTCTAGGGTATGTGTATGATGAAGTGTAAGTCACAACAACAGACAGATAAACAATTTAATTTAATCCACTACTCTTGACAACACTGTGACACTCACATACATATAACACTCTATGAGAATATCTTAAGGAGTCACTGATAACTTTTCAAATAACAATATGTATTCATGGTTATCATAAAGGTATATGTGTCCTGATTCAAATACAAAGGAACCAGGAATCACAATCAATTTTAATTACAAGTATATGTACAGACTTTATCAATATGAATATTGTAGTGACATATATTATTAAAAATATCCTATGTGTGTCAGTTGTGTAGTAGTAATATGAGGTAATACTGGTTTTGTTTTGTTCAAGCTCTGTTGGTATTTGTCATCATGACTTCAATAGTTTGTCTTTTGGGACTAGTATTGGAGATGTTCTCAGTTCCTGATATTAAGACAATTAAATTCCCCTCTGAATGTTATTTTTACAAAGTCATTTCAAGATGAGGGGACATAATGTTGAGCTCAGCTGGCCAAATCAGCTTATCTTGCGTGATGGCGGCAGGAAAGGACTCCTCTGCTCGAATTCTCCTCTGGGCTCTGGAGACACCTCACTGATAGCTAAATGGACCAAGGAGTATGCTGTCCGACTCTGGATTCAGCAAAGCTCTGACCAGGTGCTGCTCAGTACCATCAAGACCACGGTCCCTGTAAACAAGAAGGATGTACCTTCTACTTCATAACTAATTGATACTCTAGTTCTACACTGAGCACAATACAACACAAACATTGAGTTCAGAGCGTTAGGCCAACTGTCAGCTTCATCTGAAATACTTTATACCAGTATTTACCTCCTTAATGGTTACCACGCCTCTGCACTTCCAGCATTATTTCTGTCTAATCAATCATCCAGGTGTCAGTGTACTATTTGGCCATTCCATGCCGTTTTACTTCCCTCCGACACCCTCTGTTCAGGCTGGAGCATTATAGGCTTTATCTCCTGTTTGCCACTGAACTACACATATATATACAGGCATAAATTAACAATTTACATTCAATTTTCATTAAAAGATACTGAATGGTTCAAGCTTACCACAATTTCATGGAAATAAACACAGATACGTTGATTAGCAATGAATTCTGGCACAATTACTGGCACAAATTCCCATCTGCTTATGTTCCAGGCTTTTATTTAACACAAATATGAGCTGGCTTCAACGCACTGTTGCTTTATCAAGATTATTTGCACTAGTGGTCTCGAACTAACGCTCCTAAGTGAGTATATCAGCGAGTCTAGCCAATGAGGCCACGTTTCGACAAGTGTTTGAAAAAATGTTACCTTTTCACGTCTCCCCTAACAACGAAAGATAGTATTTATAGCCCGACCAATCGTGGTTAGTCTTTCATTTGTTGCGCTCCAATCAATTTGGAGTTTACATGGTAGGCTAATTCTGTAACGTAAGATTTTTTTCAAACACGTTATAAAAAAATTTTATGAGCAGAAATGATTCCATGCTGTCAGGCATCCCCACTATTTTATTTTGGTTATAATTTATTAATTCCTGGACTATTTGCGTAACGTTTTACATATTCTTTGTCAGCAAGCCCTAAGGAACCCAAATATCCAAATTTAAAAGAGCTACGTGGCTGCGTTCAAAATATGCAATTCCTTCTACCTCCTGTTTCGAAGATGTGCTGTCTGGGTACTGTAATGTTTTCAAACGTAAACCCATATAATGTTATCTTTCCTAATAAGCGTTTTTTATGATTTTAAAAACCTAACTCTGGGAAGGGTAGTGAATTTATCACTGTCCGTCCGAAAAAGTTAGTGCTTGTAGTCTTACACGCGTGATGGCAGCATTTGTGTATCGCGCGAAGCGTGTTTAGTGTTCGGCTTTCTGCCTCTCCCTTCTCGCTATCCTTTTGTCCATCTGTCTTTTGATCTTGGTAACATAGTGTAGAAAAAGACATGAATGGAATTTAAAATTTAGGTCAACTTGCATATTTCAAGGTTTTTCTTAGAAAGGCAGCACATTTTATTGTGTGTTTGGGAAACGCGTGTATGTTGCAGAAGGCCTTTAATATCAACGTGAAACGTTACAATTTGCATACGCAGTAGAAAACAAGGGGATTTCGAGTACAGTCATTGTGACAGCACTGTTCTTTACCATTCTTCTTCCTTTATTTATTATATGTATTTATTAGGCTTTATATTTACTTGATAATTTATATATGTGGATTAGAATATTCCACGACACCTCCCCTCTTAAAATAGACATTATATGTCAGTCCTTTATTCTATATTCACATAGAGAAATTTATTATTATTTCTGGGGTTTACGGTGATTCTCATCACAAGGATGGCGGCTTAAAAAATCCGCTCCCAAATTGGTTTTTCCAGATATATACTCAATGCTAAAATTATATGGAGCCAGAAGTAAAGACCATCGGAGTAACCTAGAGTTCTCATGCTTAGCCTGTGCTAGAAACGATAAAGGTTTGTGGTCTGTTTGCAACTTAAATGCCTTCCCATACAGATAAATATTGAATTTCTTTATTGCCCATATTACTGCAAGACATTCCTTTTCGCTAGTTGAGTAATTGATTTTAGCTTTATTCAACTTTCTGCTAGCATATGCCACTGGGCTTAATTCCCCATCCAATGCATCTGATTTCTGTAGTAGAGTTGCTCCTAGCCCAATATTACTGGCATCCGTCCTTACAATGAATTCTTGACTTAAGTCAGGTAATTTCAAAATGGGTTTACTTGTGAGCTTTTCCTTCAATTCTTGGTAAGTCATTTCACATTGTGGTGTCCATGTAATGCGATCTGGATGTCCTTTACGTGTCAATTCAGTTAACGGTGCACATATGGAATTAAAGTTTTTGATATACTTCTGGTAGAAACCACATAATGAGACAAAGGATCTCACGTCCTTCTTGGTTTGTGGTCTCGGGGCTTTCTGTAGTTTCTCTAAATTCTTTGGGTCAGGGGTCATGTTTCCCTGATAAACTGTGTGTCCCAAAAATTCCAATTCTTTACATCCAACACAACATTTGGTTGGTCGGGCTGTTAAATTTGCCTCCCTAAGTCGATCAAACAGCATGTTCAGAGAGTCAATGTGTTCCTCAAATGTTTCTGTTGCTATAAGGATATCATCCATAAAATTTGTTATACAGGGATTATTCAGAGGATCCAATAATTTTCTCATCATTCTAGAGAAGACACTAGGCGCATTCTTCAATCCAAATGGCAATCTATTAAACTCATAGTGTCCTTCTGAGGTACTAAAAGCTGGGTATGGTCTAACCTCAGGCTTTACTGGAATCTGATAGTATCCTTTACTCAGATCCACTTTTGAGAAATATTTAGCTTTATTTAGTCTGGCAAACAGCTGATTTGTATCCGGCAATGGATCCACCTGTCCTTCTGTAATAGCATTCAGTCTCCTGTAATCTATACAGAGTCTATGTTCTCCAGAGGGCTTCCTGAAGAGTACAACACCGGAACTATACGAAGACTCACTGTGCGAAATAATTCCTTCCTTCAACAGATAGTCTATCTCTTCCTTCAAAGCTTTCTCCTTAGCAAACGGAATCGAATATGGTTTCATACAGACAGGTGTGGAGTCTATTAGTTTCATATCATATTCCAATAGGTTTGTATGCCCTGGTCGGTCTGTTAACACCTCTGCATGATTATTTAGCACCTGTTGCACTCTCTCTTTCTGAGTTTTCGTTAAATGTGTACTGATTTTCACCTGTGCTGCTGTCTCACAGGGGTGTAATGGATATTCAAATGATGAAAGTGGTTCCTTTTTCATCTCCATGGCGATGGACAAGGTCAACGAGTGTGTCTCTTCCTGATGTTCTCTTTCCAAATATTTCTTCAGGAGATTCACATGATAGATTTTTTCTTTCCCCTTCTTATCTATCTTATAATTTGTTCTAGACACCTTCTCTAAAACTGTATATGGACCCTGCCATCCAATTTGTAACTTATTCTGACTCCCAGGCAAAAGAAGCAGTACTTTCTCTCCCACAGCCAAATTTCTGTCCTTCGCCTTCCTGTTATAATAGGCAGCATGTTTCTTCCTGGCTTGTTTCAAATTTTCATTGGCAAGTTTCCAGCCAGTTTTTAACCGAGTGGTCAGCTCATTCACATATTGGTATGAAGATGTAATGTTTTCCTCTGCCTTTTCATCAGTCCACGTTCTTAACATAGCTTCGAGTGGACCTTTTATTGGCCTTCCAAACAATAATGTTGCCGGGGCCATACCGGTTGAACTATGGGGTACCTCCCGATAAGCAAAGAGGGCGGCGTGCAGGTACTGGTCCCATGTATCTGGTTTTTCGTGTGCCAACTTTCTCAGGATCGACATCAATGTGCCGTTAAATCTTTCCACTTGGCCGTTCCCTTGGGGATGATACACACTACAATGGAAGTGTTTGGCCTGGAAGATCCTGAAAACTTCTTCCGTTAGTTTCCCCTTGAACTGAGAGCCATTATGAGTCAAGATTTGATTGGGAAAGCCTAACCTTGTGAAAATTGTGAGCAATGCCTCTGCCACATGTTTTGAATCAATCGATGACAGGGCTACTGCCTCTCCCCACATAGAACAAGTGTCCACCAGAGTCAGAATGTAGCTGTTCCTTCTCTTGGTTCGGGTGAGAGGTCCCACAAGATCCACGGCAACTCTCTCAAAGGGTGTTCCCACTATGGGCATTTCCCCCAGAGTTGCTGGTGCAGTCCAATGTTTAGGTGCTACTCGTTGGCACTCTGGACAGGATTTTACATATCGTTTGATATCTTCAGTTATTCCTGGCCAGAAATAGTGACAAGCTATTCGCTGTCCTGTTGCGCTGATTCCCATATGACCACTGAAGGGAATCGCATGCCCTAGTTCCAACACTTTAGTCCTATATGAAGTGGGAAGGACCAGCTGTCCGTGACCATTGGATTCAGATCCAGCCTTCCTATATATCAGTTTATTCTTCATATAAAACTCTCCCTTGCCTGGAGGTGTATGAGATTTGGGCAACTTCTTGAAACATGGCTTGAGTGTTTTGTCCTCAGCCTGTGCCTTCCTCATCTCATCTGGGTGAGTATTTATGGGATTATCCTCCTCCTTCTTTGTCTGTGATCTGGTCTGCACTGTTGCCAATATCACAGGTCTCTTGGGATTCCCCAAGAAGACATATCTACACCCCAATATTAGAGGGTAGATTGGCTCATTTATCACTGCTGCTTTTATGATTCCTTCCACATATCGCGTTTTCACTTTTATTCGGGCGACGGGAAGTGTCATGGTAGCTACATCCTTGGTTGCAGTTTGAATCTCCACTGTTTCCGTGGTGTATTGATCGGCCTGCACCAGGTGAGAACTCACAACGGAATCGTAATCTAAACCGGTATCATATAAACATCTTATAGTGACACCATTACAGATGACATCTTCACACACTGGGGGGTGGTATGGTTCCTGTAATTCTTCAGGTTTGCCCTTCTTTTCCTTTTTCCCCGATGTCATAGCAGCAAAATGAGGAGGTTTCCTTCTACAATGGTCAGTGTCATGATTGTTCATCTTACAATTTTTACACCACCTTTTTCCTTGGTTGAAAGATTTTCTTTCATCATATTTCCTTTCATCGAATTGTGGGAATTTATTTTTATTTTTCATACCGTGGCCTATCAAATTGGTGCTTACCTTTATTTTGATCCTTAGGATCAAATTTATTAAAGTTCTGTGGTGCCCTAAAGTTATCCACTTGTTTCTTTTTATTACCTGTTACCTCTGCTTGAGCTGCTTGATACCTTTCAGCAACATTTAGCAACTCACCCAGCCTCTCTGCACCTTGTTCCATGAGAAACTTTCTCAGGTCTGGAGCCATGGACTCTCTTAATTGCTCTATAAGGACCATTTCCTTAAGATCTTGGGTTTTCCCCAGAGAAGTCCATTTCTCCAAGTATGTCTCTATTCGTGCAGAGAACTGGTGATAGGTTTCACCTGACAGTAGTTTAGCATTCCTAAATTTTTTCCTATAAAATTCTGCATTCTTTTCATACCTTAACAAAAGAGCCTGCTTTAGCATGTCATAATTTTCCTGATCACCTCTGCTCATTTTTGCAAAAACTTCATAAGCTGCCCCACGAAGTCCCTGAGATAACTTTAAGCTCCACCTTTCTCTCTCTAACCCATACGTGGTAGCTAATAGCTCATACCTATTTATATAGCTCTCAATATCATCGTCTTTCTCAACAAAATGATCTAAATGAAAATTCATAGCTGAGGTTGAGGCTCCTTGGCTAGCAGTGGCATCAGAGGCAAAGGGACTGGCACCATTTTCAGGAGCATGGCCTTGAAACTCAAACTCCCTTAGTCTTAACTCATGTTCCCTTTGTAATCTCTTCTCCTCCTTTTCTGCTTCCCTTTCTGCAGCTAATTTCCTCTCTTCCCTTTCTGCAGCTAATTTCTTCTCTTCTCTTTCTGCAGCTAATTTCTTCTCTTCTCTTTCTACAGCTAATTTCTTCTCTTCTCTTTCTACAGCTAATTTCTTCTCTTCTCTTTCTGCAGCCTGTCTTCTTTCCTCGGCTTCTCTTTCTGCAGCTAATCTTTTGTCTTCTCTTTCTGCTTCCAATTTCTTAGCCTCAGCCTCAATCTGCAACCTCTTAGTTTCAGCCTCAGCCTCAAATTGTAACCTCTTAATTTCCCTTTCAGCCTCTAACTTTCTTTCGGCTTCAAACCTTCTTTCTTCGCGTTCAATAAATTTGTCACATTCCGTAGTGACATAGGCAACCATAACTTGCCCATCTAATCCTAACTCTTTTGCAGTCTGTACAGCAGCAGATCGAAACTTGGCCAGGTCCGCCATTGTCTATCAGGTAAATTTCTACAATGTCTAACCAACAATTAAATCTCTAAATATATCTAATGGACAACACAGGCACCGTGAGCTCAACCTTATTTAATTCCACCCATGGATACCTTTTAATTCTTATATTCCCTGAAGTGAATTACCCCCAATATTTTTAATAGGGAAAGATTCAAAATCCCAAGAGCGAGACCCCAATATATGTGGTGAAGTGGGATGTTATAAATATTTATAGGGGACTTAGTGTACTGACTGAGATCAGCTGTGAAGGTATCTATATCTATTAAGAGTAGTGTATTATAGATAACCTTACTTGCTACCACATATCTATATATCTCAGTCAGAATTATTCTGGAATAGTGTGATGACTACGTTATGTGTCTAGGGTATGTGTATGATGAAGTGTAAGTCACAACAACAGACAGATAAACAATTTAATTTAATCCACTACTCTTGACAACACTGTGACACTCACATACATATAACACTCTATGAGAATATCTTAAGGAGTCACTGATAACTTTTCAAATAACAATATGTATTCATGGTTATCATAAAGGTATATGTGTCCTGATTCAAATACAAAGGAACCAGGAATCACAATCAATTTTAATTACAAGTATATGTACAGACTTTATCAATATGAATATTGTAGTGACATATATTATTAAAAATATCCTATGTGTGTCAGTTGTGTAGTAGTAATATGAGGTAATACTGGTTTTGTTTTGTTCAAGCTCTGTTGGTATTTGTCATCATGACTTCAATAGTTTGTCTTTTGGGACTAGTATTGGAGATGTTCTCAGTTCCTGATATTAAGATAATTAAATTCCCCTCTGAATGTTATTTTTACAAAGTCATTTCAAGATGAGGGGACATAATGTTGAGCTCAGCTGGCCAAATCAGCTTATCTTGCGTGATGGCGGCAGGAAAGGACTCCTCTGCTCGAATTCTCCTCTGGGCTCTGGAGACACCTCACTGATAGCTAAATGGACCAAGGAGTATGCTGTCCGACTCTGGATTCAGCAAAGCTCTGACCAGGTGCTGCTCAGTACCATCAAGACCACGGTCCATGTAAACAAGAAGGATGTACCTTCTACTTCATAACTAATTGATACTCTAGTTCTACACTGAGCACAATACAACACAAACATTGAGTTCAGAGCGTTAGGCCAACTGTCAGCTTCATCTGAAATACTTTATACCAGTATTTACCTCCTTAATGGTTACCACGCCTCTGCACTTCCAGCATTATTTCTGTCTAATCAATCATCCAGGTGTCAGTGTACTATTTGGCCATTCCATGCCGTTTTACTTCCCTCCGACCCCCTCTGTTCAGGCTGGAGCATTATAGGCTTTATCTCCTGTTTGCCACTGAACTACACATATATATACAGGCATAAATTAACAATTTACATTCAATTTTCATTAAAAGATACTGAATGGTTCAAGCTTACCACAATTTCATGGAAATAAACACAGATACGTTGATTAGCAATGAATTCTGGCACAATTACTGGCACAAATTCCCATCTGCTTATGTTCCAGGCTTTTATTTAACACAAATATGAGCTGGCTTCAACGCACTGTTGCTTTATCAAGATTATTTGCACTAGTGGTCTCGAACTAACGCTCCTAAGTGAGTATATCAGCGAGTCTAGCCAATGAGGCCACGTTTCGACAAGTGTTTGAAAAAATGTTACCTTTTCACGTCTCCCCTAACAACGAAAGATAGTATTTATAGCCCGACCAATCGTGGTTAGTCTTTCATTTGTTGCGCTCCAATCAATTTGGAGTTTACATGGTAGGCTAATTCTGTAACGTAAGATTTTTTTTCAAACACGTTATAAAAAAATTTTATGAGCAGAAATGATTCCATGCTGTCAGGCATCCCCACTATTTTATTTTGGTTATAATTTATTAATTCCTGGACTATTTGCGTAACGTTTTACATATTCTTTGTCAGCAAGCCCTAAGGAACCCAAATATCCAAATTTAAAAGAGCTACGTGGCTGCGTTCAAAATATGCAATTCCTTCTACCTCCTGTTTCGAAGATGTGCTGTCTGGGTACTGTAATGTTTTCAAACGTAAACCCATATAATGTTATCTTTCCTAATAAGCGTTTTTTATGATTTTAAAACCTAACTCTGGGAAGGGTAGTGAATTTATCACTGTCCGTCCGAAAAAAGTTAGTGCTTGTAGTCTTACACGCGTGATGGCAGCATTTGTGTATCGCGCGAAGCGTGTTTAGTGTTCGGCTTTCTGCCTCTCCCTTCTCGCTATCCTTTTGTCCATCTGTCTTTTGATCTTGGTAACATAGTGTAGAAAAAGACATGAATGGAATTTAAAATTTAGGTCAACTTGCATATTTCAAGGTTTTTCTTAGAAAGGCAGCACATTTTATTGTGTGTTTGGGAAACGCGTGTATGTTGCAGAAGGCCTTTAATATCAACGTGAAACGTTACAATTTGCATACGCAGTAGAAAACAAGGGGATTTCGAGTACAGTCATTGTGACAGCACTGTTCTTTACCATTCTTCTTCCTTTATTTATTATATGTATTTATTAGGCTTTATATTTACTTGATAATTTATATATGTGGATTAGAATATTCCACGACAAGGATGACATTGAGTCATTCCTCTCTTGATTTGAAAGACTAGCTACAACTTATGGTTTAGAGAGGGAGAAATGGAGTATGAAAGTATCCCAAGGGCTTAGCGGAACATCGTATGAGGTATTTTCAAAGTTGAGTAGGGAAGATCAGGAAGACTATGACATTTTAAAGCAGGCTCTCCTAGTTAGATATGAAAAGAATAGTGAATTTTACCGGAAAAAAATTTAGAAATGCAAAACTACTTTCCGGGGAGACTTACCACCAGTTCTCTGCACGCCTAGAGACATACTTGGAGAAATGGACTGCTCTGGGGAAAACCCAAGATTTAAAGGAAATGATTATGATGGAGCAGCTAAGAGAGTCCATGGCTCCAGACCTGAGAAAATTTCTCACGGAACAGGGTGCTGAGAGACTGGGGGAGATTCTTAATGTGGCTGAACGGTATCAGGCAGCCCAGTCTGAGATAGCTGGAACGAAGAAGAAACAAACAGAACATAATAAAAGCCCCCCTGTGGTGGATTTGATGTTATTAATTGTTGTAGGTATTATTATATTTGTATTAAATGAGATTAGCTTTGAAGGTCCCTGAATATACCCAATAATATTGTGAACTTTTCAGGGTACCTTTCCACTACCACCTTTTTATCTCATTCAAAATGTATTTATATTAGTATATTAAATGACTTCGTGTTGTGTCTAGGGTTATGAATGTAGAGTGTAATGTACAATAATCAACAAACAAACAAACAAATAGTTTATTATTCACAACAGCACACAGTACTACCACAATAACATACAAACGACACTCTAAAAGGCTATCTTATTTAAGACTGTGGTTGAATTTTGTGTAAATATAATTTTTACAGTTTTATTATCCTGATTCAAATTTATTTGTAATCAGGACTGACAATTTAAAAGTGAAATCAAAATAATCATTTACATCAGTCAAATAGCACAATAGATCCTTTGTTCATATATAAAATATTTTTCTAATATACGTCTGTAGTGTTCTCCTACTTTAAGGTAATACTGGTAGTACCACTAGGATGTTGTTTTAAATCATATCCTTTTTGAAATGTTTGTTTCTATTTTGTCACTTGTGGAACTATTAATTATTTGTCCCAGTTTTATTCACTGTCATTACATAGTTCTTTTAAAGTTCTGTAGTTGAGCTTTCAGGTGCCGAACGAGAACTTAACTTGGCCGTAGAATATAGGTTGAACCTTTCCTCTGCTCGCTTGACAATCTGTTCCCTGTTTGATAGGCAATGGCCACTAGCATGGGCTCGCAGTAAACAGGCAGAGTCCTGAAGCAATCAATTTTCAAGCGTTTGGTACCACATTAACGTCAGTACCCAGGACCTCTGAAATGTGAAGGTATGCATCCTTCGTAATATCTAGCATACACTAATAGTCCACAGTTAAGGACATGTACATTACAAACAAACAAAAGGATCATATCCTTATACAAACCTATGCCACCATTTTCTTTTGATGGGACAATGTACACCAGTATTCCTTTCCCTAATAGTTACAACGCCACTGCAATTCCAGCTGTAATCTCTTCCATATAATAGGATAGGTGTTATGCTCCTTTATGACAATCATACATATTCTTGTATTTTACACCTCTCTGACAGTCTATCACATGGTGGATCAATCTTTAGGCTTTGCCTCATGTTCGCTATAGACCCACTCATGCCCAGACATATATTATTCTTTCAGATTCAATTTTTACATAAAATACAGGTTAATAAATGTCAATCTTACCACAATTTTCAATGAAATATACACAGAGGCGATGACTGACACAGTTTCGATCTGTTTTATTGCCCAGGCTGCTTAGAACTTGTATTTTAAAGCACAGCCTGCTCTCATCTATCACTGTCGAAAATTTTCATAGAAATGGCGTCCTCCCCAACGCTTATTCTGACAATATCGATTCAGTTAGCCAATCGCTATTAATATCACAAGGGTAAACAGTCTTTTTTCAAAAAATATCATTCAAACTTTTCCTACGTTACTAGGTTATTTATGTTTATTCAAAGGTCAGCCAATAATATTTAGTCTCACTTCAAATGCCACCCAATCAGATTCACTGTACTATCCTAGCCTATCTGTCACCTACTTTTTTCCCCAAAAAATATGCGATCCAATCTAAGCAGATATGACTTGACCTGACAGTATCTCTGATCTCTATGTATTGTTTTATCAATATTTAATTAGTTAAGGGACTATTTATATAGCTCATAACATATTCTTGGTCAGCAAGTCTTCAGGTACACGAATCTACAATTTTTAAGGGGCTATGTGGTTTGGTTCAAAATTCTATCTTTTTTCTATGTTGGTTGTTTATTTTTAAACTACCTCCTGTTCACTTCTTTTCTCATGTACTTACGAGATAATTACGAGAGCTTAGGTCATTCATAATAAGAGCTTAACATGTTTACATGACCGAGGTGTCCACAATTCTAACTTTTTCATTGTATTTGGGAAAACCCCTAAGGCAAGGCTTGCCCCTGTGCTATGGTTGCTTTTAGTTTAAAATCAATGCGAAACGAATTAGCATTTCATCTATCCTTGCCCCCTCCTCGTTCCACAATGCATTTTAGGCAAATATTTTCTTAGAACTAGGAAAAGTGGGTGTTTATGTCAAGGACGAATTTGAAAAATTGGGTACCGTTTTGTTCAGCTATTCGTTAGCAAATAATAATCTGAAGGCGTAGGCGATACCAACCGTTCTAGCAGAAAATTCTTTTGTACTTTCTTATCTTTGCCTTTATGCCCTATATTGTTATATACTAATTTAGATATTGTATTTAGAAGTCACTAACCCCCCCCCCCCCCCCTTCCAAACCAAAACAAATTTGATAGTAGGGATCAGAATAACAGAGGTAAACCCAACTATGATAGGCCAAGGTATGACCAAAGAGATAGAAAACCCGCTATACAATGAACGGAAACCTTTCAACCCAGAAAGGAGATGGTGTAAATTTTGTAAGAGGGACAATCATAACACCAGAGACTGTAAGAGGAAACTTCCTATTGTCGCTGCATGCATGAAAACAGGAAACAAAGGGAGAAAGGAAAAAACCTACTGGACAGCAGGAACCTTATCATCCTCCTGTTTGTGAAGACGTAGTATGTAATGGGGCCACCATAAGGTGCCTTTATGATACTGGATTGCATTTTGACTCAGTCGTGAGCTCTCATCTGGTGCACCCAGATCAATACACCACAGAAACAGTGGAGATCCAAGGAACAACCAAGGAAGTTGCAACCATGACACTTCCCATCGCCAGAATAAGTGTAAAAACTCGCTATGTGGAAGGAGTGATTAGAGCAGCAGTGATAAACGAACCAATCTACCCTCTGATATTGGGGTGTAGATACGTCTTCTTGGGAAATCCCAAAAGACCTGTGATCATGGCAACAGTACAGACCAGGTCACAATCAAGGAAGGAGGAAGAACACCCAATAAATACTCATCCAGAGGAGATGAGGAAGGCACAGGCTGGGGATAGGTCACTAAAGCAGTGTTTCAAGAAACTCCCTAAGTGCCATACCCCTCCAAACAAAGGAGATTTTTATATGAAGAATAAACTCATGTATAGGAAGGCTGGAACTGATTCAAATGGTCATGGACAGCTGGTCCTTCCCACTTCATATAGGGAGAAAGTGATAAAAAGATCACATGTGGGATCAGACGGTGGACATGAGAAAATAGGTACCACCTGTCAAAAAGTATCTCAAAAATTTTATTGGCCAGGTGTAGCTGCTGACATTGCAGAATTTGTGGAGGCCTGCGACCAATGTCAAAAGGGAAATCCCACACGTAGGGAAAATAATCAGGACCTACAAAAACACTACGGTGAAAACAGGCCTGAAAAGAAAAATAAATATGTTAAGGTAGACACGGTGGATAGGAGGACTCCTTTTAACACATCGTCTTCAACTAAACCAAGTAGAATGCCCACTATGTGTAGGATACAAAAAGTGACCTCAACCCAGTCTCACCCGACAATCCCTTGGTCGGAATTCCTGGAACTGGATGAAAATAAAAGAGAGGGAAGCCCTTTAAATTCGAAACTGAAACTGCGGGAAAACCCCAGGAAAAGAATTGGTAGTGGACGGTTCGTGTGTGATTACAAACAAAAGGGAGGAAGATCACCACCACCATACTTCCAGTTACATGATAATTACCGGTGCCATGAAAAATTGGTCTGCCGAATAGCAAACCAAAATTAAAAGACCAATAAAAGGTCCATTAGAAGCCTTATTGAGGACATGGACAGATGAGAAGGCAGAAGAGACTGTTACCTCATCATATCAGTATGTGAACGAGCTGACCACTCGTCTAAAAACTGGCTGGAAACTCGCAAATGATAACCTAAGACAAGCCAGGAAGAAACATGCTGCATAATACAATAAGAAAGCGAAGGATAGGGAGCTAGCTGTGGGGGAGAAGGTGCTTCTTCTACTACCCGGCAGCAGCAACAAACTGCAAATTGGATGGCAAGATCCATACACTGTTCTAGAAAAGATGTCTAGAACTAACTATAAGATAGATAAAAAAGGGAAAGAAAAAATCTATCACGTGAACCTCCTAAAGAAGTATCTGGATAGACAAAACCAGGAAGGGACACATTTAATGACCTTGGCCATAGCCACTGAGATGAAAAATGAACCTCTCACCTCTCACGAATACCCCCTGAAACCCTGTGAAACGCCTGCACAGGTAAAGGTAAGTAAACACTTGACAAAAGGGCAGAGGGAGCAGATTCAAAAGGTTCTGGAAGATCATACAGACGTGTTAACGGACAAACCAGGGCACACCAACTTGTTGAAATATTACATGAAACTACTAGACCCAACACCCATCTGTATGAGAGCCTATACTATCCCATTCGCAAAAGAGAAAGCTTTGAAAGAGGAGATAGATTATCTGTTAAAGGAAGGGATTATTTCTCACAGTGAATCTCCTTATAGCTCTAGTATGGTTTTGTTGAGGAAACCATCTGGGGAACATAGACTGTGCATAGACTACAGGAAACTGAATGCTGTCACAGAAAGTCAGGTGGATCCATTACCTGATACTAGTCAACTGTTTGCCCGGCTGAATAAGGCAAAATATTTGTCTAAGGTAGATCTCAGCAAGGGATATTACCAGATTCCAGTGAAGCCTGAGATCCGACCTTATCTGGCTTTTAGCACCTCGGAAGGCCATTATGAGTTCAACATGTTGCCGTTTGGTTTGAAGAATGCCCCGAGTGTGTTTTCCAGAATGATGCAAAATTGTTGGATCCACTGAAAAATCCACGTATTACGAATTTCATGGATGATATCCTCATTGCTACGGAAACATTTGAAGAACACGTTAACTCTTTGAATATGCTATTTGATAGACTCAGAGAGGCAAACTTGACTGCTAGACCAACAAAATGTTGTACTGGATGTAAGGAATTAGAATTCTTGGGACATACTGTATATCAGGGTAGCATGACCCTGACCCCAAGAACCTGGAGAAATTGCAGAGAGCACCTAGACCACAGACTAAGAAGGATATGCGATCCTTTGTGTCACTGTGTGGTTTTTACCAAAAATATATTAAACATTTTAACTCCGTATGTGCTCCTCTGACGGATTTAACTCGTAAGGGTAACCCTGATAAAATTGAATGGTCGGCACAGTGCGAGTTGGGATATAATGAGTTAAAGGAAAAACTCACCAGTAAGCCTATATTGAAATTACCTGATTTGAGTCAGGGATTCGTGGTAAGAACGGACGCTAGTAACGTGGGATTAGGGGCCACATTGTTACAAAGGTCCACTTCACCAGATGGGGAATTGAACCCAGTCGCTTATGCCAGTCGCAAGTTAAACAGGGCGGAACAAAACTACTCAACGATTGAAAAAGAATGTTTGGCTTTAGTCTGGGCGATCAAGAAGTTCCAGATCTATCTTTATGGTAGAACATTCGTGGTCCAAAGTGATCATCAGCCATTGGTATTTTTGGCTCAGGCAAAACATGGTAATGCACGTTTATTAAGGTGGTCTTTACTCATTCAACCTTATTCGTTTACCATCGAATACATTCCTGGTTCGCAAAATGTTGGGGCAGATTTCTTTAGTAGGCACCCTCTCGAAGACAACCAGGATACTCATAAAGCCTAGTTGAGTTCATTTGATCGAATTTGTATCACAGATTATAAACCTGCATTGGAATGCATGTTTTTAACAGGGGAGATGTGTAGCGAGATCAGTGATACAATCGTCAAATACAGTAATATTTAACCCCTACGCCAAGTAACTTTACCACCCCGCCTGTGTTTGCCCAAAGTCATCGCCCACGCCTGCGATTCGCGCTGGATTTGAAAAAAGGCATTAACGCCAAAGTGAACGATACCAACACCACTAGCTTTTTCGTTGCTCTGTCCAAAGACTTTAAAATAACATAACACGTGTTTCGTTCCCAAAAGAGTGATAGAAAAATATAGGAGTGAAGGAGCGAGGGAGGAATAAAACCTTGACTAAAGCGTTTTTTTATTCTATTAATAGCACACAATGCGATAGTTGACGTTAAGGACTTTCTTATGGTACCACAAAACGAACACGAGAGGCTAGCTTTTGAAAATCAACTAGTGCCTTAGAAACGGTTGGTAGGGCACATTTTTTTCCCCTACAGTTAAGGTTGAATAAAACATTTGACTTTGCTAATGCACGCGATGATACCACATTTCAAAACCAACCGCCTTGGTCCCTCTCCGTCTTGAAAATTAAATCTACATAAACACGGTTGGCGATCGGCCAAAAAGCGTGTTTCATTTTCTTAGAACCAGCGAGAGAGAGGAAAAAAAATAAAGGGGGGATTGACATGGAGAAAAACCTAAGCCAGCGTATGCATTGTAAAAGTGAAACTAATTAACCAAATTGGGAAGGGTAGCGAAAACGGTGGCAAAAGAAACATAGATGCAGTATCGTATTCTAATTGAATACATAAGAAAAGAAAGGACAGTTGACAACTGAAATGATAATACTTGGTTATTAGGAATATCATATTACTCATTATGATATATTATCTTACCGTAGAGAAAAAGTATGTTATTTGAAAAACTGAAGGGGATAAATACAAAGATAAAAACTATGATAAAGAGAGAAATAAAAACATAAGGGCTAGATGACAGACAGCCGTCTGGTTAATAATTGCTTTTCTCCATTAAAATTGCTTAGATATTAACAAAAACATCGTAGAAAATAAAAATGAAAGACAGAAAGACAAACACAGTGACATCCCCCACACAACTTTGAAAATCGGGGGATGTTACATTTTTTGAACGTCTATTTTTGAAAAGAGAGTCAAGTCGGCTTACCCTGATCTGATTGGTTCAGGGGAGCATAACTAACGAGGGGATATAGCGAACGTTTTCTAACGCTTAGTTGCCACTTGAAGATACAATTTTAATAGTAAGGTTATCATCAGACACAAGGACTTCAATGACCCATTGCCTATGCTGTTCTGGCCAGTGGCGATCACAGCTTGACCCATCGATCGCCGGTTAACGTTATATTTGTGCAATATTTCATTGATTGCGGTAAGATAAACAATAAACATTATTATTGATATGTATATGTACTATTGATAACATAGATAGGCGTCCAACCAAAAAATTGGAGTTGTGCGACATTTGCCATTGTGGAAGTTTGCAAATTCTTAGTAAAAGCCAGGCATGCCTAAGTAGAATTATGGAGCCAATGAAGGTACATATTGTTTGAAAATTTATATATACTATTATGACTGTAAGACCAGCAAACCACTGGCCGTCTTCGGCAAGTCACAGTGTTTCACATGATTTGGTAAAATAAATATAATTTCCTATGAAAGGAATGTACCAAACTGATGATACTGAAGAGTACCTGAGTATGAAGCAGTCACAAAATAAAATAGGGACGATAGCTATTTGTTTAGCAAAGGAAGCTGATCTTAAACTGTTTAATAATGTGTAATTGTTAGATGTGGAGAGATTTATGTATAAGTACTTAGGAGGCCTTAATCCTCTTATTGCAAGGTTGCATCCTATAACCCTCAGTGTGCCACAAAGTAATACTGGAGCTGCAGAGTTCGAGGCAACAGTGTTTATTTGCCTATATTCAGAAGCAAGAGAGCTGAAGCAGTCTCCAAGTCTCACTGTCGAGACAAATGTACTGTTGTTGAGAAAGTCATCAACTATTGCTCAAGGAAATTCAGTTAAGGCAAACCTTCGACGGACTTAATGATTGTTCATTTAACATTAACTCTCCACTATTGCAATAAAACAGTTTTAGGAAGTGATGAGAAAAGTCGTTACTCATAATTGTGACCAGTCATAGTATCTAGTGCTTCATCAGGCGATTCCATGTTATGAACATTTACAGATTGACATTTAAGGACAAGTTGTCCTTTAGACTTAATTAACACTGTAAATATATTTATATTCCATTTTGAGTTTAAACATTCCTGTACTAAAAAAGATTTGAGGTACAGAAAATTAAAAATTGTAACATACTATTCTAAATTTAACCAATGACTTGTTTAATCCCTTTTCATTGAGTTAAGTTGTGTTTGTTGCCATACACTCACCATTATATTTTGCATTACCCTAGACATCAAGCCATATAAAACAAACAGACACCAGAATATAAAATAGACTCAAAATATATCGCAGATTGAGATCGTAGGGTGGTAGCAGTCAGGTACCCTGAGAACATCATCATCAACTATTAGACTCAGGGACTTGCATAGCTGACCTCACTCTGTAGACAAGCAATAATTATCTTTTTTAACATCAAAACCCACCACAACATTAAACAGGTTTAATAATGAGTTATTTACTTAACAGAATAAAATAAATACAGTTTTTGTTTTGTAAAAGGGAAAAAAACCAACAATTAACGTTTACAATCATAGGATGATACGGTGGATTGTAAGAAGTATGGAACCATGAGCTGAGCTTGTACTGAGCACTTAGCTCGAACTGTGGTCCTGATTACTGGATGCGTCACTTCTGGTCCCCAGAGGTGTTTGACTGTTAATTCTCTTTCGAAGTCTAATATTTTGACAGCAGCACGTTCCTTGCAGCAAGGCCGAGGTAACTACTCAGGTTGCATAGTCAAGTGTCTACAAAACCCGTCTAATGTAGGTGTCTAGCGTCGACTGCTGGCAACTTTTACCAAAAACTGAAGGAAACAAATGTCTCTTTTAAGTATCGTGTTTCCTAATATAAACATCAGGTGACCTTTGCTTAACCCCCACCATTTCATCTTCCTCAGAAATTTGTCCAATATTCTTTAGCATTAAATTGGAACCTATCGAGTCAGATGAAAGGGTTTTAGGAGAACAGAAGGCGACAAATGTATTCTATACATATATAATATGCATATAAAACTTAATTAAAATGGTGTGCATTAAAAATATTTACACCATAATGTTATCATCATCCACTCTCTGCCCCCTATGGCGCCTGGGGCTACATCTGCTATTGTTTCCTTGAGAGTAAACCCAGCTCTTGCAGTGGTGGTTTATGTGACAATTCTTTCATATGATGAATCTGGCAGCCTCATGTGCAACTGTACATCCACATGCAATTTATACATGTCAAATGCAAATATAAATAATAAAATATAGAAGTTACAACTTACCTCAAATTAGGGCAAATTAATACACAGACTTGATGGAGAACAAACCGTAATACTGTTAAAGATGCCGTCTGGCCGGAAGTCGTTACAAAATCTGAAGACGATATCCCGTGTAACACGTCCGCGCCTGGTGTCCAAAATAAACAAACTTTGCAGCGAACAAACAGAGGTCAATGTGTCATTGTCTACCCTCCTTCACTTAAGCACCGATTAAGGTTACCTGGTCGGGAGTGTCCTTACGAAGCGTAAGATTATTATCGGTCCATATCGATGTAGAAGTAAAAAAGTGAATAGATGAAGTGAAAACAGGATGCTCAGATGCATAATGACAGAGGGGAGTGGAGAAATGACAATTGGACGACAGGATATGACGTTCATTAAGTGACAATGTGAGTGTGAGGACATTAATCAACGTCTTTAAGTGAGCTCGTGTATCATTGTCTTGATGTTAGCATGGGAGCGTGCATCTTTGTCTATCATGAGTGTGAGTACGCGTATCTATGGGTGTATGTACCAGCATCCATCAGTGTATGTGTATCTATGGGTGTATGTACCAGCATCCATCAGTGTATGTGTATCTATGGGTGTATGTACCAGCATCCATCAGTGTATGTGTATCTATGGGTGTATGTACCAGCATCCACCAGTGTATGTGTATCTATGGGTGTATGTACCAGCATCCATCAGTGTATGTGTATCTATGGGTGTATGTACCAGCATCCATCAGTGTATGTGTATCTATGGGTGTATGTACCAGCATCCATCAGTGTATGTGTATCTATAAGTGTATGTACCAGCATCCATCAGTGTATGTGTATCTATGGGTGTATGTACCAGCATCCACCAGTGTATGTGTATCTATGGGTGTATGTACCAGCATCCGTCAGTGTATGTGTATCTATGGGTGTATGTACCAGCATCCATCAGTGTATGTGTATCTATGGGTGTATGTACCAGCATCCATCAGTGTATGTGTATCTATGGGTGTATGTACCAGCATCCATCAGTGTATGTGTATCTATGGGTGTATGTACCAGCATCCATCAGTGTAT
This sequence comes from Oreohelix idahoensis, assembly GCA_024509875.1. Lineage (NCBI taxonomy): Eukaryota > Metazoa > Mollusca > Gastropoda > Stylommatophora > Oreohelicidae > Oreohelix > Oreohelix idahoensis. Next base: position 222,086 of record JAMPIV010011446.1, on the reverse strand, counting down.
GTGTATCTAGTTTGGACATATATATGTAAAAGAATGAGCAGCAATATAAGTAGTGTTTGTGTAGCGTATGTCAGTGAAGCGACTTACATGTGCTAGGCTGTAGACCTGTTTGTCTGACTTAGTGTGTGCGGTTATAGTATTCAGTGTATATGTGGTGGTGTGTCAGTCGGTGTATTCGTAATAGTATGTGTGAATGTGTGTGCGTGTGTGTGCGTGAAGGAATGAACATGTATTTGTGACTCACTATTCATGTGTGTGTCTGTGTGTCTGTATTCGATGCAAATATGTTTCTGTATGTTTTAGCTGTATCTGTACTTCTGTGTGCATGAAGTATATGTGGTCGATACGTGAGTATATGTATGTATGTGTGTGTGTTTATTTCTGTGGGAATGCATGCACGTGTTCCTATGTAGGCTTATGTCAATGTTTGTGAATAATTCTATTTATTATTTTTTTTTTCTTTGTACGTATGAAAAAGAAAGGGACATAAAACTTCTTGCATGTGAAAACAATTCCAGATTCTTTTGAGTTATCTATCTTGGTTGCTGTTGGCGTGTTCCCTGAGTCTAAAAGAGACCCCCCCCCCCCCCCCCCCCCCTGCCCCGTTAACATTCTATCATTCACAAGATGGCGAGATGGACAGCAGGAAATATATGACAAGAGACTGCTCACGAACCGATGAGAGCGGATACATAACATGAGTACAACAACCCAATAAGATGAAGCAACAACCCAATAAGATGAACACAACAACCGAAAAAAGATGAACACAACAACCCAATAAGATGAACACAACAACCCAATAAGATGAAAGAACAACTCAATAAGATGAAACAACAACCCAACAACAAAATGGTCACAACAACTCAACAATAAAGTGGTCACAACAACCCAACAATAAAGTGGTCACAACTGTCGCTGTACTAAACGTTGTCTTGTCACTATTAAATAACAGTAAAGATATTACCATAGCAGATAATGCCGGACTGGAGTGAAGTGTTAGAGTTAGGAAAAATAATCACATTAGGGGGGGGGGGGCAGATAATCAGAACTCATAAAGTATTCGAAAAGTCTGCGATTGTATGAACATGGACTGAGGTTGTTATGTTTTAGATAATGTGAACTGATGACAAGGTCACTAATGTGGAACTGATGACAAGATCATTAATGTGGAACTGATGACAAGATCACTAATGTGGAACGAACGAACTTTATTTTCAAAGGGTTGAGAATTGGGCACGCAGGCCCGTCTGACATTCTGCCCTTCCTTTCTCTCGTCTTTTATACTGATTTCATTTATTCTCACATACATTTTACCCATCAATTCAAGGAATTCAACGTTTTAAAGGTAAAATAATAGCATACTCACATTCACAGTATCTAATTATAAACTTGAAATAAAATACCTTGTACGTTGAAAAGTACAAACTAAGTATTACCATGAAACAAAATATGTCGAAAAGCACTAACATCATCATTAAACCTACAATCGATATTATATCATTTGTTCGGAAAAATAATCACATTAGGGAAGGGGGGGGGGGGGGGGGGGGGGGGGGGGGGGGGGGGGGGTGGGGGGGGGGGGGCAGATAATCAGAACTCATAAAGTATTCGAAAAGTTTACGATTGTATGAATAGGGACTGAGGTTGTTATCTTTCAGATAATGTGGAAGATAGTTCCAAAGATGAGCAGCAGAGTAAGCTAAGCTTTTCTTGAATAAGTCAAGCCTAGGCTTGGGCACTTGTATTTTGTTAAGGCGTTGACTGCGTCTTTCATTGTATTTGAACATTGGCCACAGATATGTTGGAGCATTCTGTGACAGGATTTTGTGAAAAAAATTAGCTTTGTTGAACAAAAAGCGCTTTCTTAGAGGCAGTATTTTGAGATCTTTATATAGATCTACACACTGTGTTTGGCAGTTGTCAGAAACTAGACGCACTGCACGCTTTTGTAGTGAATGGAGTCTTTTTGTGTTGGACATAGAACAACCATCCCAGATTGTGGAGCAATAGTCAAGGTTTGTTTGTATGTGGGATATATAGAATAATTTTCGTGCATCTTCATCTAGAAAATGTTTGATTTTAGCTAACTGGTAAACTTTCTGTGCCGTTTGCTTTGTCAGTGCATGAACATGTGAGTTCCAATTTAGATGCTGGTCAACGACTATTCCTAGAGTTTTATGTTCATTAACGTTTTCAATTGGTGATGTACCAATATAGATCTGAAGTGTTGTTTTCTCTAAATTTTGTAATTTTTGTCTAGTTGATATTAACATGCACTTTGTTTTAATTATATTAATTAGCATGCGATTTCCGATGCTCCACTTAATCAGATTGTCTGTATCTTTTTGTAACAATAGTTCGAGTGTGTTGCAACTTGTATCACTCGTGCAGACAGTACAGTCATCAAGGATGCGTGCTCGACGTGTAGTGGCAGGTCATTAATGTATATGGCAAAAAGTAGAGGCCCAAGAATAGAGCCCTGAGGAACGCCGGTATTTATTACGGTTGGGTTTGAGCAAGAGTTATTGTAAGAAACTACATGTTTTCTGTCTGACAGGAATGATTTAATTATCGTCACTAGTTGAAGGTTTACTTTTGATGTTTCTAGTTTTCTAATTAAAATAGCGTGATCTATCATATCAAATGCTTTTTTAAAGTCTACAAAAACTGCCCCGCATATGTTATCGTTATTAATATTTAAGTGCCAGTTGTCAATCCTCTTAGTTAGAGCTGTGTGACATGAATGTTTAGGTCTAAACCCCGACTGACTATCAATTAGCAAGCCGTTGTTAACTAGGTGTTGTAGTGTTATTTTATGTATGTTTTTTTCTAGTGGTTTGGATAGCGATGATATTAAGGAGATTGGCCTATAGTTACCAAGGTTATTATAGTAGGATGAGCCAGCTTTTAAGAGAGGATATACCTTAGCGACTTTAAAGTGCCACGGAAAGTAAATCCGTGCGATACATTGATTGTATATGTATGTAAGCGAATCACTAATAGCTGGAGCCGCATAACGCAGTATTCGATTACTGACTCCGTCAAGTCCTGATGAGTTATTATCTTTAAGTCGTAGAAGATAGTTATACACTTCATTAACTGTCATAAACGGAATGTTGGATGGGATTGTGTTGGTACATTTGTTCTCACAAAATACTGACAGCCTGCCTAAGTCACAAGGTGAATTTGGTATTGTAGATTTAAGACTGTTTATGTCTGCCTGAAGGTAATTACTGAAGTCTGTGCAAGTAAATGAAGTATTAGGGGTTGACGAGACTGACAGATTTCGCTTGTTCGCCAAGGTGTTGATTGCTTTCCATATATCTTTACTGTTTGTTTTGTTCTGAACCAAATTTTGAAAGTAATTTCTTTTTTCTCTACGAATTAAATATTGCACGTTGTTCCTCTGTGCTCTGTATAAGTTAAAGTCCCTGTTTTTGTGAGCTTGATCTCTCTCTGCCTCTTGGCGTCTAGCACTGCTTGTGTGATCCAAGGAGATTTGACCTGTCGTTTCACACGAACTTCTTTAGTTGGTGCGTGGTTATCAAACACACAAAGAAAGATACGTGTCCAATGGGCAATGGCGTCATCGGGATCAGAAAGCTGGTAAACACTGGCAAGAGGTGCAGTTCGCAAATCATGTAAAAATAGTTCACGGTTGAAATTTTTAAAACCTCTAAATTTAATACTGATATGTTTATTTCTTGGAGCTTTATATTTATTCTTTGATCACGTGCAACGTATAGGATAGTGGTCACTCATCGCGACAGTAGGAACAGAGCATTCTATAGTGTTTTCTGCACAGGTGACGTAGATGTGATCAATTGTTGTGGATGATGCATTTGTTTAAAATACTTTATCCATCACAGTGGTGAAATCTTCATATCAGATGGCTCCTGCACTGAGATTTCTATAAAGATACCCGACTAGAAATTGTACCTGAGTCGGTACTTTTATTTCTAACCATATGCACTCGGTCTCTGCTGTCTCTAAATCGCTTCTGTGGCGATAACTAATAGAAGTGGAAATATATACTACTATACCTGTTTCTAGCTTTCTACTTGAGTCTCGCCGAACTGTTTTAAAGCCTTTTAGGGCAATTTCATCATCTGATATTTTGTCGTTTAAACGACTTTCGGAAAGTCAAAAACATGGAAATTTTTATTCAGAATTTGTGTAAGCCCAGGAAGTTTGCCTAATAAATGGTAAATGTTCAGGTGGCCCAGCCGTAGACCATCCTTAATTAGCCATTGTGTCTGATAGGTATGCATTTTATTTTGGCGAGTAAAAAAGGAAAATAACAAAAGCAATTTTAAATACGAAACCCGCGAAAATTTAAACTAATTAACGTCACCAAGTAAGTGAAAATACAAATGTTAGTACTTAACGTAAGAACACTTGGTACAAGTATTGCTAAAAAATTACAATTAATTGAAATTGTCAGTAGTATATTAAAATAGTCACACAACAGTAGGCACGCACGTTTTCACACTAAAACACTAAAATTCTAACAAAGTAATTAAGCAACACTGAGAGAATACGAATTTAAAAAGTAAATAAAATAAAATAAAATAAAATCTTGCAAATTATAAAAAAAAAAACTGTCCAGGGCCTGTAGCCAATGAAATTAGAGTGTTTTGAGAAAGTAACAAAGTACTTATTACTTTATGCGTCACAGTAATCAACTAATTTTTCAGGGGAGAGACGGCTTTGGTCGTAGGGATTAAGTCCATAAAAATAAAATAAAAACACATGAGTGGATTCATCATCGATAATGGAATAATGTCAGGTATATAGTAGGGCCCGCGTTGCACAGACATCATTAGTGCTTGGCTGAGTGACGCAGGACTGAATTGCATCAGGTAGCCAAGTTATGGGTTCCACTGAGCACGACCAGGAAGGCTACGGGAGGAATCATGACGACTGTAGATTTTGTCTGCAGTGGTTCCAACACTTGTAGGAGATTTTTGGGTCTGAGACATTGTGGCACTGTTTGTTGAACTGTCATATAATGTGTGTGTGAGGGGCTGTCTTATAGATAGTGGAGGAAACATAACATCGTAACGTTCGGCTTCCTGGCTGTAGGTGGCGTTCTGTTTGTTGTTAGGTAATTTGTTGGTTACGGGAGCGCTTCTTTGAGGGGCGGGTAAGGTGTGTTGTGCATTTTTATGAAGGGCTGATCTCATGGTAGATCGGTTTGTGTTCTTTGTGTCTGGGGGGTTGTCGTGATGCGTTCGCTGCGGGTACTTGATGTTTTTTGCTAGGATGCTGCTACCTAGTTTTGATGTATGTATTTGATCTATGTACAAGTAAAGGCGTTTCTTTGGTGCTCCAGAGTTGCTTGTGAAGAAAGGAGCGTTGTTGATAAAGCCAATGTTGTTGTGTTCACAATAGCTCTGGAGTGTCTTGTTGTTGGTGTCGGCTGCGCGACGTTGGAAGCCATAGCAAGGTGGAATAATGGATGACATAAAAATGGAGGTGTTAGGAAATTTTTGTTTAATTGTAGTGGTCAGTTTGGAAATCGCCGAAGGGCTAACGCTGTGTCCATTCATTATATCGTTGATCCCTACATGTACTGTTGTTCTTGTAATGTTATGATGTGTGTCGAACCTATTAATTCTATCAATTAATCTTTCAGTTCCAGCGCCAGGTATCGCTAAAATTGAGACAGTTTCCTCTTTAGTAGTAGACATCCGATCATTGTATATGCCTTTTAGGAGAGAGTCGCCAATTATAACATATGTTGCTTTACTTCATGGTTGTTGACTCGGCTTTCGTTTTGATTCTTGCTGCCGCCATTGATTTTCCTGGTGGGAATCGTCCTGAATAGTCTGGGTGTTTTCATCGGGTGGTTGTGGTGTCATTATCTGATCTGGTAGCGGCGTTAATGCCTGTTCATTTTGTACTGAACTCTGGTTAAGGGCGGTGAACCTGTTGCTTACTTTTACACAAATAAGGTAAGCTTCGTGCGCACGTGTATCCTCAACATTTTTGGTGTTACATTGGTGCTGTTTGCGGCGTTCGTTTGATATATGTTCTTTGGAGGGATCTCCAGAAGCTTCAGGTACTATAAGAGGATGTTCCGAGTGCTTTGTTTTATAAATAGAAAAATCGCTTCGTAGTTGCTCAACGACGTGTTTCATATTGGCATTATCTTCTCTCAGATGTAGTATTTCCTTTTTGAGTAGTTCGTTTTCTGCGCTGATCGATTTATTGACATTAGTCTTCAGATCGGCAATTAGTGTTCGAAGGGTGTCCTCCATTTTGAGCATCAGCTCCTGACAGCACTGCGCATTTATCATGTGAGTGACTTCTGTTTGATTTTCCCGTGATGTTTCATCTGTTTGTGTGCTAGTTTCTTTAGGGCCCACTGGATATTCTATGGCCAGCATAGGTTGAGAAAATGGAGTATTTGCTGCTGTGTCGCTCATTGGAAAGTCGCGTGCTGTGGGAGGCAAAGTAGATGTATTTGTAGGAGAGTGTATGCTAGAGTTAATGTTGATGATTTCGCTGTCAGCAGATGAGACGCTGGCAGCTGATGATATGATGTCTATTGCGAGCTGGGGTAAACATATTGTCGAGTCCAATTTTGTGGTACAAATTATGTTTTGTGAAGACTCATTTAAACTGACAAAGTCCGTTTCCTGCCATAACTCAATAACAGTGGCAGTTCCTTAAACCATTATCTTGTTTTTTGTATGATAAAGGTGCACAGATAGTAGTAGTTTTGTGATGAAATCTTCTACAAAGACACCTTGTTTATCTGCTCTCATCTCGACATGGTCATTCTGGTAGTATTTGGTACACGTTGTGCGAAATGCCTCATAATGATATGTATTGTGGAAGAGTACAGTAGCACATTTACCGTCATTTGCTATTTTAAAGGTTAAATCCGACTCTTTGTTAAATCCCTGAAGTTTAACGCGAAGAGCTCTGTTTTGGTCTAAGGAGTAATTTTTGATCGTGGTCGGGCGCAATCTACAGTCCCTAGCAGCTTTCGTTACCTGCGAGCCATGGCCGATCTCTAAGTATGACATGTTTACATGCCCGCTGGGATTAATTGCCAGTGAAATACATTGATCTGCTGGAAACTTTATCTGTTTAAGAGGGGCTAGTAGCCAAGAAAATACACCGTCTCTACCGATATAAAAATTCCTGATACGAAGACGCTGTTGTCCCCGCTCGCCATGATCACATTACATGCTTGAGGGCGGACAAGCCCTGTGATTTAGCATTGTCTATTGTTCTCTAGCCAGAAGGTCACCGTCAGAGTTTGGAATGTGTTACAGTAGTTTTCCATATATCGACAAATGGTGGCAAGACACGATGAACGCTTCTACCGTCATTCCATACAGAAAAAACACAATATTTATACGTGAATTTAACACAATTACAAAATAAACTATTTCATTATATGTCAAACAAAACCGCCAACACATGGATGTATAAACCATCCATTTTAAACGGGAACAACTGCAATAAAATATCCAAAATGTAGAGCAAAATAAAAACACGTCCGCACGAAGAACAATTTGTAGTTGTCGTGCAAGGGACATGTCTTTGACCAGTGTTATATCATCTCTTCGGTAATTATTTGACTTTATATATCAAATGTCTTGTCGGATGTCCCCGTGCTCTGTATCCGATCTAGTCCTGTTGAATGCTAGTATCTAGGTAAGTTTAACACTCATAGATTTAAACACTCACAGAAATAAGAAACTGAAGACACAACTTGGAACACACCATTTTAAGATAGCACAAACTAACTGTACAGAATGTCTACAAGATAATAATATAGAGAATTTCCTACTGAAATATAAGAGATTAGAAGAACAGAGAATACCAGTAATACATTATTTACAGGCATGTAAGTTACACATAACTGTAGAACGAGTTTTGAGAATAGACAGCACGGAAAACTATACGATATTGCACAACAGTATTTAACAAGCACAAATATCAATATAGAAAAAAGTAAATACAAATATTAAAGGAATATCAAGTTCTAAAACAGATTTAGTGATACATATTACTGTTAGACGGAGAGTAAAATATACAAGCACATAAATCCAGCTTTCACATCCAAACCTTTCTTGATTGTTCATATACCAACATTGTAAAGCATAATTAATCAGAATAAATTACCATTTTAAAAAAGAATACCAAACACTATATTGGACATTTTCATTTACGATATATATAAATAACCAGGAGAGATAATGTCATAGCGGCTATTAACCATACCTCCACCATCATCATCATGTGACAATAAATAACCAGGAGAGATAATGCCATAGCGGCTATTAAATACCTCCACCACCACCACCATCATCATCATCACCACCACCATCATCATCATGTGACAATAAATAACCAGGAGAGATAATGCCATAGCGGCTATTAAATACCTCCAACATCATCATCATCAGCATTACCACCACCATCATCATCATGTGACAATAAATAACCAGGAGAGATAATGCCACAGCGGCTATTAAATACCTCCACCATCATCATCATTATCACCACCACCATCATCACCACCACCATCATCATCACCACCATCATCTTCATCAGCATCACCACCACCATCATCATCATCAGCATCACTACCACCATCATCATCATCAGTATCACCACCACCATCATCACCATCAGCATCACCCTCACCATCAGCATCACCACCACCATCATCACCATCACCCCCACCATCATCATCATCACCACCACCATCATCATCACCACCACCATCACCACCACCACCCTCATCATCATCAGCATCACCACCACTATCATCATCAGCATCACCACCACCATCATCATCATCAGCATCACCACCACCATCATCATCAGCATCACCATCATCACCACCACCATCATCATCATCATCATCACCACCACCATCATCACCACCACCATCTTCATCATCATCATCATCACCACCACCATCATCACCACCACCATCTTCATCATCAGCATCACCACCACCATCATCACCACCACCATCATCATCATCACCACCACCATCACCACCATCATCACCACCACCACCACCATCATCATCACCACCATCATCACCACCACCATCACCACCACCACCATCATCACCACCACCATCATCAGCATCACCATCATCAGCATCACCACCACTATCATCATCACCACCACCACCATCATCACCACCATCATCATCATCACCACCACCACCATCATAATCACCACCACCATCATCATCACCACCACCATCTTCATCATCAGCATCAACACCACCATCATCACCACCACCATCATCATCAGCATCACTACCACCATCATCACCACCACCATCATCATCACCATCATCACCACCACCATCATCATCATCTGCATCACCACCACCATCATCATCATCATCATCACCATTCAGCTTCCCAAGGATCATAGGCCTTCAACAAAGTCTTCCTGTCACGTGTCATCAACTAAAGTTCTTTCCAGTCTTCTTCATCCCCTTTCATTTCTGATTCCAATTCTCTTCTCCGAGTGTACTTCCTCTACTTCTGTCTTCCTCTACTTCTGTCTTCCTCTACTTCTGTCTTCCTCTACTTCTGTCTTCCTCTACTTCTGTCTTCCTCTACTTCTGTCTTCCTCTACTTCTGTCTTCCTCTACTTCTGTCTTCCTCTACTTCTGTCTTCCTCTACTTCTGTCTTCCTCTACTACTGTCTTCCTCTACTTCTGTCTTCCTCTACTTCTGTCTTCCTCTACTTCTGTCTTCCTCTACTTCTGTCTTCCTCTACTACTGTCTTCCTCTACTTCTGTCTTCCTCTACTTCAGTCTTCCTCTACTTCTGTCTTCCTCTACTTCTGTCTTCCTCTACTTCTGTCTTCCTCTACTTCTGTCTTCCTCTATTTCTGTCTTCCTCTACTTCTGTCTTCCTCTACTTCTGTCTTCCTCTACTTCTGTCTTCCTCTGCTTCTGTCTTCCTCTACTTCTGTCTTCCTCTACTTCTGTTACGCTGGGGTTTCCTGTGCAAGAACTGGCTTATTGAATATACAATCTAAATTACGGACACTATACTCGTACATCCTAATTATAAACCATCAAAGATTGATCAGGACGTTTTCTTCATCAATTTAAAAAAAAAGACTGCATTTTGACAAGGTTTTCACACAATTTATTTAAATTAATATGACAGACAATAGCTATGTGGTAACTTTAACTCCCCCAGGATTCAACAGTTTGTGCGTGCCCATTTATTATAACAAAGGCGGACAACAAATGAACAAAAGTCTACTGTCTGTCACATGAGGGGAAAGAATGTTACCTGCAAGCAAATGGTTACATTCAAACACAATCAGCTGTAACTTGAAATTGGCATGTATTTGTCACGTTGTATTTGTCACAACATGGCTTTGTTGTCACAAGAACTTTGGGGTCATTAGTCACACGAAGAATCGTTCTTGATGTCACACGAACTATGTGGTCATTATTCATACGAAGATTCTAGATGTCACGCGAACAAACACCTTCGCTGCAAGATATTACCAGGAGCATTGGAATGTGCGTGACAGATCAAATTATACGTGTCAAGTAATACTTTAGCGTGGACAAAAATCCGACATGAAAACATAACAGGGAGAGTTGTTTGTACATTTCTAATCTTCAACACAGCTGTGCGTAACACATTATTCAGGAGGGTTTGAGGGCGTTTTTGCTGATATGGGATTTTATTTTAAATTTAAATAATAGTGTAACAAAGGTTAAGGTCGAGTAGTGTCATATGAGATACTGCAGTTGGGGAGTAAAGTGTTAGTAACTTCACATAAAAACTTCATGACGTAAGGTGACCTGTTCCCTTCCTCACTGCGGTTGCTTTCCCTTATCAAGAGCGGAATCAGATACCAATTTACAGTTGGGTAAACTGGAGAGTGACGCTGCCAAGTTTCAAAGAGAGTAACTTTGTCTCAAGAAACACGCGACGTAACCACTCGCACCACTAAACGCTGTACTGATGCAAAAAAACATTTCATATTCTGGATCGTTGTGTCACTGTGGGGTTTGCCCAAGCATTATTCATGCTATTGTTAAGGTGAGATAAACAGTTAGGACAGCTCACAAGAGAAAATTATGAATGAAAATAATAATATTGCTAACTGACAACGGTTCAGAATACCGGTTCATGTTAACTAATAGTGAGTGATTATAGTGAGTTGTAAATAGAAAGTTCGAGAACAAGAAAAAAAAGGCTTGACCAATAAATTCAAGTAAAAAGATTTGGGTCAGCGAATCAGAAGAGTGGCAAGAAAACACACCACGAAAAATGACCGATGACAGGCAGTCCTGAGTTGTGCTTCAGGAAGAAGGTGTGATCGCTGTGCGGACAAGATGAACCTTCTGTGGTCTTACAGATAGGGTTTATGTGAGTATGTTTAGATGTCCAGCCGTCACTAGCCAGTGTTATTCTATCGGGAGATAGTTTGATTTGATTCTGTGGTTCACAGTTAAGGTGTATTTCTCAAAGGAGATCAGCGTTTATGCTGTGTTTTTTGTAAGTACTGAACTATGATTATATTTTGCACAGAGCAGAATTTTGTTTACAGGAGAATCTTGCAGAAGCACGATTTGCCAGTTCATTACGAGAACTTTACGACTATGTACCAAGAAAAACGGATGGTTATAACGACTATGTGTAAAGTACCCAAAAGGCTGTAAACATTTGAAGGAAACTAGAGATATTATAGAGGAGCCATATTGAACAAGGTTTGAAGTATCCAGAATTGCATTTGATTTTCAAGAAAAAGTGAATGTCGACTTTTATAGAAGAACTTCAAATATGCTCTCTCACTTGTAAGTATCAGAAGGGTGTACATACAATTATTTATGCATGAGATGAATTTTGTTGCTAGGAGCAGTTATAGAGACCTGTCTGACCAGTTCGTCGAGGAAGATTTTTAAGTAACAAATAAAGTATGGAATGTTAATAAAGAGCATTAGTATATGAGGAAATAGGAGCAGGTTTTGGGAAGACTAAGGAAGTCTACAGGAGAAAAGAATAAGTTAAAGAGGAATACGGAAGTTACAAGACATAGAATTCATGTATGAGTTAACCTGAGGTACAAAGACCCAGTAAAGGCCTCTATGCGAACTCTATCATTTGAATAACTCATTATATGTGTTGTTTTATTAAGTTATTACAAGTTTTGAAGGATCAGAATGAATTTGATTTCATCTTTATGAGTTGCTGATTGTATGCCATGAACATTTAAACTACCACTATACGAAGTCACTATTAACATCAAAGAAGGAACTGAACGAACCTGAAGTATACAAGAAAAAGATTAGAGTATCATCCAGAAATTTACACCTCTGGCGGAGATGGCCAGTAATGATATCAACTAAATAACTTGGAAGATAACTCAGAGAGAAAGAAAGAACTTGTAAAACATATACGTACGCTATGACACAACTCTAATTGATGCCGTAACTAGCCAGGTTACAGTTGTCTGCAACCTGAAATAGCTTTCTGTACATTTCGCACAACATGATATATTATACAATTAGACACTAAGGCTGCATGATGCCACAGGAATCCTTGCGAACCCTGAAAGTAGAATGTGAAGCAATTAAATTACAACGCAAAGCAACTTTAATATATATATATATATATATATATATATATATATATATATATATATATATATATATATATATATATATATATATATATATATATATATATATATTTATATATATATATATATATATATATATATAGGGTGTTTATAACGTCGCTGTGCAGTGAATTTGAAAAATATTTTAGCAATTACGTCACGAATGATGCAAAGTTACGTCATGATATTCTGTGTAGTGTCTAGATGAATAATAAAATCTACGTTACAATTTTTTGGGCGTCTTTAAAGCCCCAATTGAAAACCACATTTCTGGTGACGTAGTCTCGCCCGGGCGAAAATTTCACTGCACAGCGACAGTAGTATACAATGCGCAACTTAGGTCGCATTATGGAGGAGCAATGGAGGAGCGATGGAGGAGCTATGGAGGAGCTATGGAGGCGCAAGATGGCGGACTTGAGATAACAAGAAGAGGTTATTTTTAGAGGTATTTTTAGATAACAAGGAGGTGACTTTTATATATATAGTAATATGTTTTAGATAACAAGACGAGGACAATAGTTAGAGATATATTTAGACATTAGTCAGAGTTGAGATAACAAGAAGACGATATTTATACGAATAGTTATTTTACAACAGTTAGACGAACAGTTATACGAACAGTTATACAAACAGTTATACAAACAGTTATACAAACAGTTATACGAACAGTTATACAAACAGTTATACAAACAGTTAGACGAATAGTTAGACATATATTTTACAACAGTTAGACATATATTGAGACACACGAACAGTTAGACATACAACAGACGATATAGGTAACAAAAAGGTGTTTTAGTTAATATAGTTTTTATTTTGTCAAATACTAAAGGGCAACTCTCAATCGCTTGGTAGGTTTCTTCTTCTGCTGTGGTAGATTAGGGACATCGGTCAGGTCTGTGGTGGGAAACCAACTCTGGTCTGGTGATACTGGACAGTTAGAGCTCATGTATTCGTCAAACAGGTTAGTGAAGGTGGTAGGTTTCTTCTGCGCTGGTAGATTGGTGACATCGGCCAGGTCTGTGGTAGGAAACAAACTCGGTTCTGTTGGTTGGTAACAGCTAAGTTGATGTACTGATCAAACGTGGTTCCAGTAGTAGGATAGGTATCCGTGCTTGGTGGCTGTAATCGGTCAAATTCGGCGAGGATTTCGCTCTGTAATGTCATTAAATGGTCAAACTCGGATCGAGTTAACGTAATGCCGTGTATGGTAGGAAATTTGAGGTAGGATTCACCAAAATATCTTCGCACGTGCAGTAAAGGTTGGCCTCGGTAAACACTTACAGACGCAGCCTTCAGACCACTAGCCAAAGGCTTAAGCATTTCATCACTTCTCTTGATGTAGACCCAGTTGGTGGGAGCAGTCATTTTCAACGAGGTGTAGATTATCAACGCTTGAATAAAGTGTCTTCCGTTTATATGCAGGAATACCAGTTCAATCTGGGTTTTTTTAGGCGTGCCTTAGCTAGGATTTGATTCGTCGAACATCGATCGTGTGTTAACCAGGACGTGATTCGTCGATGTATTGCGTGGGAACAATGACACATGGCCGTATTGGGGAGAAACCCGATAGCGAAAAATACACACACCTGTCTATTGATTTCGTCCCTTGTTTATGAAAGTGGGGTTGAGTTTCGCTAGCCAGGGTCTGACTAAGCGCGTAATTAATCGATCGTTGGCGTGTTGTCTAACCGAAAAGGGTAGTAGGACCCGCTGCATAGTACCACCTCGTGTTTTGATCAAGATGAAATAAATGGCGTAGAGCCCACAAACGTTGGTAACTACATCTTGTAAATGTCTGGCGTTGTAGTTAACAGGTCGAGTAGAGTTTCTGGTTATAAAATTAATCAAGTCCGAGTGTGTAGGTGGTAGTCCAAAAGAATCAAAATATTCAAAAGTACCAAGTCCGTTATAATATAGAGCGACCCAGTGGTCACCGGGGCGATAGCTAGGGTCAGTAGTGATGACGAAAGCAGCCGTCTTGGTCGGATCGATGCATAGAGGTAATTGGTCACGAGCTAACACTTTAACGAGCCCAGTTCGTTTAACAAATATGTCTGACAGGAGGATGGTGCGTATCTCGTCTGTATTCATTGTCTAAGTGGTGTAGTCTGTCAAAACTTGGCGGGATTTCGAGATCTCCAAGATCGAGTCTTGCTCGGCGTAGACGAGAACCTGTAATGGTTCGGGTGTGACCTCGGCGAATTTAAGTTCTACTGAGACTGGGCCCGACTTGGCCATCTCAAACTGGTCACCGTCTAGTAGACTGGGGGTGAGGTCAAAGGCGTATAAGGCGTAACCGTGCTTAAAATGTCTATACTCGAGGTCGTTGCCGGCGTCTTTACCAACCAGTCCCATAGCTAGATTCGTCGCGAAGAAGGCTCTCACGTACTGGTTGTGTTCATAATCCATGGACAAAGGCTTGCCACTGACGGTTCTGCCGTCCGCACTGACATTCAAATATATCAGACCAAAGGTAGCGAAATTGAACGGATTAGCCGTGTACGACCCGTTAAAAGCGGACGAAGTGACTAGTCCAATCACGATCCGTGTAGGTGTTTTTGACTGAGAAACAGATTATCCTGCATGTGCGATAGCATACCTCTAGGGATAGAGAAAGTTTTTAGCACAACTCGTTTCAAGGGGTACTTGGCATTACCTCGCACCAAGGCTTTCTCGTGGGCTAGAGAGACGGCGGGGTTTAATTTGGCTTTCCGGACAACCAAGGCCGCATAAGTTATAACAGATTTATATCCAGCGGTGGGGTCGTGTCCCAGCACGTTGAAGGCATCTTTAGACGGGGTGAGTTTTACTTTAACTGTCACACCATTTAACAGGTAACGATCTTGAGCAAAGATATCTGAATGTAAACGACCCATCATATCAATCTCCTGAGATCCAGCCGCTATATGTCGACGCAGTCTTAACCCGTTGTTATTGTCACCAATTGTGTCCGTAATAAAATTTGGCGTGTCTTTGTAAAACAGAGCCGATGTCAGATGGCCTCGTTTGGGTTCCTCCCCGTAATTCAACGTGGCTTCGATGTAAGCTCTATAAGGGTAGGTGTTCTCGCTGGGTGTAATCAGCGTGTCGTTCAGTAAAACGTCGACTTGGGAGAATAAACTGTGCAGGTAATAGTTGATCGGGGCCACCTCCGCATCAGCGGGTAATGCGCCGCCATTAGCTAACGTAACTTTGGCGCGCACGTGCAGAAAAGTATTGAACAAATCTAGATATTCCTCACCGTTTCCCGAAATTACAAATTCCACCGGGGCTCCGGGGGCTAAGGCGGCCAATGGATGTATCTCCACAAATTGTCCCTCTTCTACGGCTGTCTGCGTTGGTGGTACGCTAAACAAATCTAGACCACTGTGAAGACACTCGCACGAGCTGGGGTGAATAAGCGCCATCATTCAAATATATCAGAGTACCTTCGCTTCTTCTGGTGAGAATGAGAAGACCGAGCTCGGTTACTGCGTTTTATTCGTTTCGGCTCGCCATTTCTTTCTTTCTTTTTCTTCTAAGCCCGCTACCCGATTGGTTAGTGGTGAGGTGTTCAACCGCTCCCTGTAATAAACGTTGACCCGACTCCTTGGCTCGTTCGCGAAATGCCTCGCCAACATTTCTGTCGGCTAACGCATCGCTCGCGACCTGTACACCGGTCCCAAGCCCTTCTCTGAGTAAAGCTTTGCCTCCAGTTTTTAACCATGGGAGAACCATGCGACCGAGCCAGCCGAAAAAACTACCCAAACCATGTCCTCTTTGACTTCTGCCTCCGATAAACACTGACATCCCATGACCAGATTGGTTGCAGTAAAACTCCTCATACATCTTGGGGTTTCTTCGAATGGGTACGTGTCTGACCATTTTTTTCTAGTCAAAATCAAACCGTCTGTGAGTTCTGAAGTGTAGTGTCAACACCGAAGCTCCGCTAGTGAATGGGATAGTCTTACCCTGATCGTTAGTTAAAAGGATTTCCACCGCGTCAAACGAAAAACGGCTCAGGGGTACGTAGTGGGGTTTGTCGTAAATCCTGAAAACAGAAGCAGTAGTCCTATCCAAAATAGGAACAATCCGTAACAAAGGGACAGAGGCATCTCCAACCGGTCTCGCCGCTACGAGATCGCAGTACACGTACACATTTTTCATGCCGCTATCCATTTGTACTTCAGTCTCGCCTCGTAGTATTGGGTCAATGTCTGTGGCGAGCGAGGCAGGAAAACCTAACATGTGTTTCAACGTCTCGCTAATTCTAACTTCAACCTCCGGATCATACAGATTCAAGGTGGCCTTATTATTGTTAAAATGGAATCTAACTCGGGCTTTTTCATCCACATCCGTGGCTAAAAGCAAACGATTCAACTCGTCGATCAGCGTGTCGGGTGACGTGTATAGACCAGCGGGCAACGTGAGTAGTATAGACTCATCTTCTTTGTTGGGAAAGTAATGTATCCATACATCATCCTCTAGCACGTTAAAATACCTTTTGGGAAATTGAATCTCAACCAAACCGACCTCGTAACGCGAAGTCAAGTCTATAGTCTGTGGCAATTTGACGAAAAAGTGACCGGCGTTATTGTTTGGGTATATTTTCATCGAGGCATTGCTGGGTAAAGTCACGTAAAAATTCATCCTATCTTAGGGTTAGGTAACATGTAACCCAGACAACTGCTCATTAAAGCGATCCAAAACTTGCCGTCTGGTCCCTCTGCGTTGCTCCGACTCAGATTGAATAACGAGACACCGATGACGACATATATAACGATCATCTGACAGATGAAAACGATCTCTAGTCGCGGGACTAGTTTCCCAAAAAAAATCCAGAACGAGGTTCTCGCGGTCTTGGGCGGGGGTGGCCTCAAAACTGGGGTGCTCACATCTTCTTCAATATCCATCAGTCTCGATATCTCGCTAGCTGTTTGGACGAAATCCAGCTGCTGAATGACGAGTTATAACCGAACCATTTGACTAAATATTCTTTTACACCCCTGACACCACGGCGTTCCTCCAAAATGGACTCGATTCGATAAACTATCTTGTCTCCGACTCGCTGTAGCTCTTCTTGTTAAAAAGAACCTTTCAATTCCTCACCCGAATCATCTTTAAGGACGTACGTGACCGGTCTTGTTTGGTTTAGTCGACTGATCGTAAACAACTCTTCTGTCCACGCCGGCGTATAACCCTTTTTAAAAGTTTGTCTAGCTTGGGCGATCCGCACGCGATCACCGGGTTTAAAATAGACTTTTCTCCCGATGACTTCAGGGGTCGAATACAAAGTACGCCACACTTCTTCTTGATTGCTCGGGGTAACTTCCACCGGTGCCATCTTAATACTCCGATGATACGAATAATTGTAGTTGTGGACCAGTTGTTGTATCACGTCGACGTAGCGAAGACTGTTGGTTTTGGTAAAGTAACGCCACGTTTTTTCTTTGAGGGTTCGATTAAACCTCTCGACGATAGCTGCTTTGGTATCCTCATTCTCCGTAGTGAAGAAATGGACCCCTTCGTCTTTAAGAAACTTTAAGAATGTTTTGTTGACAAACTCACTGCCTTTGTCTGTTTGAAAATTTATCGGTTTGCGACTGTTAAAAATTGTCTTTACCGCTGCTACTAACGCTGTCACAGTCTTGTTTTTCAGAGGAACAGCCCAAGCGAATTTACTAAACACGTCAATACACGTTACTAGATAGGAATACCTATCGTTGAATCTTTTTAAACCTCGCATACACGTTACTAGATAGGAATACCTATCGTTGAATCTTTTTAAACCTCGCAAGTCAATTAAATCAGCCTGGAACTGTTGATCGATACCTCCTGCAATGGTCGTACGTCGTTTAAATTTTCTGCGCACCGGCTTTTGTAGGTTGTAGGTGTCCTGATGGCCTAACCACTCTTTAATTTTTTTACGACTAAGTTTGGTGCTACGTTGTAAGGGGGCGATTCCGCCATAAGATCCAGATCGTTTTGGGTCGTAGTAATGCTGTTTTAAAATCTTATTCACTTCTTTGGCCATGGTTCCCACTTTGGTGTCTTTTTCATTCTTCTGAGCGAATACGACGATGATTCTCGCAATTTACTGGCCACCACCTTTTTTCGATTAGTGGGTGTGACGGGTGGGGACTGAGGAGTTTTGTCCACGACCTCCTCTTTAAGTACAGTAGATTGTTCGCTGGTTTAAAATGGAGACTTAATATCCACGAGACCCAGAGGTACGTGTCTGTACTGTTCTAGTCGAGTCAAATAACGCTGTAATGTTTGTTGATAAAGTCTAGCCTTGTCACCGAGTGGCAGATCTTGTCGATCCAAGACTAGTTGCATTTGACTGTCCAATTCTCCCAAGTTATCTCTTAGCGCATCGGGTGGTCTATAAGGTTTTTCTAACAAACGAGGATCCATCAAAATCATTTTTTAGCCATCTAAAAGAGCCCTTTTAGTACAGATAGTATTGGGCCAAGGAGAGCCGATAAGAAACCTCCAGTTTGTAAAAATTGTTTCCGTCCTTTTAGCGAGAATTTCTTCTTGCTAAGCGCTCGCAGGATGTTTTTGTAACGACGCATACGTCTCTTCTGAGGAGGTGTCAGTGTAACGTTACCTTTTAAAACGTTGTGACAACATTCGCAGAGTGTTCCTACCAGCTCGGGTGATGCTGTTTTCATAACAGCCTTGATGACTGGTGGTTTGGCTGTACGTAGACATTTTAACATCTCAGCATGTCTTTTTACTTTTTCTCCCATCTCGTTACTTGGGTACGTAAACAATTTGTTGATCCTCTGGGAAGATGCGCGAACGAAGCCTTAAATTGTCTGGTGTGTCTTGACGAAGATCAATTAGCAAATACCCATGTGGAACCGATGTTGCGTCTTTAAAACTCTCCTGGACATAGGTAGTTTGACCTGGGTACATCTGTTTGGCTAGATTAACAATCTGAGATCCATCGCGTGGATTTTTGAAAAGTACTATGTAATGAGAATTCAAACTAATGGTTCTGTGTTCTTTGTTCTTGCCAAATAAATTTTGCACGAGATAAAATACGCTTACATTTTTATGATGAGACTTTTTTGTGAATAATTTAGTTACACGTTCAACTGTTTCGTTCATGAGGTCATCGATAATTACCAACCGTCTCTTATCACCTGTCCACTGCTCAATATCGGGCAGTCCTTCAATAAACTGAACTCCAGTCATTGAATTGTATAGAGGTTGCCACTCGCTGTAACAATATATAATCTCAACAGGGACGGCTGTTACCATATCCTTGATATGTGTTAGGAAACGCTGGACAAAAACAGTCTTTCCACTAAAACTAGGGCCTGAAATTAAACAGGTAAAGGGATGGACCCAACGTGTGTCCATATTTAATAATGCTAACTTTCACTTACAACCAGTTATTTTACATCAAAAGACACAACGTGCAAACATTGTGAGAACATAAGATTCGTGCTAAAAAATGTGAGAATCACTGATACCAACATGTATTGAGAATCACTGTTCAAGAATTTGAGAATCGTGCAAACATTGTGAGAATAAAAAAATGTGAGAATCGTGCAAACATTGTGAGAATCCCTGATACCACCATGTATTGAGAATCACTGATACCAACATGTATTGAGAATCACTGATCAAGAATTTGAGAATCACTGTGTGGTCAAGAACATGACAATCCCTAGGATATGTTATTCGGAAAACATAAATATCTTTGGGGGTTTGTTTTTTATACCGGGAGACATTTTTCTCTCTTTCTCTTTTAATATATATGTTTTAGATAAGAAAAAATGTGTGTCTCTTTCGCTACGAAAAGTCTAAAGAATATATTATTTTTGTAAAACATTTGTTAAAACGTACTCGGAAAGAAAAATCAGATACCTCTCTCTCTCTCTCTCTCTCTCTCTCTCTCTCTCTCTCTCTATCTCTCTCTCTTTCTCAACTTGTCTGTGTTTCTCTATTTATTTTTTGTAAAACATTTGTTAAAACGTACTCGGAAAGAAAAATCATATGCCTTTCTTTCTTTCTTTCTCTCTCTCTCTCTCTCTCTCTCTCTCTCTCTCTCTCTGTCTCTGTCTCTGTCTCTGTCTCTCTCTCTCTCTCTCTCTCTCTCTCTCTCTCTCTCTCTCTCTCTCTTTGTTTGGTACATTTCTTTTTAGTTATCATATACTTTAAAGCTTGCTTTTTAAAGATATCATTTGTATCTTATTAAGTTCTGGATATATTTTTGTTTAAATATTCAACACCCGTATTTTGAAACAATATATTTTTATATTCAGAGGGACATTATTCTAGTGTTTTATAAACCGATGTTAAAATATGTCTAATGCCTTTTCTTTCTCGATACATTTGTCTCATGTCACAAATAAATGTTCGCTAATGTGGAAGTTCCACAGGGTAATTCAAGTTATTCACAGCTGTGGCTAGGTAAACAATTACTAACGAGTTTTCGCTATTGATCAATACTCGTACGTGTCAAACGAAAGACGAATGACCAACAGTATTGTTTGTATAAGTATTTAATTACAATGTGAAACAAGCTGTTTCAGAACACCTGTACTGAGTAAACATTGTTGAGTTATTTCTTAACCCTGTCCCGTTATTGGTACGTGCCAATTTATAACTGTTTGCGAGCAGGGTAACAGGGGGGTAAACCTTAGAGTCGTTGAACCGTGTTACGCGCGAAACACGCGCTCACTTTTTTGTAATATAGTGACGGATATTGTATCTAGACAGCTCATTAATTTATCAGAACCCGAAGCGGACACATCTCTGAAAGATCAAGCCTTCTGAAAGAAATCACCCTTCTCATATCAATACCTGATAGTATGTATTCGTTTGTTAAATATATTTCTATCGTTTTTTGTATTTAAAAGACATATGTCTGTGAATTCGTATTTTGTGTTAGGATGTTAAATATTTAAACAAAAATATGTATCTGTGTATTCGTATGTTCTGTGTTAGGCTGTATATCTTTAAAAATATAAGTGTCTTCGTTAGGATACAATAAATATCTTTAAAAATATCTGTTTTTTCGTGTGTTAGGGTGTAAAAATATCTCTATTTAATAACATTATAAAATTAAGCATGCTTTGTGTTACTCATGTCTCTATTTAATAAAATTATAAAAAAGGTTTTAGTTGATTGTGTATTCGTGTGTTGTATTAAATATTTAAACAAAAAGATATGTCTGTGCGCTAGTCGGTGTTGCTAAAAATCTGTTTTAAAATATAAGTGTTTTCGTTAGGATACCATAAATAACTTTAAAAATATCTGTTTTCTATTTAAAAGATATGTCTGTGCACTAGGCAGTGTTGCTAAAGGCTGTTTCAGATTAGTCTAACTGTTAATATTTGTTTGTTAACGCAGCTCGTCACTTGTTATTTTTATCTGTTAAGATGTTAACTCAGATACTAAATTGTTATTTTTATCTGTTTTATGTTAAAGCCGGACATGTGTGCATATTTTTTTGATAAGACTTAACCGATTATGTACTAGGAAAAAAGACTAACACTTATCCGTGTTTCACCCCCTGTTGGTCATTTATGTGAGATTACTCAGCCTGGATTTCAACTGATGGTGCAATACTTTCTACAAACTAAACTCGCGCGTGAGGAATATTTTTGTGTGTTAACATGATAAAGAAATAAAGAAAATTAAAGAGAATATTTAGAACATAGCATATTTTTTAACAGTACTATACATGTAAAAATATAGAGATAATACAATCAACATATTACATTAAGTCACCCTGATTGAAACAAGTTCATATTTATATCTCCATTATTTTAAACGACAGATCAGGTCGTTGGGTCACGCACAGACTGGGTTTTTTAATCGATATCTTTCTGACAGCGCGCGCGCGGGGGCATTTCTTTCACATAGAATAAGAAATAACACTGTGTTTTATTCTCTCTCTCTCTCTCTCTCTCTCTCTCTCTCTCTCTCTCTCTCTCTCTCTCTCTCTCTCTCTCTCTCTCTCTCTCTCTTTCTTTTTCTTTCTTTCTTTCTTTCTTTCTCTCTCTCTCTCTCTCTCTCTCTCTCTCTCTCTCTCTCTCTCTTTCTTTCTCTTTCTCTCTCTCTCTTTCTCTCTCTATTTAACTGATTGATACATATATTTAATTTTATGTGTGAGTAACGTTTTCTTGTTTCTAATCAACAGATGTCACCAATTCAAGGCTACGTTTGTGGACAATGCAATAAATCTTTTACTCGTCAAAGCAACCTAACACGTCATATCTCCTCGGTCCATACAGACAAGAATCACCCCTGTCGTGTCTGTCCTCAAATATTTACCAGTCCTGAGGTACTCCAATATCATCTAGAGGTCTTTCATGGCCCAGCGGCCCCGAGATCCCCCACAGTGGAAGCCACTGCATCGAGGGCCTCTATTGTTAAAAACCTCTCAGTGGGGAGCATCACTGCACCGGCGGGTGCTACAAACCCCTCAGTGGGGACCACCACTGCACCGGGGGCCACTATTGTTAAGGGGAAGAACTACAGTGAAAACTAACTTTTGTTCTAATAATATGTTCAAACTTTTTATGTGCTCAATAGACACAGTGTATGTCCATGAACCAAATTCCACAGTTTATTTTGTTAAAAAACAAGTGGTTACCATGGTAACCAAAAAAAATATCCGCAATATTGGATTTTCACCACTTTTCGAGAGCTAAAAACTTATGGTTCCCATTGACCAAACTTTATCAAATTGCACACACATGTTGTGACTGACAATTAAAACAATTTTCATATGCTTTTTTGATAAGTTTAAAATTCTATTTTTAATGATTTTTTTAAAAATTACACTTTATTTGTATGAAAAAAATGAAAAAAAAATATTAAAAAAAATATATCAAAGCAAATTACCAAAATATAAAAAAAAAGCATGTGATAATTTAAAGGTATATATGTGTACTACATGCATGCCAAATTTCAGACTGATCTATTAGATAGTTTGTAAAAAATAACATTTTTTTGTTAATAAAATGTTAGTTTTGAGAAAAATGCACTTTAGTCACCGAGTGACTTGTTTTGTCCAATATGCTCCATTCTGGGGGGCTGAATGTGTTTAAAATCCTCCAGGACTATATGCTGCACATCCTTCAGCTTCTTGCAGCTTCTTCTCTCGCTTTTATCTTGCCTAATTTTTCTTCTTTCCTTCTACATGGTAACCCCCCAAAAAAAACAACCGCCATATTGGGTTTTTCACCAAATTTCAAGAGCAAAAATCTTATGTTTACCATTGACCAAACTTTATCAAATTGCACACACATGTTGTGACTGACAATTAAAACAATTTGTCATATGCTGTTTTTGATAAGTTTAAAATTCTATTTTTAATGATTTAAAAAACAAAACTATATCTGTATGAAAAAATATTTTTTAAAAATTTATAAAAGAAAATTACCAAAATATCAAAAATGCAGATGTGTTACTTTAAAGATATAGATGTGTACTACTCATGATTATTTTGATAAGTTTAAAATTCTATTTTTAATGATTTAAAAAAAACAAACTATATTTGTATGAAAAAATATTTTTAAAAATATTTTTTAAAAATTTATAAAAGAAAATTACCAAAATATCAAAAATGCAGATGTGTTACTTTAAAGATATAGATGTGTACTACATGCATGCCAAATTTGAGACTCCTCTGTTAGATAGTTTTAGAGAAATCGTGCATTTTCGGCACAAATTAGAAAATCATAGCATGGCAATATGCCGACAATATGCTTTTTGATACATCACATGCATTTGTTATGTTATAAAACCTTGCTCAATCGATTCCTCGATGATTATTTAATAAAATAAGCTCAAAAGTAAAAAATCGATATTTTGTACGTAAAATCCAGTTTTCATTGTAGTGGAGCCCCTTAAAAACCCCTCAGTGGGGACCACCACTGCACCGGCGGGCGCTACATTTGTAACATTTGTGGAAAAACCTTTACACGTACTGATAGTTTACAGACCCATATAACACAAATACACCCCACCCCTAACCAACTTTCGACCTCATATCCCACAGCACCAATATCAGGTGCCCCACCAGGCACCGAATCATCAACCCACCAAGCATCATCATCGGGGCACCAACAGACATCACCAACAGACACCACACCATCAAGATCGACGCACCTAGAGACAGTATCAGGCACAAAGACATCACCAGCAGGGACCACAACAGACTCATCATCATCCCCCACAACAGCGCACCAACAGACACTAACATCAGGTGCCACAACAGACTCAGTATCAGGCACAAAGACATCATCTGCTGCAGCAGGGACCACAGACTCGATGAGAACAGCAACAACTTCCACCCCACATACAGGACCCACGTCAAATCCCATCCCATCTCAACCACCAAAAACAGGCCAGACCAAAAAACGTCCCATGCCCAGTACCCACCAGTCCCATATAAAAAAACCACGTCTGCCTACTGAAGAAGACAGTTTACAAGACTTACAGGCTGACATAAGACAAGTCTACACTGATAACTGACAAGCCATAAAAACACACTCCAATAAACATAAATATTTATCAACTTTCACTTTTTTCCACAGACCAACACAAAATATGGACTGGGACCGTCTCTTGCTCCCTGTCTTCACACAACAAACAAAACGCTTCAAAATAAACTACAGTTTCCACATCATCTTACGCCACAGAGAAACAGGCGATCTAAGATTTTTTCACTCTTCCCGTAACAACGCGATCGTCTTAGATCAACCCCACCTAGTCAACAACATTACAGATTTCAAAGCTTTTCTCTCACAGTTACTTACTTACTTACTTAGTCGTTCCCCTTCTACCGTGAGGTGTAGAGGTTTGGAAGAGAGAGCGCCAGACTATTCTATCGGCTGTCTTCCTCCTGGCCTGGTTCCATTCTAGTCCTCGGTCCTTCAAAGATTGTCTAATGTTGTCCTCCCAGCGGACTCTGGGACGTCCTCGGGGTCTGGATCCTTGGCTCTTTGTTTCCCATGCTTGTCGTGGTAGCCGATCTTCTCCCATTCTGCAGACATGGCCAAACCATCTTAGTTGGGACTGTTCTACTTGGGTCTGTAGGGGGTGGCATTTTAGACCTTGACGTATCGTCTGGTTGCGTACCATGTCTCTTCTTGTTACTTCAACCACCTTCCTCAGATATCTCATTTCTGAGGTTTGGATCTGGATTTTATGGGTTGTAGTCATTGCTACACAGTTACACGATAGCGATATTGTCACACAAGCACAGTTAAACAGACCAAATACAAAATATTTTGTCGAAGCCATTCCAGCCACTTCTTTCTATCTATATCACATCCAAGACTTTCCTATTGGTTGCTGCTTACAAGACATTCCCTCTTTCATCACGGACAATAACCACATCCATACACTACAACACGATTCACATTCAAAACCATACAGTGATAACTTTTGCTTTTTTAGATGTCTAGCGTTTTTAGGGGTGGTGCCGTTAAAGATGTTAGAAAACCGACGCGCCGGCTAGTCGAACAGTGGCAAACACAGCAGCGACTTACGTCCCTCATCGATTTCCCCGGGGTTAGTTTAATCGATATGCCCCAATTAGAGAAATGTTTTAACGTAAATATTGACGTTTTCGAGTTTGACGACGCGCAGACCCTGACCCCCACACTTAGAGGTAGCGATAGTTTTCCAGATACGTTGCGTCTGTTAATGTTTAAAAACCCTTTTATGTACATTACAGATATCGATAGGGCCAGTAACTCTTTTTCGTGTCCCGATTGCGGTAAGTTGTGGAAGATTTTTAGGGATATGGAGCGCCATGAAAAGACCTGTACCGGCTCTATGAGAAGAGAAACATTTAAAGGTGGCGTGTATAATCCCCCAGAGACCGTTTGGGAATTAATCAAGGAGCAGGGTATAGATGTAGACACAACATTCGTCGTCCCTTATAGAGCCACGTTTGACTATGAGTGTTTTTTTGAGAACAGTCTAGAGTCAAGCGGAAATGCCACTACCTATACGGCCAAACACGTGCCCCTGTCGTGTTCGGTGGCTTCTAACGTCCCCGGTTTTGAAGCCCCCGTGTGTTTTATCACAAAGGGTGATCCACAGGAGTTGGTCAATAGGATGGCTGACCATCTGCTCAAAATTGCCGCGGCCTCTTACGAGATTCTGCGTGCGTATTTTGACGGTGTTTGCATGCAACTCGAGGCTTTAGAGACGATCGGTAAGTCAGACGGGCTCCTTGCTAGATTAGAGGGTTATTTGGGGCAGCTACCCGTATTAGGTTTCAATTCGGGGAAGTATGACGTTAACGTAAACAAACCGTACCTCATCAAATATTTCATGGGGGAAGACTTCAAATTTTTAGTCAAGCGAAACAATAATTTTATGTGTATTGCCACTAGCGAGTTAAAGTTTTTAGATATAGTCAATTACCTAGCCCCCGGATTTAGCTATAGCAAATATCTGGCCGCGTACAATGTTAAAGAAACCAAAGGCTTTTTCTGTTATGAATACATAACAGATTTAGCAAAGTTAGACGAAACCGCGTTACCACCCCACTCGGCATTTTTTTCCGCCCTTAAGAACACTAACATTTCCGTCGATGAGTACACCGAGTGCCAGAAGGTGTGGGCCGAGAACCACATGACCACGTTGCGCGATTTTCTGACGTGGTACAACAATAAAGACGTGGTCCCCTTCCTGGCAGCGTTAGACCGACAAGTCAGTTTTTACGCGCACCTAGGTGTAGATATGTTTAAAGATGCGATCTCCGTGCCCGGTGTTACGTTAAAGTACCTATTCAAAACACTCCCGCCCAACGTCATGTTTTCTTTATGTTCGAAGTTGGAGGCAGATTTGCATAACACCTTGCGCCAAAACATCGTCGAGGGACCGTCAATTATTTTTCACAGGTTCCACGAACAAGGTAAAACCCGAATTAGAGGTGGCAAACCGGTTCAAGCCATTAAAGGTTTTGATGCAAACGCCCTTTATTTGTGGGCGATAATGCGGAAAATGCCCACTGACTTTCCCGTTAGACGGTACAGTGATGACGGTTTCAAGCACCACAAACTCCACAAATATACCGTGCAGTGCCGCGATTATTTGGCTTGGGTCTCCCACCAAAATAACGTGACCTTAAAAACCCAGTTTAACGGGTGTGAGAAGGCGTTGGGTGATATATGCATTAGGGTAGACGGTTGGGATAAAGACTCTCGTACCGTCTACCAGTTCCACGGTTGTCTTTTCCACGGCCACCCTAACTGCCCACTAACCGCCGGTCGTGACGTTAACCCAGTCAACAACACACCATTGGCTGAGTTGTACAGAGCGACACTGACAATAAGTTCTTATTTGAGGAAGGAATGCAACGTTACCGTTGTCGAAATGTGGGAATGCGAGTGGCAGGCATTGAAGAAAACCGATCCATCAATCCGTCGTTTTCTGAACGCCACCTTCCCTACCCAGAAACCATCTTACACCAAATGTCGGTACCCCCTGACAAAAGAAAATATTCTCGCCTCGGTGTTAGACGAGACCTTGTTTGGCCTAGTCGAGTGTGACATTCATGTCCCCGACTCTTTAAAAGAACATTTCTCTGAAATGACGCCCATTTTTAAGAATGTTGACGTCACGAGGGAAGATATTGGGCCTTTCATGCGGGAATACGCCGAAAAACATAAACTCCTGACTACCCCCAGACGGACATTGATCGGGAGTTATGTGGGCAAGAAAATTCTCCTGACGACACCTCTGCTTCGCTGGTACTTAATCAAAGATTTAGAAGTCACCTGTATCTACCAGGTGCTTGAGTATACACCCGTGACGTGTTTCAAGCAGTTTGGGGACACTGTTTCGAACGCGCGTCGACAGGGTGATACTGATCCTGCCTACGCCATTACCAGCGAGACCATGAAACTGCTAGGTAACGCGGCTTATGGCAAGACATTAACCAATAAGGCGAAGCACGTGGATGTCTCGTACACGACGGGAGAGGGTACCTCTGACCAAATAAACTCACCCCGCTTTAGGAAAATGACGTTAGTGACGGACGACATATTCGAAGTAGAAAAACTTAAACAGACTATATGTTGGGACCTCCCCGTTCAGATAGGATTTTTCGTCTACCAATACGCAAAATTACGCATGTTAGAATTTTACTACGACTGTCTAGATAAATTTGTAGATAGGTCAGATTTTCAGTTGTGCGAGACGGACACAGACAGCCTTTACTTGGCCCTTAGCGCGAATAACTTAGCGGACGTTGTTAAGCCCGCTATGCGACAGGAATTTTATAGCTCCTACCACCAGTGGTTCCCCGCCGAGGTATGCCCCGACCATAGACCCGACTTTGTAGCTAGCGAGGGTAAAACGCGCGCCCTTTGTCAGAAATGCCGCGAACAAATATTATTCGACAAACGAACACCGGGCCTTTTTAAATTAGAATACGAAGGCAGAGGGATGGTTTCCCTCTGTAGCAAGACGTATCACTGTTTTGGTGACTATGACAAAACCACCACCAAAGGCTTGAACAAACACCACAACAAAGTGTATAAACACACTTTCTTAGACGCACTCAACACACAACAAGCACAGGGTGGGAAAAATATCGGATTCAGAGCACACAAATCCTCCATCTACACATACGAACAACACCGCAACGCCCTATCTTACTTTTACATAAAACGACAGTTGCATCCCGACAACGTCACCACATCACCCCTCAACATCTAAACTGTCTTCCACTATGTACACACAGATACCTACAGGTATATACATAATCTCTCTATTTCTTACGACGTGACGACTCCCCTCAAGGTCTGGCCTGCAGCTGTGATATTGTAAATAAATCTGTGAAAATGTATATTTTGTAACAAAACACCACTAATATATATAACACAGTACATTCATATGTGATTTGATAATATCAATGTTTGATAATGTTATCATATACAAACTGTCTTTCCTATATAATTATTGTACATTCATTTGATAAAAAATTACTGTACAATGTATTATGTTAAAAAATACTATATATTACCATATATGTTTTGATACTACAAAACCCTATTGAATATAAAATAAAAACTATATTAACTAAAACGCTTTTTGTTACCTATATCGTCTGTTGTTTGTCTAAATATATCATCTAACTGTTTGTATAACTGTTGTAAAATAACTGTTCGTCTAACTGTTGTAAAATATATGTCTAAATATAACGTATAACTGTTCGTATACATATCGTCTTCCTATTGTCTCCCTATTATATGTATATATCTTCTTCCTATTGTCTAAAAGTCTAAATATATATCGTCTTCTTGTTATCTCAACTCTAACTATTATATCAAAGTCTAAATATATCCTATTATCCTCTTCTTGTTTGTCTAACACCGCCAGAATACTACCTAAGTTGGCTATGATATACTAAAAACAACACATACAACAACAATAATATATTACTATATAAAAAGTCACCACAAAGCGCCACCACATTTTCCTTATATAAAAAACCTCTAAATATACCCTCTTCTTGTTATCTAAAAATACCTCTAAAAATAACCTCTTCTTGTTATCTCAAGTCCGCCATCTTACGCCTCCATAGCTCCTCCATCGGCTCCTCCATAGCTCCTCCATAGCTCCTCCATCGCTCCTCCATTGCTCCTCCATAATGCGACCTAAGTTGCGCATTGTATACTACTAGCGACTTCATAAACACCCTGTATAATTTTGTATTTAAATCAACACGGGTTTTATATATTTGTGGTGTTTCAAATCTACGACGCTCAAAATCTCCATTTACTACTAACAGTAAAGATCTAAACGGTGCATGTTGGTAGTTGCTTTCGTGGTGCGTTTTAATCTGTCATTTCTGTTACAACTGCAGTGTCCATTTGATTTGATATTATACATTTGTATGTAACATTTAATAAAACGGAAATAACTTTTTTTTAAAGTTGGGGGGGGGGGGGGGGGGGGGCGGGGGGCGGGGGATAATTAACTGTGAAATGAAAGGGGCGGGTATCGGATGATGAATGATGCTGTCCCAATTAAATCAAGGCGTTTCTTCAAACAATTACATCATCAGTCAGGGCTCGTGGACTAGCGAGGTCTTTGCTTTAAACACAGTGGTAAATTTAATCTCCCTTGTTTTGACAGGCATTGACTTAGCCGATAGTGACTTGTCACATGTGATCTATTATGTTAATGAGTACAGCAACAGATAAACGTGGGTCCCTAAGTTTGTGTTATACTTTACTATACTGTTAAAAAAAAAAAACGCATAGCTATCCGAGGGCGCGTTTTTATGAGTTTGTAAGTAAAATTTGGTGCTAGGGTATATAAAAACCAGCCTCAAATGTTCTCTACAGTGTCAAATGCACGTGTTGACCTGAATTGCGTTCGTTTTTGAAATCGTTACAACGCAGTGGTCAATAGTGTTTATGACGCAATTTTTTTACCACAGCTCATGTTGCGCGCACGTGAAAGCAACAAAATTTGGGGTGAACACTATTCACTGACTACGCAACTGAAACCCTATAAAAGGATAACGCTACACACAAAAAATTCAGTTCATTTTCAAGCAGAAATTTATGGCGTCTCTATCGATAAATTCAAGGAACATTGCTATTGGCCGACTGCATGCAGGCGAAAGTCAAAGTCAGGTTGCCAGGCATCTAAACGTGCATCAGAGTACCATCAGCGAGACGATGACACAGTTCGTGTGGTCTCTGGTACGGTTCCTAGGCGTGTCCATCACTAATGTTAATTTTCCGATGTCCAGTAAGGTAAAAATGGATATGTTCCGTTTTTCGGCGATTTCCGTTTTTTTGGTGGAGTTCTGGAACTTAAACTGCCTTATGAGCGGTACTCTACTCTTGTGTACCGGGTGGCTCAATAGATATCTCTTGTAGTGCGCTTATAAACGTTAGATATACACTTATTTACAAAGTTATTTATACACATTCAAAACAACATGCTTATCATTTATCACATTTTATATTTTGTTAATATTAAGATTATGAATGTTGGTTGTCCATGTAGTACGAGGTTGTAAACATGCCTGACCTATCCTCTCATACGTCCATGTCTGACCTATCCTCTCATACGTCCATGTCTGACCTATCCTCTCATACGTCCATGTCTGACCTATCCTCTCATACGTCCATGTCTGACCTATCCTCTCATACGTCCATGTCTGACCTATCCTCTCATACGTCCACGTCTGACCTATCCTCTCATACGTCCATGTCTGCTAGTTTTATTCTTGGTACCGAATTCCAAAGGCAGCGTGGAAGGGAAGTGGTCACCCCACCTCTCAATGCTGGACCTAGAATAGTGAACTGGTTTCCTCCCTCCCCCCTCTCAATGCTGGACCTAGAATAGTGAAGTCTCCAGGTACGCCTGACAGCATTCATCGCCGGGACAAAGGTCACACACTATAATTTTGTATAAACTTCATATTTTCAATAACTAAAAACGATGTTTACTTCATTATTTATTAAAATAGGGATGCGCAAGACGTCGATAGCGGTACACCGGTAGATCGATGAGAGATTTTGGATTGACCACACAATATATAGGCTACAAATTTGTCATTTGTGTCAATGTTTTTTTTTTTTTTTTTTTTTTATTTTAAGTTGTAGTACCCAAACCTAAGGGAGCCTCGGAAGCATAGTGGTTAGTGCACTGGCTTCCTAGCTCAGTGGTCTATGGTTCGATCCCCAGATGAGGTGGGATTTTTTTAGGCCGCAAACGGCTTCTGGGTCGACCCAGCCCCAACTGGGTACCAGAGCAACCCTGGGAAGGTTAAGGCGGCCGGCGTGATGTTGACCACATCACCCCTAGTGTGCCGATGGTCAAGAAAATATGGGCCTAACACCATATTCCCAATATGCCTCAATGGGCATGTAACGGGATCCTTTACCTCCTTTTTTTACCCAAACCTAAAGAAAGTCGCTTTCATCCTGACCTAATTTCTATGTGTGTCAGCCTATCTATGCAAGTCTGCGTTTTGGATTTGAACATGATTAAATAAAACTAGCACACTTCTCTGTGAGGTAAACACACGGACACCTGTATGTGATTGGTCATTAGTAATCTGGCACTGATATTGTAGGACAGTTGAGGTGGTGCAGTGACAACCACTATCATACCAAGTTTGTGTTAGATCACCAAGAGCTGACGCTCAGTGACGGTGGATCAAAGTCGTCACGTCTGTGTTAATACATCTTTTGTAATACTATCACTTAAATAGTACACGTTTGTTTGAATTTATTCTTTTTAATGTTATACATTTTCTTCCGTGCACATGCACCTGTTTTGTTCGTCTTCAACCAATAAACGTGTTTGTTTGCCTTACATGATTTGTTCATTTAACTCGCACGTTAAGATATTATTTACAGTTGACAAACAATAACAGTTGCCGCAGTGAAAAAAAAATGTATTTAGTAGACCAGAGCCTCATTGAAAAAGCAGAAGTAGATGTTAGCATGTCAACGTGTCCTCAGTCTGCTGTAAAAGGATGTTAGGTCAAGCATGAGAAAATGTCTTTGCCTGCTTGGCTTGTCAGTAGATAAACGTCTGCAAGAGAAAGTACAGTAAAATGTCGTCAAAGAAATGGAACAAAGCCCTACATACATTTAACCTCACACTTGTTACCCTCCTGGCCTTGAAGATGGAAATACAGTAATAAAGTCAAGTATTTTGTTTGTGTTGTCTGTATCAACTTCACATTATGAACAGAATCTGTTAAGACAAGAGGTGATAATTGTGATGAGTTGAAATAAAAATTGCATAATGCTAGTTAAGTGAGAAAATTTTACACTGACACACTTTTGTTGTAGACACTTCAAACTAACTCATGAAAAAAATAATCCATGCACTGAAATCTTCGCCTAGCCATGCAAGCCACTCATGTCTGTTGTTTTTCTGTTGTCTGGTGTTCTACTTCTTTATTTCCTGCGAGTGCCTGATAGCATACCTTTATATTTGTTTCATATTAATTTACTGTTTACAGGCCTCAGGTTTCCCTCCCTTATTTGTAATAACTGAAATCTTCACATTTGGTTGAAGAAAATAATTGCTATCTCTGATATCACGATTTTCCACTATAGCCTGATCACAGAAGTTGTTATGTGCAATCGGTAATATAAATATATAAAGGATGACTGCATTAATGTGTAAAACTGGCAGTAGAAATTGACCTAGAGGATGCTTATAACAGTGTGAACTTTACAATCTTAATGGGCTGTAATGGCATGTGGCGTAAACCCTTGGCTAACAAGATGGAAAGCAGTTGCCTTACCTGAGAGATCAGTTGCATTTCGCTTGGGGACATGGTCATAAGACCCAATGCACACTTGCCCGTGGCAGCCCCAGGGTTATCCACTGTCTCCTGTGCTTTTTAACATACACACAGCAAAACTAGCTGCATTTAAACCAACAGTTGACGGACGAACATTAACTTCTAACCGATGACAGTGCTCATTTACAGGACTTGCTCAGATAGACAAGAACTGTCTATGGTAAATGGTGCGAGGAAACCAGCTCCAAGGTCAATTCTAAGAGCAATTGCTGTAGCACACCTGGAGCAGAGACTACTGTTTCGCCTGTATCATTAGCTGGTCATGTCAGTAATGGAGCGTGCATGTGGGCCTGCTCACGATGTCAATATCACAATGTGAACGACTGGAACGTATTCAAAATAAAGGAATGCGTGTAGTCTTGGGCTGTACACGGGATACCCCCATTGCGACGATGCGGTACATGCTTGGATTACTGTCAATTAGATCCAGATATGAAATGGCCCAGGTAAAACCTTTTATGTGAGTAACCACAGGCTAATTCCTACCCTGCATGGGAACATTAGCTGTCATCAAAGAAGCAAGAATAAATAGGGAGACATCATGGATGCCACAGACAGAGGCAACTATTAGTCAGGTTACCACAGTTGAAAATATATTCAAAGGGGAAGAGTGGAGTAATTCAGATGAGAACTGGATTAACTACCAGCAAGTCATCATTGTCGTAAATTTTTAGATAGATGGGTTAGAAGATATTTATGGTCCCGTCTGAGCAGAGGTGATAGTGGTAAATATGTGAGAATAAAGGTGTAAGAAATAGATTTTCACGAGTGGATAGTGTAAGAGGAAGATCAGTCTCTGGAGTGAGTAGTTCCTCTAGTCCAGCCTATCTATACGACTATATTTTAATATCAGACGACCTTTCTCTCCCTATATGAAATATAAGTTACACTACACACCCACTCACACACACACACACACACAATTATGTGACAACAAGACACACAAACGTGAAAAACTATGGATAATTGGGTATGGGTCTGACCGACACACTAACTTAAGTTTTTGTTTAGTTTATTATCACTTAAACTTTACAACATCAAACATATACAAATCAATATATTCATGTTTACAGACATAGGAAAATAACCCAATAAGTGCCCTCCCACCTGTTGAGAAAAGATCCCAAAAGAAATTAATAACCCAAAAGGTCAAAGATTAACACTAGGGTATAGAATAGACCGTAAAGAAAAAGAACAAAGTTTCTATTTAAGCTTTCCAGTAAAGTACTCAGGTTTGCGAAATAAAATAAATAGTATAGTTAGTACAATGATTGTAACAAAGGAAACTATTAACTCTCTCTCTCTCTCTCTCTCTCTCTCTCTCTCTCTGTCTCTCACTCTGTCATATGTGGCCACAAACACGCTTGCTTACCTAATACTGGTGCAATTATCCCTTGGAAAATTATTATAGTCTGAACATATATTGTCAGTTTGGTTGCCAAATCTGGCCCCAGACCAGCCTTGGTATCTTATAAGAATTACAAGGTGGTCGCCAAAGTTGGTGGTTGATGAATCCTGTTACCGCACATAGTTACTGAAGCAACGTTCACAGTTACAAAATAAAAGGAGGAAAAGTAGTTCCTGTATTGTCTAGCCTCTGGTTGCTCCGACACAAAAAAATTTACAATATGTAAAAAACTGATAATCGATAGTTAATCCTATCGGCTGACTTTATGATGAGTGCCGATTTTGAAACAGCACAACTGTCTGAATAAAGCCAGTGCTGTGTCTGTCAAAGGTCAGAAATATATGTTCTTTCGTGTGCCCAGTGGCTGGAAAATTTTGGTAAAAAATAATTCTTCGTATGGTACCGTCTAGTTACAATTAATCTTATTGTTTATATTTGATCTCTCTCTGAATGCAGAAAGAGAATCGAACAGGTCCGAAAATCGAAGACCCAATAATAATAAGAATGTGTCGAGGATTGTTGCATGGTTTGCAAGCATCTGGGTTTGAGCTCGATTCGGATGGTTGCACCATGAAACACCTCGGCTGAATAAATAAATAAAATAGATCGCATATATCGATGCATGACGCGTTAGACATAGTAACGACAGTCGTTGTGTGGCCTTCAAGGCAAATGGCAGTGTTTCAAAATATGTGGCATGGCCACTTAGCCAAAGTGTTTTAGAGATGTGGTATAACCACTCAAGTGTGATAGTGCATAACTAGGAAGTTATATTTAAAGCATAAATAAGGAATGTATAAGGACCCTTGAGTCTTAAAATATAAGACGGAAATTTTAGCCGCAATAATTTATGATTAACGTAAGTCGTAAAATGTGAAACGTAGTTAGAATATGTAGGGCTGATTAAGCCTGGCTTTGAATGCCAAAGTAAATTTATATATTAGACAGTGTATCTAATAAAACTAGCAGAATGTTTAATTCTGTATAAATACAAGAATTATGCCAAACAGTTTTGGTGTAAATATAATCGAACGTTAATTATAACGATAATGTATCGGACATGCAATGTCTGTGAAAATATATAGACTCTACGCTATAATGTGAGTGCTAGATAATGAAGAAAAGAACATTTGAAAATACTGCTACTATCCTGTCCGTACGTGTTCCGCTACGGCATCTCGGGAAAGAATGGTATGTGCCCTCCCTCGTATTGCCTGCGAGAAAGTGAACAGCGCACAAAGTCCTTTATTCAATTTATCTATACGCGCACTTTAACAAAATCTGATTGTCGCTACTAGCTATTTGTCAGCGTCTGTTGTTTAGTCACATAACAATTACTCTAGTCACTATTTTAATTTCACACAATGAAATATAATGTGAATTCTATTCGGTCACTGATCCGTCACACTTAATAATCTCAGTCAGCTAAGCCTGTATCTTCTTGTGTAAGAAAAAATGGGGTATTTGAAATTACATTACTCTGAACGAGTGGCAAGAAATATCTATGCGTTAGGTTATTTCACTACTTTTAAACGCTAGGGAATTTATATTGAATAAAATGGTAAACCTAACACATTTTTAACACTTAAGTACAATTTCTATTACAACAAATCAGAAAATTAAATCCCCACGGGACAATTTAACACATCCAGCGAAGAAATGGTTCTAGTCCTACGTGCTTAGAGTATCCAAGAAATTTCTGAGCGACTCTAATACTGAGTTTGAGAGAGCGCTGTATATATACAGATTTGAGTGTTATTATCGCGAGAATGTGAATTGTCACACTTCTCGTGAATAGGAGAAATTCAGGAAACTCCCCCCCCCCCCCCCAATCAAAAATCCTCGGTCCTTCTGTTAGTCGTTGCAAATCGACAACAAAGGCTTACTCGTGTTCCCGTTTTCCTCCCGAGATTTTTGTTCGCTTCTAATATCAAACGATTGTCTCCCTGTATGTATAAACATCAAACAGGTACGTCGGGAAAATTTCTGCCCGCGTTTCCCCTTCAAAGAACCCGCTTATCTCCCGCGTGCTTCTGTCTGTCAACAATGATGATGGCAAATCAGCTCGCGTTAGAATTCAGGTAAGCGAATCATGGCTCGCTGACTGTTATCTGGCAGGTCGCGGACTATCTAATATGTCTGTTTGTAAACACTCATTATCGCATGTAAGACAGGAAAAATAGGCGTGGCTTCAAAAGTGAGTCAACAGACAGCGAATTGCGTGATTTCGCCTGTTAAGGATAGATTTGAGATGCAGATGAAATAGTGGCATTCTACTACACGCTAGCACATTTCCATTTTTATGTGAGGAATTGTGTTCACCTGTAGTCAAACTACGGTTTGCACGAAGCGTCCACCCGTGGTGAGCGATGCGTACACCCGTGTTGAGCGACGGTCAACTAGTGACGTTTCGGTCACATGTCGTGGGGTTCAGTGTGTAAATTAATTGGGCTTCCGTCTTTGTGTTTGCGTCCAAGAGGGATGTAATTTTTCGAGCTCCGGGATAATGGAGCGTGATATGAATATATCCATTATGGCATTATTGATTTTTATGAGGCCGCCACGTTATGTGTAAGATGGTTCACGAACTTATCTAGAAGTTCATACCATAATTTACTACAAGTATAACTTTGAGATAAGAGGCAACTAATATTTGGTTTGCCCTGATTTCTTCTGCCGCATTACTTTGGTTTTTTCGTGGATTGCCCGAACCTTTAGTACATACGGCCAGGATTGAGTGGAGATGAGAGGAGTGTATTATTATCATATTATTGCCACTTAAAGATGCCTAACGTTTGAACCTTATTGACGGACTAGGGATAATCTACTACGCTTATCCATTGCCATGTACTTTTGATGTTTGATGGACGTTATTGTGAAGTGACTTTATGTATTAAATGTCAACCATGCTTTTCCGTGGACCTGTTCACCTACCGGCTTTGTTATGTGTACTGACCATTGTAGAATTCTGTTGTTTCACTGGCCACTACTGTAGTGTTCTGTGTTGTACTGAGTTGATGATACCAGGCATGCTCCAGTCTACCCAGCTGTGCTATAAATGGGTAACTCACTCTAATCCTGGGTTAGGGAAGGCAAAGACAGCGAGGCAGTGTCTGCTATGGGACTACTGTCAAGTAATCGTTCCCCAGGTGGTACTGGTGGTCATCACTGTAAAGGGTAGAGTATTCTTCCTGCTCGTTACACATGAGACAGGCAAGTACAACAAAGGTCAACTCGACCGACGCAGGGTTGTGTATGTATGGAGTGAGAGTGGAAAATACGCGAATGGTGTACTGTTCGATGTAGTTGACACTTGATAATATTTCACTCACACTCTTATGCAAGTCAAAGATGTTAGGAACCGCTGTTGACGTTTCTATGCTTTTAATAATGACGCACACACTTGGACAGCACGGAATACAGTCATGAGTATGTTGACGTAGCAAATCATTAGGTAGTAGAATAGTAGTACATATTTCATGCAGCATTCAATATTAAATAGTCATTCAATGTTCTGGCGGACTATTGCCATATCCCCTAACTGACTGAACGCATCAGTGGGTATGTGTGTGTAAACATACAAGGAGAGTTCACTGGACGAACCTTTTCTTTGGCTAAGTTCTCCAGCTGTATATGTCAAATATTTAAGTAACAAAGTTAAACCACGGTAGGGGTTTTAATCTTAATGAGATCTCCGTGCCACTGTCTGAATAGTAAGATTCATGATCCGTTCTCTGGACAGTGATCCATAATGATGACAGGAATACAAAATGGCTTCCTTCCCTGAGTTTTCGCTCACTCGCCCAGCGGGAGGATAATCATAAGCCAGAGTTAATTCATAACTTGAATATATATAATTTCCTATAGTTTCCATACAGTCCCTTAGTCAGAAGGTTGCTTCATGAAGACACAAGCGCTGATGGAACCTGTCATCTTCATCAATCTATATTTCAACGACCAACGATGCTCGAAAATACGATGTTTCATCTAGGTCTAACCATAAGGAGATCATCAAAGGAAAAAGGGTCTGGCTTTACCTGGAGTCCGAATCTAAACATAATGAAATACATGAGAAGAGTCTCTGACATAACACTCTCGCAGAGACATTCCTTCCTTATGGAAAAATCATCCACAACCTTTAACAGGACCAGCCCTAGAGAACACACACCCGACCATTACGACCAGCTTCTTCGGAACTCAATACAACTCTCTAGGACAACGGATACCTCCGCCAGAGTTCGGTATGGTCCGACCTTAGCATACGAAGATATACAATATAGGACCGAATCTTCTTGTACTAGACAAGAAATACATATAAATTCAGGCCATAAACATATTGAACAAGATCAATCTATTTTCTGGCCCTAACAAACGAGAACTGACACGACTTCCATATTCATACGCCGAATCAATATCAAGAGAGACCATCCATATAATCAAACGTATAAATCAGTCATGGATTATCTCGCTTTCCCAAGGGAAGCATTTTCGTACACAATTAAATACAAATATATATTTTCCCTATTAAATAGACATATCGCCCTATTAAATAGACATATCGTATTTTTGTAATCTGTGCATTCAAAAATATGTATGCAACAGATTACCACACCCCCCGGGAAAAAAATGGTACTTTTTTTAAATACATCCAGGAGCAACATACAATAGGCTCACAACGCACGAATAACAATGCGCAGATGATAAGCATTCCAAACAAATGTAACGCCTAATGTAAGGCTAAGTCGTCACATGGCACGACAAGTGAGAATGTATCTCAGGAACCAGAGAAAGTTTTTCCCTGAGTATAAATATTTCCAGAGAGGTGTCACCAACGCATACTACAATACTGGCAATGCCACAATTTCTACACTAGTTTATCCAAAAATTTCATCTTAGGTATTTTAACATCATGATTATCAAAGACGAAAAAACATCCAAAGATCAGCGGTGAATATACATCAATGAACCGCTAAGTAGTGATACAATCAATATATATGATACATTACTTATGTATACACATTTTAACATAGCAAAAAAAACTGTAGCAAAGTTAGACATGTTAGAAATCTCAGGATCTAACAATTAGAAATCATGTGGGCATGTAGACAAAATGTCTGCCATCACATTGTCTGACCCACGGATAGCTCGCTCCGAAAAATGAAAAGGCTGAAGAGCAATCGCGTAATGCGTTGATCTCGCGCTCTTCAGATTTTTACTCTGAATAGCAGTAAGAGCTTTCTGGTCAGTTTCCACAATGAAATGCGCGCCAAGAAGAAATCTTTGAAGTTTAAAGATTGACCAAACCATAGCCAATAATTCACGGTCTAGGACCGAGTAATTCTTCTCTGCGGCATTTAGCTTTCGAGAAATATACATCACGGGATGCAGAGTTCCAGAGTACTCTTGCATTAGTGCTGCTCCAATCCCTGTGGATGAAGCATCACTACGAAGAATAAATGTCTTATCCTTAGTAGGTAATACCAAGATAGGTGAAGTAGAAAACATAGTTTTAACCTTATCTAAAGAGGATTGACATTCTTGAGTCCAATGGACTATATTAGGAGACCCTTTCTTTAGCAAGGAAGAAAGAGGTGACATAATGGAGGACAGATTCGGAATGAATCGTCCATAAAATTGTATTAGACCTAAGAGACTTCGCACTTGCTTTTTAGTCTTAGGAATAGAAATGTTAAGTATCTTACTTGTATTATGGTCTTCTGTTTTTAGGAAACAATGACCAACACGGTGACCTAAAAAAGATATCTCGCTAAAACCAATACAGGCTTTAGATGGTTTCGCTGTCAGGTTATGCTCGCGTAAGATAGACAATAGTTCCTTTAACCCGTTATAGTGATCTTCCCAAGTATCACTGAAAAGACAGATGTCGTCAAGATATGCGATAACATCTGAACGGTGAGATAGGATTCGACGCATCATGCGTACGAATGTCGCAGGGGCGTTCATAAGGCCGAAAGGCATGAAATTCCATTGGAATAGACCCCTAGGTATTGAAAAAGCAGTAAACGGTTTGGCGTGTTCGGATAGTGGAACTTGCCAATATCCCTTAGACAAATCAAGTTTAGTGAAGAAATGAGATTTCGATAGTCTTGTAAGTAGCTCTTCTAGTAAGGGCATAGGTTCAGCATCAAATTTCGTCACTTGGTTCAATTTGCGATAATCAACGCAAAGACGTATGTTATTGTCCTTTTTCCGTACAATAACCATCGGCGAAGAATATGCTGATGTGGATGGTTCAATTATTTTTAAATCTATCATCTCATCCAACTCTTTCTCAACCTGTGCTTGAAAATGTATCGGGATAGGATACGGTCTGACTCTTATAGGATTATTGTCAGTAAGAATAATGCCATGTTCAATGACATCAG
This sequence comes from Oreohelix idahoensis, assembly GCA_024509875.1. Taxonomy (NCBI): domain Eukaryota; kingdom Metazoa; phylum Mollusca; class Gastropoda; order Stylommatophora; family Oreohelicidae; genus Oreohelix; species Oreohelix idahoensis. The sequence goes on along the minus strand of JAMPIV010011446.1, from coordinate 180,316 downwards.
TTTGACCCGGAATGTCAGTAAGGACATCCTGAAATTGTTGTAACATAGTAGAAACTTGTTTCTGTTCTCCTAGAGATAACTCGGGAGAAACCGTAACATCTTTCCATGATTCATTAGAATGAAGAGGAATCATCAGAAAAGGAAGATTCACATCCGAGAAACTCGTTTCCTCATCCTGTATTACTGACAGCGATGAGTAATGCCCGTGTTGGACTGGAGAATCGTCCGTTGCCTGGAAAACAGGTTGTAAATAATCCGGACGTTCATGGAATTCCGTAAGCATGTGGAAGGTTTTATTTCCCGTCAATATCGACGATATAGTCAACATCGGAAACTTTTGATATTACATCGTACGGACCTTTCCAAGAAATAAGAAGTCTGTTTTCCCTGCAAGGTAGCAAGACAAATGCTTTGTCACCTGGACAAAGTTGTCGCAAGCATCTCTTTTTATTGGCAAATTGTCTTGCCTTCTGTTTCGCAAATTCAGAAGAAGCAGTTGCCAATTTGCATGCTTCAATAATCTTGTGTCTAAGTGCGATGACATATTCATAAGAGGATTTTGTGTCATCGACAATATTATCAGCAGTTATGAGATCATGAAGTAAGGACATAGGACCTCGCGGTTTCGCGCCAAAGACAAGTTCAAAGGGAGAAAATCCTGTATGTTCGTTGGCGACCTCTCTATATGCAAAGAGAGCCGCGGGTAAATCCCTGTCCCAATCCTGAGGATGATCTTCAGTTATCTTACCTAGTAGGTTTTTGAGAGTCCTATTCAGACGTTCTACCATCCCATTAGACATAGGAGGATAAATACTACTTAAGGATCTCTCTATTTTCAGAGTCGACATTACTTGAGACATAGTATCCGATATGAGTTGGGTACCATGGTCTGATAATATTTCTGCTGGAAATCCCAGACGAGAAAATATTAGCCAAAGAGCATCTGCAATATCAGCAGTAGTTATGCTCTTTAGAGGAACAGCCTCTGGCCAACGTGTGCACATATCAACACACGTCAAAATAAATTGGTGTCATCTGGCAGACTTTATCTTAAATGGACCAATGATGTCTATCGCCATTTTTTGAAATGGTCGAATTGGAATATCTGCAGCCTGAATAGGTGCAGCATGGCGTGGACCTCTGGATTTAACCTCCTGACATACCTTACATGATCGACAATAGATCCGTATGTCCTTGTTCACAAAAGGCCAAAAGAAAGACGCAAGAACTCTAGATTTAGTACGGGAAAAACCCATATGCCCAGCACACTGAGAATCATGAGCGTGCTGTAAGATTTTCACTCTCATATTTTTGGGCACTAGAATTTGAGAATGAGCGGACTTAGCGGAGTCTTGTACCATACGCACAAGTACGCCATTCTTCATCGTAATCCAAGATTTACGATTTGTGTCTTTATTCGGATCACCTTTTGTTGCTAGCGTAAAGAATTTTTTTAAGAGTAGGATCATCTTCCTGCTGTTTCATAAATGAATCACGAGAAATTTCCAAGGGATCATCTTGGATCTGCGCATCATTATCTTCAGAAGGCGAAGATTGCGGCATGTTAAGAGCTTGAGCCCTAGTAACTACTGCATTAGCAGTTATCATATTCCTATTTTCCCAATCAACAATTTGTTGCAGAGTGCATTCTTTCACTCCATGAATGCGACCGATTATAAGATCAGCGATCGGATTCGGGAGAAGACATGCGTGCACATCTCCTGAAAAGAAGGGAGTAGCAATGTTGACAATGGCAGTAGAGTACTTCTCCAATGTGGCACCAAATGTTACGCATTTGATTAATTTGCCAGTGGCTCGAGAAGGATCTATGAGTGACTGCCTCACTCCAATGGTTGTGCACCCGGAATCGAAAAGAATTGAGACCGGAGTAGCATCTACTAGACCTCTATTCAAGACAAGAGCACCTCTTCCATCATGCGCGACTGATGCAGGAAGAGCAGGAAGAGGATGACCACAGCTTAAAGTAGAAACCGTGGTTGGATCGAATAACGTTTTGCATTGGGAGCACTGAGATGCTCTACTAAAATCAAAAGCAGAACATCCTACATTACTAGAGTCTTTCTTATTATTATTTTGATTACCGGCTTCATTGAACTCTTGTTGTGCAGAGTGAGTCTGGTAATGAGATTTACCATGTCTTTTGTGTTGTGATCTACCTCGGTTATAATTGCCTCTGTAATTATTATTTCCTCTGTTATAACCCCTATTTGGGGTTGAATCATAATGTTCATAATCGTAATCATCATACTCATTATAATGAGTATCCCTGTAATGTTGGTTTTGTTGTTTCCAAGACGAACTTGGGTAGTTCCTATAGTTACTCCCTTTTCGGAAATTTCTATAATTATGGGCACCCCTGTGTCGAGGACTGTCAGCCCGATTCCAGGTCTTCGAAGAAGATCCCTGATTTGAGTGATTACCTTGGTTTTGATAACTATTCCAATTAACCTTTTTGTGAGATTTATCTTGAGCTCCTTGGGACTTGTGTGAGTAATTATTATTGTATTGAGTTGCTGACGCAACTGGCATACCCTCTTTAATGTTAGTGTTGCTTAGAATCATGTCAGGGTGTGCTGTGGCATATTGGTCACAATATTCTTCCATTTGTTTTAATGTACTTGGTTTACGCTCATGTAAAAATTCTAGAAATGGTTTATTCACCGAAGACATGATCTTGTCTCTGAGTAATAAATCCGTAAGAGCCTCAAATGTTTTCTGTGTTTTGGATAATTCAATCCAACGTGAAAATGTAAGACGTGCATTTGCAATGAATTCTGAGAATTCTACACCTGTCTCAGGTCTCATTCTTTTAAACAAAAGACGGTAACCTTCCTCTGACAACTGATACTTCCTTATCAAGGCTGACCTGATAACATCATAGTTATCCTTGTCGGCCTCTTCAACCAACCATAACTTATTCAGAGAATCCCCTTTTAGATTTTCAGACAACTGATTCACATACTGTGATTTATCCACATTATGTGCTCGACAAGCACGTTCAAATCTCTCAAGCAAGAATGTTATATCGTCACTGGCAGAGTTGAACGCTGGTACCTTGACCTTGTAAACAAAGGGTTTAACACTACCACTAGATGCCTGATTAACATTACTCATACTTGTCAATTTCAATTTCTCTAATTCAAACTCATTTTCTCTTATTGCTTTTCTCTCTTCAGCTTCTCTGTCTAATCTTTTTTGTTCAGCCTCAGCTTGAAATTTTCTTTCCTCAGCGGCAGCTTTTCTCTCCTCAGCAGCAGCTTTTCTTTCCTCAGCAGCAGCTTGAGCAGCAGCTTCTAATTTTTTTTCTTCTATTTGAAGTTTTCTCTCCTCAGCAGCAGCTTGAGCAGCAGCTTCTAATTTTTTTTCTTCTATTTGAAGTTTTCTCTCCTCAGCAGCAGCTTTTTTTTCCTCAGCAGCAGCTTTTTTTTCCTCAGCTTGCATCTGCAATCTGAAATTCTCAGCATCTATCTTCTTTTGTTCAATTTCTGCTTTCCATTTATTCTCATCTTTTTGTTTTTTCTCTTCTGATTTTAATGCAATAGCAAATTGAGCAGTTTTCCATTCTTCTAATTCTTTGCCAGTCTTATCAAGGGATTTCCCTTGTGTAATAAAGTAATCTAATGTAGACATTCTGTCGTATTAAATCAGTAACCTGAAAAAGTAAATAAATTACCTTATCCCACTTTAATGGGAGACAAGTCTATACTATAGACTTAGTCTTAGTGAAAAACCTTGTATGGTTATCTTGTTTATAATATAACAAATGATAACTTGAGTGCCTGTGAAAACAATATCTGTATATCCCAAACACTGTGGGAGACAAGCCTTACAAAGGTCTTGTACACTTTCTTTTATAACAATAATAATCATGAAGTACTGGTCTGTACTATAATATAAGTGTATTCAGCTATACCTAATATATCATCTGTCAACTAAAGACATTACAAAGGACAAACAAGAAAAGACAATATGAAAACAATTGCAGAAATCAAATTAAATTAATATAAGGAACTGAAGTAAATAATCACAGAATCTGTGATGGTAACTGCAATGACATCAACAAGACAAATAACGCCACAGTGTATAAACATAAGGGTGTAAAGAACTGAAATGACAGAGAAGATGAGATCTACAATTATACAAACAAATCAAACAAAACTAAAGAACAGAAAAAATATTACAAAAACAAATATGAAGACAGTCGTCACAGCTAACAGAAATAGCAGCAAATTGTTGCTAACAAATTTCCAATTAAGAAAATTTGTACCTATTGAACACTAGGACAAGACCAATGTCACTCGGTATACCTTGTACTAGTCGCCGCCCAACCTTAAACCCACAGAATATAAACTAACTTAACACACAACAAATAACATGTAAACATAAATACATGTAAAACATAAATGCATATAATACAATATATGTGTTGTGGATAGAATGTGTTGCAAAGTATGTTCAGCTTTCACTTTAATGGCACAGCTTTTAATCAAAATAAACTGGCACTTTTAATCAATTTTAAATTATTATCTTATTACATTGTTCAATTTTTTTGAGCATGAGAAGATCCACCGATGAAATAACAACACTTATGTTCTTCTCTAGTAAGGTAATCAAACACTGCAACAACCGAACAGTTTATGTCCTTCAAAGTTTTCAGCTCTGTACTGCAAAAAATGTCAACAAGCATTGACCCAGATTCATTTCACTTGTCAGAACAGGTCAAGCTGACATCGACTGTATAGTTCCTACTGGTGTTGATGTGTGTCACATTTTGCCAAAATAAACGTTCTTGTTATACTTGGTGACTTCAATCATCAAGACTGCGAAGGCTGGACCCAGGAACTGGCCTACCACTGTAGAAATCTGTTGTTTTACTGGCCACTACTGTAGAGAAGTGCGTTGTACTGCGATGATGATACCAGGCATGCTCCAATCTACCCAGCTGTGCTGTAAATGGGTAACTCACTCTAATCCTGGGTTAGGGAAGGCAAAGACAGCGAGGCAGTGTCTGCTATGGGACTACTGTCAAGTAATCGTTCCCCAGGTGGTACTGGTGGTCATCACTGTAAAGGGTAGAGTATTCTTCCTGCTCGTTACACATGAGACAGGCAAGTACAACAAAGGCAATATTAAATAGTCATTCAATGTTCTGGCGGACTATTGCCATATCCCCTAACTGACTGAACGCATCAGTGGGTATGTGTGTGTAAACATACAAGGAGAGTTCACTGGACGAACCTTTTCTTTGGCTAAGTTCTCCAGCTGTATATGTCAAATATTTAAGTAACAAAGTTAAACCACGGTAGGGGTTTTAATCTTAATGAGATCTCCGTGCCACTGTCTGAATAGTAAGATTCATGATCCGTTCTCTGGACAGTGATCCATAATGATGACAGGAATACAAAATGGCTTCCTTCCCTGAGTTTTCGCTCACTCGCCCAGCGGGAGGATAATCATAAGCCAGAGTTAATTCATAACTTAAATATATATAATTTCCTATAGTTTCCATACAGTCCCTTAGTCAGAAGGTTGCTTCATGAAGACATAAGCGCTGATGGAACCTGTCATCTTCATCAATCTATATTTCAACGACCAACGATGCTCGAAAATACGATGTTTCATCTAGGTCTAACCATAAGGAGATCATCAAAGGAAAAAGGGTCTGGCTTTACCTGGAGTCCGAATCTTAACATAATGAAATAACATGAGAAGAGTCTCTGACATAACACTCTCGCAGAGACATTCCTTCCTTATGGAAAAATCATCCACAAATCACTTTTAACCTTTAACAGGACCAGCCCTAGAGAACACACACCCGACCATTACGACCAGCTTCTTTGGATCTCACTACAACTCTCTAGGACAACGGATACCTCCGCCAGAGTTCGGTATAGTCCGACCTTAGCATACGAAGATATACAATATAGGACTGAATCTTCTTGTACTAGACAAGTAATACATATAAATTCAGGCCATAAACATATTGAACAAGATCAATCTATTTTCTGGCCCTAACAAACGAGAACTGACATGACTTCCATATTCATACGCCGAATCAATATCAAGAGAGACCATCCATATAATCAAACGTATAAATCAATCATGGATTATCTCGCTTTCCCAAGGGAAGCATTTTCGTACACAATTAAATACAAATATATATTTTCCCTATTAAATAGACATATCGCCCTATTAAATAGACATATCGTATTTTTGTAATCTGTGCATTCAAAAATATGTATGCAACAACCATAATGTCCTGAATGAACACCTGCTATCATTTGCGTATACATGCATGATCCTCTAATATATCCCACCGTAACATCGCCTTTGCAAAACATAAACGCTAACTAAGGGAGCAAAGGTTGTAGGATTACTGAGGCTAAATTTACATTTCCACGTCACAATCATGAGCATTGGCAGAAAGTACATAACTTGGAGGAATGGGATGTCAGAGCTGGAAATTGATCAACTGATAAATGATCATGCTGGGGATGATGATATTATTGTGTACACTGATAGGTCTGTAATCCGTGGTGAGAAATCAGGGTGGGGCTTCTCTGCTAGAGTAAAGGGCAGAATCGTCGCTGAACATAGCAGGGCTTACAAGATAACAACTTCCAGCATGAGAATGGAGGTAGAGGAAGCTATTGCAGCCTTAAGATGGCTGTCTAAAACTTCATTAACCTGGGCAGTTATTGTATCAGACTCTCAGTCCATGCTTCGGAAGGTCCAAAATGGTTGGCTACGGCATGAATGGAAAACCTCCATAGAAGCGTCGTATCTTCAGGAACTGGTGTGGATCTACTGTCCTGGCTATTCGGGAAGAGGGGGGGGGGGGTTTCGCAGCAAGGAAAGAGCTGGCAGACTAGCTTCAAGGTGCTTTGGATATGGATAAGGGAGAGATACCAAGGACAGTTAATGATCGTCTATTACAGAATGACACTGCAATCGATGAATCATTAAGGCTAAGATTGCTAGAATTTTGCAGCAAACGTAAGACCAGCAGAGATGGACGAATGAGAATGCATCCAGCATGTATACAACCAGCGCGAAACAGAAACAATTAGCATTCATACCCTTCAACATTTGCTAAGGGAGACTGAGCACTTTTGGGTTTGCTCGTAGTGCAATGACGTCGATTCTGATCAACAACAACAAAAACAATAACCAGAAACTAACCATATTTATCAGTAAAGCAAAAATAATGTCTATGACCGTAACAAAATTAGACGTTACTATCGGCTTGTGTCGTTCTCTGTTTCTGTGTTTAACCTACTCCGTATATCGTTTGGTTATTGGTTTACCACCCAGTGGCCATATTACTGCCACCTGGTGTTCTGTCATGTTGAAGTGTATGCCAATCCTTGCCTCATTTTCATTCTGTCAACCCTTGACTAATCTTATTGCCAACCCTTGACTCATCTTCTTACCGTCAACCCTTGACCCATCTTTTTTCTGTCAACCCTTAACGCATCTTCTATTAATCCTTGACTCAATGTTCTCTCTGTCACCGTTGCACCAATCTTCTTTCTATCAACCATTGACCCATCTTCTTTCTATCAACCATTGACCAATCTTTTTTCTATCAACCATTGACCCATTTTCTTTCTATCAACCCTGAACTTATTAGTCGCTCTCTATATCTAGTCTTTTTCCATGTCCAGATTATGTGCCCATACCGGCCGCTGAATGCAAATCCTCCTCACAAAATATAAAAAAAAAAACTTTTTTTGTATGTGTCTCTATATATTGCTTCTTGACACTCTTACAAACGCAGTTCTGATCTTGTTTCTCACTAGGTCCTTTTTTTTAGCAACTTTTGTCGTGTTTTATGATGGATGTCCATGTATAACACTGAATACGCAAAGCGGGTATTGTCATAAATTTTAGATAGGTTTGAAAGATATTTATGGTCCCGCCTGAGTAGAGTGGATGGTGATAAGTACGTGAGAAATACAGGTGTGAGAATAGATTTTCACGAGTGAATAGTTTAAGGAGAAGATCTGTCTCTGGAATGAGTAGTTCCTCTAGTCCAGCCTATCTATACTACTATCTTTTAGTACCAGACAATCTTGCACCTCCCTATATATGTAAATATGAGTTTAACTACACACACACACCTATGCTATGTGACAACAAGACACACACACACGTGAAAAACTATGGTAAATTGGGTATGGGTCTGACCAACACACAAAGGTAAGTTCTTTTGTTGTTTATTATCATTAAACTTTACAACATCGAATATCTAAAGAAAGATCAAATAAAAAAATCAGAATTTTATACATAGAAAAATAACAGAATACATGTGCCCTCCCCCTTATTGAGAAAAAGAACCCAACAAGTTAATAAACCCAAAGGTCAAAGTTTAGCACTATGTTACAGAATAGAGAGTAAAGAAAAGAACAAAGTTCCTACTAAACGCTATCCAGTAAAGTAAACAATATTTAAGCAGAATCCAGACAATACAATTTTCCTGTAACAAAGAAAATATTCACTCTCTCTGATATACGTGGCCACTCAATCACGCTTACCCTATTCTTGGTGAAGAAATCTCTTGGACATACAATGTCTAAATATATATATATATATATATATATATATATATATATATATATATATATATATATATATATATATATATATATATATATATATATATATATATATATATATTCCAGTGTTTTTATCTTCCAAATTGGCCCCAGTCCCTCCTTGAATAATTAAATTTTATAAGGGGGACGCCTAATTTGGTGGTTGATTCCTGGGTAGACAAATGTCACTTCGAATAGTTAATGTAGCAAAACCGCGATCTTGTGTTCACAGTAAACAGTAGACAATACTTCCAGTAGAGGGAAACATCTGGTTGTTAAAAACTGTTAATTATGGTGATGAAGTTAAATCCTATCGGCTGGCTCTGGGGTGAGTGCCGATTTTGAAACAGCGTAACTTGCTGGATAACTCCGCGGATACGACTGTCAAAAGTCAGATAGTAATGTTATTTTTGTTTCGCCACAGTGGGCTGATAAAATTTATATTTATCTGGGTATTGATAAGTCCAGTTAACTTTACTATTTAAAATGTTAATTTGTCTCTTTGGCCAATCCTGTTCACAACTAAACTTGGGGACGCGTAAGCCAAGAAGAGGACAACATTAATCAATCAGTAGATGCAGAAAAAGGACCAAAATAGACTGCTGGTCGCCCTTTGATCGGGTCTGCGAGTAATAAAGATCATTTATGAAAAAAATGCTACTAATATATATAGCTACATATATGTACACGGAAGGGGACAAGACGATCTCTTATCCTCTCCGTCAGTCCTGATTAAATTTAAAAGGCACACGGTGTCTCTAGCCTATTCTATCGCGCGTCGCTTAGCGAGTGCAAGTTTTGTTGAGGCATGCAGCCTTTCCCCTCCTGTCCCGGTCAACGATCAGCGTACAATGTCAATTATTAATGTGAATTTAAGATGATAAAACTTAGCACATTAAATCACGTAAATGCTAATTTCTATTACCACAAATCAGAAATGAAAATCCCCACGAAATGCTATTAACACATCTACCACAATGGTTTTAGTCTACGTGTTTAGACTATCCAAAATTCTGAGCAACAACTGATAACTGGTTTGGGGAGCCACAGTTTATATACATTATTGTCTCTCTGATCTATAGATGACGTTACTTTTCAGACTATAGCGCATAGCAGAAAATCAGGAGACTACGTTTTCCCAGATAAAAGGTTTTCACGGTCTCTCTGTCGGCGTTGCTAATCGACAACAGAGACTTGGAACCGTGTAACGGGTTTCCTTCCGATATTTTCCCCGTGTCTGAAGATCAAAGATTTGTCTCCCCATGTATGTACGAACATCAAAGGGTCCCTCGGGAAAATATTTCTGCCCGAGCGTCTCACTTCAAAAAGGCCGGTGTTATCCCACGTGCGTCTGTCTGATATCCGATGATTGACAGATCAGCTCGCGTGAGAAACTCAGGTAAACAAACCAGGTTCGCTCCCTGTAATGACTGGCAGGTCGTGGAAGTTGGTAAACTTTCCGTTTGTTTACGTCTCAAGGAAAAGAGGAGTGGATTAAAAATGAGTAAACGCAGGCAGAAAAATGCTTTACTTTTACTAGCAAATCATAGAACGCTAACGGGATTTCAGGGCTGTCAGATACTGTAGGCTATATTTCCATTATACGTCACAGGTATGAACAATGTTTAATCAGTTGTTTGTTTGACGTCGTCTGGGTCAGCTCTTTGAGACAAGTTTAAACACATATAGATATAACAAGGAAGAAATGATATATAGATAGGCAGACACAGATCGACATTTGGACATATTTGAGGTCGTGCATGAAGCTTGAGACCTAATCATGTAATAGCATGTGTTACAGAAACCAGTGATGCAAATGCTGATGATTACTATGATGTAGGCTTCGTGCCAGGTAGCCTGATGTAGTGCTGCTTTTCTTCTAATGAGAAATTTTAAAACATGTTTTTTCCCCCCTCATTTTAATATTTCTTGCGCGTTTTGCGAGCACATCTTACAATCTGTGTCCACCTTGCTGGTTATTTCATTGAAACTTCGTTTGGCTTATTCCTCAATGCTTCTTCAGTATAGTTCAACTTTTATTTACGCCCTGTGTTTTGGTTTCATCTACAATACACCCCTTCTTTAACTTTGAATAAAAAATATAATATTGTGGGACAAAATTACCAGAGAATATACGGACATTCCGATATACGAATAGTCAAAGAAAATAACTCTAGGGAGCGGAGAGGACGAGAATGAGGCTCAAAAGGAAATTTAAAAAAAGACGATTTAAGAACGAAGATTGAGTGTGTTAACGACCATGAACCACGCCAAAAACAGCAAACTAGCCGTGTTAGATGAAAAACCTTAACACGAATGATCCACCTTTGGGAGATACCAAATGTTTTTCAAATAAATATTTCGCTGCTGCAAAACAGAAATTTCTGGAAAATCGTGTGTTTTCTTTAAAGATGAAACAGGTGCGAATCTTCCTGACATCTGTTTATGTGATCCGTGTGTGTGAGCCTCTGATGCTTAGTCTCGTGACCTCAACTGAAAACAGAACAGAAACCTTCGCTATCCTTGACCTTTGATAAGACGAAGTGCACATAGTTTGGCGCCACTATTGAGTGCATTAAAAAAAAAACAAACATTTTTATCTAATTTGGTATGAGGGTTGTTTAGATGTTTCAAATCTTTGAGCTGTTGGTTCACTAGGTTTCAGGTGAAAAATAGAGCTGATATTTGTCACACGACACTCTGTCCCAGCTACTGCACCCTCAAAAAAATCGTACAAGGCGACTAATATGCAGTTGTTGTAGGTGGGGTTGACAGTCGCAGCTACTGCACCCTCAAGTTGTACGTGGGGTTGACAGTCGCAGCTACTGCACCCTCAAGTTGTACGTGGGGTTGACAGTCGCAGCTACTGCACCCTCAAGTTGTACGTGAGGTTGACAGTCGCAGCTACTGCACCCTCAAGTTGTACGTGAGGTTGACAGTCGCAGCTACTGCACCCTCAAGTTGTACGTGAGGTTGACAGTCGCAGCTTGTAAAACAGATTGCCACAGAAATCACTGCTACAAAAGCCTATGGCTGCTTAATGCAGGCTTCCTGTAAGGAGACCAGCTGTAGTGGTTGCCCATGCTTTGTAGGTAATGCAAATAAAATGATGATGATGTCGTACGTCCAGAGGCAAAAGGCGCGTGCCAGATAAACACGGCTCACCTTGACATGCTCACCTTTGTCCTTGACAACAACGATACCACTACTAACTACCATGAGGTAGTTCAAGAAAATGACTGGTGCAACTAAGTTGCGAGAGAGATGGATGCTTGGTAGTAGAGAGACATATTTTCCTAAATGTGAATGGGGAGTGGTATATGACAGTCAGGAGAGGAGATATTTATTAAATCTCTTAAATCCTGCAACACAAACAATTTAAATGTCATACATTGCACTCTTTCTCTCCGAGATATCAGGAATATCGCAATAAGAAGAAAGGTCAACATTTTGCGACATCACTTAGTATATTATATTTGAAAACATGGTGGTGCACAAAAGAGTCCGATGCGATTGTGTATGTGATCTAGGATATGACGTAGTTTTGTTTGCGGTAGTAACATTATTCATTGTGTTATGGATCTGTGTAGAAAGAGATTCTCTGATCAGTGTCTGTTACAATGTGTTTCAAAGTGTATTTACTTGTCTACTTGAAGAGAGTGCCTGAAAGGATCATATATTGGATCAATGATATACGAATGATACATAAGGATATAAATATGTCGATATGATTAACATTGGATACTTCGCGCTAGCATAAAATATGATTACCATTGGGATGTGGAGCGGATCAGTTGTTAGTAAATAGAATAAAGAAGGGCACTGAATATATTGATTAATGAAGTAATATAAGGATGACTTTCAATATGATAATCACGTATAATCACATGTTATGCAGCCCAATTGTGGATGTCAATAAATGTTGCGTTGACTGTGGACATAAATGTTGCGTTGACTGTGGACATAAATGTTGCGTTGACTGTGGACATAAATGTTGCGTTGACTGTGGACATAAATGTTGCGTTGACTGTGGACATAAATGTTGCGTTGACTGTGGACATAAATGTTGCGTTGACTGTGGACATAAATGTTGCGTTGACTGTGGACGATGTTGCGTTGACTGTGGACATAAATGTTGCGTTGACTGTGGACATAAATGTTGCGTTGACTGTGGACATAAATGTTGCGTTGACTGTGGACATAAATGTTGCGTTGACTGTGGACATAAATGTTGCGTTGACTGTGGACATAAATGTTGCGTTGACTGTGGACATAAATGTTGCGTTGACTGTGGACGATGGACTTGTACTAGTATTCTTTGAATTCCAGTTGGCCAGTTGCATTGTGAATTGTTTCATAAACTGTTTCGCCTAGACATCTTAACAGGCAACCTTCAGCCACACAGTCTAGTAACAGTTTTGGGGGCCAAGCTAAACGTCAAGTGTTGACAGAAGTGGGTTGTTGCCATATGCTACTCCGTTCATTACTGTAGGTTGGGCAGTACTGCAGCAGGTGTTCGACTGTCATCAGGCTGGTACCGCAGGTGCAGAGATCTGTTGCACCAATTTTGTATTTGTGGTATAGATGGTATCTCAATCTGTTGTGTCCAGTCCGTAGCCGAAAAATGATGAACTGCTCTTTCCTGGATAGTTGATATGCGTCATTTTTCAAATGGCCCGGGTGCTCTCTTTCCCATTTGGACTTGAATGTAGCCTTTATAGTAGTCTTTGTCATTGCGTAAGTTGTCTCTATGTTATTCAAGTATTAGACGATTATCAAAGTTAACACAGAAGATGTACATAATTTCACGCAAGATACTTATTTCCGTTGACCCCACTGCCAAGGTCACTATTATTCCGTACTAATCATAAAAATTAATAGTAGTACATAAATGTAATAATACCATAGTGTTATCGATCATATGTTATGAAAATTAACGTGGGAAAACAAACCTACAAATGAAGACGTAAAGTACACCAGTGGTAGCAACTAAGACATGCAATATATATGTAAGAAAAGTAATGTCATAAACTAAAACAATAGCGACCACTAGGAATTGACAAGACACAGACGCAAAACTTGTTCAAAGACATGGAAAATGTGTATATTTTTGAAAGAGAGTAAGGTAAGGCAGACAAATCACGAACAATAATGGCGTAAGATAAGGTCAAGAAATGACGTAGATTACACACACAATAAACAATGACGTCACAGCTAAACACGGAAATAGTGTAATAAATTCAAACAGAGCTGGAAATCCCTCAGCAAACGTTGCTGGATCTCTGTAAGAAAATACTATATTTGTGATCCCTATAGAACGGTTCTAAATAACTCCATCAGAAGATGTGAGCCATAAAGAACTCCCAAAACCAACCGCCCGCACATAAATAAAAAAAAACATAGAAATACATAAACATCAAGACTGAGGGGAATGCCCAAGAAAACACCTAGAATGCACAAAATAACACAGGCACCACACAAAATACTTATCTGAACCCAGTCTTCTTCGGACAGATGCGTCTAAGGACAATGGTGCTCAATTCCAAACAGCTGTGACACCGAGTCCTGTTTCCAACGAGCAGAGAAATGCCACTCTCGCAGAAGAAAAAGCTGCCGAAGCCAGAGAAAAAAGAGCACACGAGATTAGCAGAAATACAATTTCAGCTGGGTCAACAAGAATTAGAAGTCGAAAATATACGCCTGACAAAGCAAGCTAAGGATCCGTTACTGGGGTTGGTGGCTAATCGAGGAAAGAATCTACTGCATATGTTAAATTAAGACTACCGAATGTGGTGCCATCTGTAGACGACATTTCTTCTTTTCTTATGAGACATGAAGAAAGATGTAAGGAGGTAAATATACCAAAGAAACTTTGGGATCACATCTCACTGACTATCTCTCAGGTGATGCTCTTACGTCAATCTGCAATTTGAATGAAAATAGCAGGATTGACTATGATATCGAGAAGGCAATGCTCTTACGTAAGTACTTCCTTGACGAGGAAGGTTATCGAAAAAAAATATAAAATTGTATGTCCTGAAGTCAACAAATACTTCGGCGAATTTGTTTCGTCTATCAAGACATGCCTAAATAGATGGAACGATTTGTCTGGCATAGCTAAGACGTTCGAAGGGTTGGTTGATCTTATTTTACGGGATAAGGTGATGTCTTCTTGTAGCACACATATGTTAGCTTACTTTCACGAAAGACATCACTCTGATATCTTCGAAATGGAAGACTTGGGAGGCAGTATATGATTGCGCACCCAGATAAAACTGTAAGTAAGCCTGCCACTACAGATGCATTGCCAGTGTGTGCGGCTCTCCGCATGGCTTCCGGTGATTTTATGAGACCTCGCACTCACAGCACCGATAGGTACTCTCATAGGGACACAATGCACTCGTTCCGGGGGCGATATAATTTTCCCCATCACAGATCTCCGTCACGAGGATATCAAAGAAATTACATTTACCAGTATGACAGAGGTTCCTGGCGCAGGTCACGAGGAAATCACTTTGAAGGAGCGCACAGAAATAATTTTAATTTTCGTAGACAATTATCTGCACGCTCTGATCACTGCACATGTTGTAAATGCGCGCTTGACGAAAACAACAATCAAGACTCCTATACTGCTAGGGACCTTTACATACGGACCAATAATAGAGAACATAATCATGCGAATTCATGCCAAATCAACAATAAATCAGATAAGGATAATGAAAATGCAGATATTGATCATCACGCTAATGCATGTAGATTGGATTTAAACAACGAGTCTGCTTGTGCGGAATGCAGAACTTTTTACGAACCAGGTGCTAAGCCAAGATTATTGTGCGGACATGCTCTGTCGGCTTTGGCAACAGATGACGGTACCAATACTCTTACATTTTACAAAGGGTTGTTACATAACAGACCAGTCTCGATATTATGTGACACTGGGTGCACTACAGTCGGTGTTAGACGATCTCTCATTGAACCATCCAGTTTGACCGGTACATTTGTTCCGTGTGTCACATTCCGGGGTACCGTAGAATGCTACGAGTTAGCTGATGTAACTATTGATACACCGTTCTTCTCTGGGAAAGTTCGCGTGTGTACGCTTTCCCAGCCTATCTGTGATATTACAGTTGGGAATATCAAACTAATAAAAGAGTGTTCTCAATAGGACATAGAGAAATGGGAAATTGCGCACCCTCTCTCAACTATTTCTGTCGTAACAAAGGCACAACTTAGACTGAGTCA
Source organism: Oreohelix idahoensis (assembly GCA_024509875.1). NCBI lineage: Eukaryota > Metazoa > Mollusca > Gastropoda > Stylommatophora > Oreohelicidae > Oreohelix > Oreohelix idahoensis. The sequence goes on along the minus strand of JAMPIV010011446.1, from coordinate 164,456 downwards.
CACAATGATGATACAACTGTTCATGATCCAGATACACATTATTATGATTATGGAAAGAAACGGGAATTTCCATGCAACCCTTCTTCTTCTTTGATCCTTAGCCGCCAACCGGCAAAGCAGTCAGTGGCCATCACACCTGGTGGGGTCTTGTAGGGCAACAACAAATTTATTCAACTTTGCTCGGTCGGTGATCATCTGTCAAGAAATGGCTAAATTAAGAGTCTGTTTGAGTAAAGAGACAAGACACACGTTTTGAGGAAAGTCTGAGAAGATAGATTAAGATGAGAGTTAAAGTGACTGTGGAGGATGAGACTTATAGCTTCAAGGGTGAGAACCTAGATTGACTCTCCCTCGCCACTTGTGACTTGTTTTATTAGCTACTGTCTCACCGCCTCTCGCTCAGCTGAGATAAGTTATGCACTAATTACTAGCCACAGACACAACTGTACAGTTAAAGAATACAGGTACAGTATAGTGAAAGACAAACCGATCCAGAGCACATTTTATAGTTTATTAAACAGAAAAATCTTTACCACAGAGAAAAACAACAATAACGCGCAAGGTCGCACCACCTGGAAAAAAGAACAAATCAATAAATGAAACAATTATAAAAAATTACCACGCATTCTTCCACGACTACCCGAAAACTACTAAGGTTAAAGAAATATACCGGGCGGGGGTCTCTAAGTAAGAGCCACCACCTCTTGGACACTACTATTACTAACTAACTACACTGTGGAGTCCCACATACCACAAGAATACTCTCCACTAGTTTTCACTCTGTCCCGTTTAACCAGTCAGAGGAAGATTTACTACTAATGTGACTAAAATGTCTCAAAGGCGCTCCTACACAACTAACTTATACACCACTAAATCCTACTCCATTGAATTCTGCAGAACTAACTCAGAGGCTCTCTTCTAAGTATTATCTATCTAACTCTACTCTCTCCCCTCTACTTCAATTCAGTGCCTTCCTGACGCTATCGTCATCGTCTGAGGCTCAGCTGCGTTACCTTTCGTCAGGTTCCCCCTCCCGTTAGCATTTAGAAAGGTATGATTTCCCTCTCTCCTCTCCAGGATAACTGATAAAGGGGACTTTGGTGAATATATATTTTTGCTTCTGGCTGTAGATCTAGCAATGATGATGGCAACTCAATTCTTCACACAACGACGATTTAAACCGCTTCGGGTTATGGCCTACTGCTTTTTTGTGGAAGTATGTAAACAATACCAGTGGTACGTAGCCTGTTCTGTATTGGGCCGTACAAGCTAAGAGCTCATATTTCTAGGCAATTCCACGCTGAGGTATATGTTTCCTCACGTCAGGAGAATTCCCAATGCTTCACGTCTTGCAGACGTAACTAGGGGCGCCCGTTACTTTGCGCGTACCCGTTTTTTTTCGTAATTACACCGATGTCTCTTGCCTCCCTCTCCGAGAAGGCAAAGTCCGTTGTAGGCTTAAGGACCTACAACGCCGTGAATCGCTGTAAAACAAAATAACAACTTATATACACCAATCCACAAAATACATAATTCAAACACATTAATAACTAAAGATTTACATACACCCCGCTTTCCCATACCATAATAAAACTCCACTTTAATACAAGCTCTCTTGCTCTACACTATTTCTGCCCTCGGGTCAGACTTAACAGCTCACCCCTTCCCCTGTCTTTTTCACTGACAGCAGGTTGTCTGTTACGCTTAACCCAGACGCAGGCTGACCTGATTGCTTCTGAGGCCAGCTCGTGACCGAATCAGTTACCCGTCACAACACCGCTTCGCCGTATCCCGATAAAATAACTTCTACTTAAATAATTTCCCAGCACTATTCTTATATTAAAAGGCAGCCCATTGAGGGTTATCAAAATAGCACAAATATCTACACACAACTGCATACCTCATATCATAATACTAGACTGCCTTCACCGACAACAAACTTATATACCCATGGCCACTTTAGTTAAACCAAACTCCCGTGTTAATATACTATTATCTTCAAAGTTATCACAACATGGTCTGGTACTCTTAATATATTACACCATACTACACCAGCCGTAGGTCCTAAATTCATGTAGAGATATATTAGTTAATAATACCACCAAACGTTTTACACAGAACTACACTGGCTATACTTCGTATGATTACCACTGCATTTTACAATACACTGGCAGAAGTCAGGTAACTGATGGCAAACTACCGACTAAAAATAAAATTAAATTCCAGCAGAAAGCTTACTCTGACTTGTTAAAATAATTTAGCTAAAATTTCTACACCACTTATTTTTTAAGACTTCGTACATACCCAGACTTTATAATATTCTGATGCAAGACAGACGCGATGAGTCATATCTTCTAGAATTACCTCCCAAAAAACAGCTTCTACCCTACTTTGACGTAATCTAATGACTGCTTCATAAATTAAAAATCGAAAACAATCGTCAGAGCTACCCGTGACCCTTCTGATTTTTGTTTTTGCCTTCAGCCTTGCCAGATTGAACAGACGGCCATCTGACCTAGTGTGGAGGCATATTCCTTCAGTTGCATCTCTGAATGCATGTTTCAAGAGTAAGGCAAAGAAGATCCCGAAGAGAGTTGGAGCCAGAACGCAGCCTTGTTTAACGCCACTGCGTATGTCAATGGGCTGTGTTGTGCTTCCAGCATATTGGACTGTTCTCTTCATGTCTTCATGGAATGACTTTTTTCATTTCCAGCAATTTAGCAGGGCAGCCTATTTTCAGGAGGATTTTTAAGAGTCCATCCCTACTAACCAGGTCAAATGCCTTTGTGAGATCTATAAATGCGATATATAAAGGCCTTTTCTGCTCTCCTGATTTTTCGTGAAGCTGGCGGAGAGAAAATATCATGTCTGTTGTTGATCTACCAGCTCGGAATCCAAACTGTGACTCTGGAGAAATGCGCTCAGCTAACTTGTGTAGTCGCATTAAGATGACTCTGGCAAAAACCATACCAACAATACTAAGAAGAGAGATGCCTCTGTAGTTATTGCAATCACTTCTGTCTCCTTTATTGTTATACAATGTTACAATCTTGGCATTTTGCATGTCTTGAGGAATTGTTGTCTCTTCCCAGCACTGGCACAGCACCCTATGCAGGGGATGTAACAGCGTGCTCTTACAGCATTTGATTAAATCGGGAGGAATCCCATTACAGCCTGGTCCTTTGCCAGAGGCCACGCTATCAATGGCCTTGCTGAGTTCTTCCAATGTTGGTTCAGCATCCAGCTCCTCTATAGTTGGCAGACATTTGACAGCACCAAGGGCTGCAGACGTAACGGTATTTTCTCTAGCGAAAAGCCCAGAGTATTGCTCGACTCACCTCTCCATCTGCTTACCCTTATCGGTTAGCTTCTTTCCGCTGACTGCATTTAGCTGTGCCGTCTTACTTTTTGGGGACCAAGGGCTTTCTTTATACCGTCATACATTTGTCTAGTGTTGCCTGTTTGCGCTACGGTCTGGATGCTCTCACTGAGCTGGAGCCAGTAGTCATTTGCACAACGTCGTGCAGTTTGTTGAACTTTGCTTCTCGTAGCCTTCAGGATCTGTAAGGTTCTAGCACTCGGTGAACGTTTGTATTCATTCGCAGCACTGCGCTTAGCTTCAATGACAGTTGTCATCACATCTGATGAAGCATCAAACCAGTCACATGACTTCGCTGTTTTTTTACCAAAGGTGGCAAGTGCAGTACTTTGAATGGTGTTTCGCAGGAGCTCCCAGTTCTCTGTAACAGTATCACCATGTTGTGGCCTTCATTTCAATAGCCCAGACAATTCCGGTCCCTTTGACATCCAGGTAACCGGTTTACGCTCTTGCTTTTTTGACGACCGTAGTCGATTTTCTCTTTCACCTAATGGTCTTAATGTCCAATATAATTTTGCTTGACTCTGTTATTCATTGGCTTTCCTGTATTTCAGACTTCTTTATTTCATCATCATCATCATAACCCTCCACTCCCAAAGGAGCATAGGCCTTCAACAAACACATGCCAAGTCCTCCCGTCACGTGCCATCATCTCAAGTTCTTCCCACGTTCTCCTCATCATTTTCACTTCTGTTTCCAGCTCTCTTTTCCATGTGCTTCTTGGTCTACCTCTGCCTCTGTTGCCCTGGGGGTTCCAGAACAAGGACTGCCTTGTAATGCTATCAACATGTTTCCTCAGTGTGTGTCCTATCCATCGCCATCGTCTTCTTCTCATCTCTTGTTCCACTGGCACTTGTCTAGTTCTTGTCATCAGTTCCACGTTGGTAACCTTGTCATACCATTTTAATCCCTCCATTCTACGCAAGCACCCATTTATGAAAGTCTGTAGCTTTTTGGTAGTTGTCTTTGTTGTTCTCCATGTCTCAGAGCCATACAATAGAACTAACTTCACATTTGAGTTGAAGATTCTTATTTTCAAGTTGGATCCGATTTCTCTTGATCTCCATATATTTCCCAATGCAATGAAAGCTCCTCTTGCCTTTTGTATTCTTATTTTGATATCACTGTCTGTCCCTCCAACTTTGTCTATATTGCTGCCAAGATATGTGTACGATTCTACATCTTGTATTGGTGTTTCTTCAAGTTCAACCCTGTTATCATTACCTGCATTTATTCTCATTATTTTTGTCTTTTCCCTGTGTATTTTCAGACCCAGTTGCTGTGACCTCGCATCGAGTGTTTTCAATTTGTCCCTGCATCTGCTTACGGTTATGGGACAGAAGAGCCAAGTCATCAGCAAAATCCAGATCATCCAACTGCTTAGTCAGAGTCCACTGGATTCCATTTTTGCTGTGTGTTGTCGATGATTTCATAACCCAGTCTATTGCTAGTAAGAAAAGAAATGGAGACAAGAGGCATCCCTGTCGCACTCCTGTTCTTATCCCAAACGGTTCTGTAAGCTGTCCTTCGTGAAGAACTCTGCATGTCATGTCTTCATATGTTTTTTTTATTAAATTAATGATCTTCAGGGGAACTCCATAATGCCTCATCAATTTCCGAAGTGATTCTCTGTAACCAGATATCCTTCCTTCCATTCTGCTGGTATCTCTTCCTTTTCCCACACTTTACCAAGTAATTTATATACCATCTCTGTAGCCGTGTCGATATCTGTTTTTAATGGCCTCTGCTGGAATGCCATCAGGTGCAGTCGCTTTTCCATCTCTTAGAAGCTTTATGGCTTTCTTTATTTCTTCCTTCGTTGGTCTTTCACCGTTAATTTGTAGCTCTTCTTCTGCTGGCTGGATGTCCGGGGGTTTTTGTGGAGCTGGTCTATTGAGAAGGTCACCAAAATATTCTGTCCATCTCTTCATTTGCTCCTGTATATTGCTGAACAGTTTCCCATTCTTGTCTTTTATGAGGCAACTTGTTTGCTTGTATTTCCCTGTTTGCTTCTTTGCGCTGCTATACAGTTCTCTCATATTTCCTTTGGCTGCAGCATCTTTTGCCTGTCTTGCCAACTCCTCAATATTCCTCTTCTTCTTCCTCGTTCGCCCTGAAAAGGAAGGTGGTTGCGTTGTGTCTGTTTCCAACGTAGCTGTGATATCTGCACCTTTCGGTCGACACATCCGACTTCTGCACGGCATTTTTTAGGACCGGGTTTGCCTTCCCATTGCGATCCGTACTCGCTCAGCCAGCCTGCACAGCTGCAGACTGTTTCCAGGACCACCACGTGGAGGTGGAGCACGGTCTTGACCAGCTCTGGTTCGCTGGTCCTGACGCAGGCAGTTAAGCTATGAGTCGCTGACTGCGGTCTCTATTGCTGCGTCTTGAGGTCCCCTCCTCAATATACTTCCTCTTGTCTCTTTTGATACTTCTTTTTACTTCTTTGTTTGCTTCTGTGTATACTTCTTGAGCCTTGGCTTTGGAACTTCTGGTTTTGCTTGTGTTTAAATCTGCTTTCTGTTTTTTTTCTGTCTTTTATCTTATTGATGGTTTCTGTTGTTATCCATGCTTTTTGTTGTCTTTCCCTTTTACCCAGTATTTCTTCACATGTCTCATTCCATACAGTTTTGACCTGCTGCCAATAGTCTTCTGTATTCTCTACATCTTCCAGCTGTTGGAGCACTTGGAATTTGTTGGATATTGTGACCGCAAATTTGTCTCTTGTTTCTTGATTTCTTAGATGTCCTACATTAAATTGTTGTCTATAATTTTGCATTGTTGCATATCTCTTGAGTTTCATTTTTACTTTGGCTATCAGAAGGTGGTGATCTGATGCCACATCTGCTCCTCTATATACCTTTACATCCTGCAATGATGATCTAAACTTCTTGTTTATGCATATATGATCAATCTGATTTTCTGCTCTATGGTCTGGTGATATTTCTTCCGTCGCTTTTTTCACGATCTTTCTTTGATAAAGTTTTGTGTTTTTATTTCAGTATTTTTATGACGTCACTTGTATTCATCGCTATAGGACGCCAATTGTGACCATTGATTGCCCGATTCTTTCAGCGGAGAGTCTTGTAGCAGGACTTTTTTAATTTCATTGTTTTTTAATTCCTTTTTCTGCTTTTGATTTTCGTTGATTGTTGAATTTCTTGTATTGATATATTATTTTTGGTTGCGTAGTTTCCTTTCTTCATTATTGCTCTTCATCTGTGTTTACACATATTACGTTTCTGCAGTCTATAATCTACATTTCTTGTCTTTGTTGTCTGTTTGTAACTGTGGCTGACGAAAGGTGAAACCTGAAACGCCCCTTGTTTCCTATGAACCGTTAATTTGTAAAACTGATTCAATACCGTTTTTTTTTTGTTTATATATATATATATATATATATATATATATATATATATATATATATATATATATATATATATATATATATATATATATATATATATATATATCATCATCATCAGTTGCCATCTCCACAACGAAGGTTGGCTGTAATGGATCTCCAACGTCTTCTGTCTCTTGTCTTGGTGGTACACTCTGATAGACTCTTTCCCGTCCATCTCTTGATGTTATCTTCCCACTTATAGCGCTGTCTTCCCCTTGCACGTTTGCCTTCAACTCTCCCTTCTGTTATGTTCTTCTGCAAGGTGTTATGCCTTTTTATGTGGCCAAAGTATTTTAGCTGCCGAACTTTGACCTCTCTCATTAGTTCTCTTTTCATACCTAGATTTTCTAGGACCTCCTTATTTATTTTCATCTCTTTCCATGAGATACGCCCCATTCTTCTATATATCCACATTTCAAGAGCCTCAATTATTTCTTCCAAATGCTTATTCATCGTCCATGTTTCTGCACCATACAGAAAAGCAGAATATATATAACACTTTATGAATCTCAGTTTTAATTTATGAGATAACTGTTTGGATGTCAGTATATGTTTCATGTTGTTGAATGTAGCTTTGGCCATTCCTATTCTCTTCTTGATTTCTGTTTCACATCTGCCATCTTCTGTTATTATATGACCAAGATATACGTAGCTCTTGACTTGTTCCAGGATTTTCCCATTTACGCTTATCTTTAATGTGGGTTTATCGTCTGTTTTGCTAATTATCATAGTTTTAGTTTTCTCAATATTAATGTCGAGTCCATATTCATGATTTATACCGTTCACTTGCTTCACTAGTTCTTGTAACTCCTGTTCGCTTTCAGCTAACAACACGGTATCATCTGCATATCTAAGGTTGTTTATTGACCTTCCACTGATGTTCAGTCCTGGTATTTCCTGTATCTGTTTGAAAATTTTTTCAGTGTATAAATTAAATAGGCAGGGGGACAGCACACAATCTTGTCTGACACCTCTTTTTATGTCTATGTATGGTGAATAATTCCTTCCCGATCTTACTGTGGCAGTTTGCTCCCAATAAAGGTTACTGAGTATTCTTATATCATTTCCATCAATACCTATGTCTTCTAGGCATTCAATTATTTTCTCATGATGGATTCTGTCAAAAGCCTTCTTATAGTCAATGAAGCACATATACATACTTTTTTGGACCTCTGTATATTTTTCTGCTAATCTTCTTAGGCAAAATATTGCATCTCTTGTTCCACTGTTCCGTCTAAAACCAAACTGTTCTTCTTGGATTTCGCTGTCTACTTTACTTTTTATTCTTTCCTGTATGATTTTGAGCAGTATCTTAATTGCATGACTCATCAGGCTGATTGTTTTGAAGTCTGAACATTCTGTTGCATTTGGTTTTTTGGGCAATGTTATAAAAACTGATGTCTTCATGTCGTGTGGTAAATATCCTGTATTGTATATATCATTGCATATTTCTGTGATTGTATCTATACCAAAGCTCTCCAGAGCTTCTATCATTTCAATGTTTATGTTATCCATGCCTGCTGATCTTCCTTTTTGTATCATATGAATGGCATTCTCTACTTCTGATCTGAGAATGTTTGGTCCTTCATTAGAATCTGGTGATGGTTTTTTACCTCTGTTGTCCTCGAATAGTTCTTTTACGTATTCTGCCCATCTGTTTGATATGTCTTTCTCATCAAGTAATATTACACCATTTTTGTTCTTGATACAGCTTCCTCCTTGTGCAAACCGCGACCGATTTGATAATTTCTTTATTTCTTCATGCATATCTCTTGTCATGTGCTTTGCTTCCAAGTCTTCTATTTCCTTACATTTTGTTTCTATCCACCGTTCTTTTGCTTCTCTACACATAGTATGTATGTCATTGTCTATTGTTTTATATTCTGGAGTGTTTTTTTGCTTTCTTTCTTTCTGCCATTTTATTCAAGATGTCATCTGTCATCCAAATTTGATTTTTCTTAGACTCCTTTTTAGGTAAATTTGCATTTGCTGATTGTATGCTTGTTTTTAAGCATTCCCATTTTGCAGTTACTTTTTCTTCTGGGTTTTCTCTTCTATACTGCTCCATGCTTTCTGTCAATAACTGTTGGTATTTATTTTTGACGTCGATTAAATATTTCTGTTTTATATCTGGTTGTTTCAGCGCTGATATTTCTATCTGGGGTTCCTCCTGTCTTCTGTTTCCTGCTCTTTTCAGCTTTATATTTACTTTGATGACAACTGGATTGTGATCTGAATTTATGTCGGCGCCAGGATGTGTCTTTACACTTGTGACACTGTTCTTAAATCTATGTTTTATCATGATGTAGTCGATTTGATTACGTGTTACATCTCCTGGGCTTTTCCATGTGTATAATTTCCTTGGGTGGTGTTCAAAAAAGGTGTTACATATGACCAGCTGGTTTTCTTCACAGAACTGGATAAGTCTGTCTCCTCTATCATTTCTTGTCCCTAATCCATACTGTCCTACTATTTTCTTGTATTTTCCTTTTCCTACTTTTGCATTCATATCACCCATTACTATCAACACATCTGTAGATTTGACTGGTTTAAGTGTGTGTTGTAGCTCTTCATAGTATTCTTCTATTTCTTCCTCGCTGTGATCTTTAGTTGGTGCATAAGTTTGTAAGATTAATATGTCGAATGGCTTTGCTCTCATCTTTAGTAACATCATTCTGTCATTGTGTGTCCAGTATCCACATACGTATTTTTCTAACTCCTTCTTTATCAACATTCCTACCCCTCTTTCGTGTTTTTCTCCTCCTGAGTGTATAAGCGTGTACTGGTCTCTTGTTATGTAGCCTGTATCCAAAAGTCTTGCCTCTGCAACTCCCAGTATATCGAGTTTCATGTCGGTTGCCTCTAATATAAGATTGTCCAGCTTTCCTTCTCCGTTTAGAGTTCTAACATTCCATGTTCCTATTTTTAGGCTTCTCCTACTAGTTTTTAGGTGGTCTTTCTCAGAATGCTCCCTTTCAACAGAATTTAAGGAACACTCGTCATTATATATATATATATATATATATATATATATATATATATATATATATATATATATATATATTTATATATATATATATATATATATATATATATATATATATATATATATATATATATATATATATATATATATATATATATATATATATATATATATATATATATATATATATATATATATATATATATACTTTCTTGAAGGACGAAGTAAATTGAGCGATCGTGACAGGGTCTGACATCTTCCTGGTATCATTGCGCGGTTTCCCTTCATGTCTGACACGATGTAGTTTTCTTGGTTGTGCTCTGATTTTGCAGCAAACCAAGGAGTGATCTGTATCACAGTCTGCACTATGGTACGAGCGTGTGGAGAGTACAGACCTGAGAAGTGGCCTTCTGACGAGAATGAAATCCAGTTGGTTCCAGTGCTTGGATCGTGGGTGTCTCCATTACACCTTATGCTGGGGTTTTGTCTGAAAGTATGTGTTCGTCACGCATAGGTCATGATGGACACACAACTCCAAGAGCCGTTGTCCATTTTCATTCATCTTGCCAATACCAAACCTGGCCAGACATGAAAGCCATGAAACATTATCGGCACCCACTCTAGCTTTAAAGTGACCAAGGTGAACAAGCTGTTCTTGCCTATGTGTGCATTTGATGACTACTGCTAGATTCTCGTAGAACCCTACTTTAGCTTCTGAGGCAGAGTACATAGTAGGAGCACACACACTGACAAACGTGATGGGACCTGCGTTAGTTTGCAGGCGGAGAGTTAACAGGCGTTCTGATCCATTCTCACCTGGTTAAACCATGTTAGTTAGCGATTTTTCGACACCAAAACCAACTCCGTGTCCTCTAGTTTTATTAAGGTCTTTCCTTAAAATGTATAGTACTTCTCGCTCACCATTCCAGAACCCGCCAGGTTTCCTGAAGTGCAGCTATATCCACCTGAAGTCGTTTAAGTTCGTCATTGATTACGGCTGTCTTCCTGACATCGTTTATGTCCTGTAGGTTTTCGGATGGTCCAGTCAACATAGTCCGGACGTTCCAGCATACCAATTTGACAGTTTGTTTATTTCTATTACTTGTTGTTTTATGATAATTGCTTGGTGTTAAATTTTATGTCCATAGTTCGGGTTTGACCCTAATCCCCAATCGGGAAAACAGACAGTAGCGGGACAACACCTAATTGACTGGGGGCTGTCCAGTGAGCTCATAGAACCTCTCCCACTGTCGGAAGTAGCCCTTGGCACCTTGCTCTACGCCAGTTGGGCAAAATGCTTATAACCGGTAACTGCTACTTCCCGTATTTTGCCGACACCTATAGGGTGAAGCTGGAGTGTCCTCTCCAGGGCGCGAGCTTGGGCACAGTTATATGGAGATCTAGCTGTTGCCATGTATAAGAGGCACTAAAAAGGCACAAAAAGCTACCAATCTATCTCCACAACCTACCACTGCTTAAATAATGCTAACATCACTTCTGGCACCGCAACAACCTCTTTGATCAGACATAACCTCGATCCTTGCAGCAACAAAAACCACACAACAGATACATGCCTTCCAAAGGCTCTTCCACACAAGAGCAATATCGGGGTACGTCCCCTTCCAAAGGCTCTTCCACACAAGAGCAATATCGGGGTACGTCCTCTTCTGTCAACTCCCCTTGGAAAAACTTCTTAACCTTTTAACCTTCCATATGCCAGTCGTACTCTAGCCAGTAATGACTTCTACTTTAGTCACTTGACATAATATTCAGAGTTCAGCTGCTCGTGCAAACATCACACGTCGCTCACAAACGTTCAACTCCACTTACATTGCAATCACGTTTGCCACAACAACGCACTCAACAAAACCTCGCTTCCCCAGGAGCACATAACCACAGTATGTTTATCAGAATTACACCTTGACAATGTCAATGCATACAAATTTGTATTTGATGTCGAAAGGTGTTGAGCTATGATTATAAATGTTTAATAATAGTGTATTTAGTTGTTCTAAATTATTTGTTTCATAAGTTCTTTTTTGCGCGGTATGAAGAAAGAGAATAACAAATGGTCCGGATATCTTTCAAGAATATTCAAATCAGGTACCATTACAGGCCTTCGAAAGCAGAGGTTTAGTTACAGGGATTGGGGATGGGGAAGTACGAGAGGAAGGTGAACAGACAACGTAAGTAACTCAGATTCGTTTAAGAACGAAAACTGTCTCTCCCCACGTCGCTGCGATTACTGACTAAATAACTGGCATGTAACTAGATGTTAACATAGTACTTCAAGCTCACATCACGTGATGTTAACATAGTACTGCAAGCTCACAACACGTGGAACGCGGAAACTCAGGTATGAACTCGATATATCTGGTCTGTTATTTTTGCAAAACTGGAGTATTCATCATTAAGACAGTTGTACAACTCAACCAAGGTCGTTGGCCTTACAAATATAGTTTTTTCTAAGTTAATGTATTTACCAACAGGCACAGCAGAATAACAGGTAACGAATGGTAAATGTTGGCATATCACAGTTCAAAGGACGTGGTTACTTCTCACAGATAGTCTTGTCAGAGTTGATTAGACAGACAAGTGAGAGAAATGTCTGGCAGGTACAATTTCCCGTAACTGTTGTCTGACTCACTGCAGGCTTTTTAAACGCGGTAAAAGCTTTCAGCAAAGTTCATTAAAGCATGGAGTTATGGTTCTTAAAATTGTGGAACGGTTATAACACGCGCCAAAAGCGTTTTCAGGCCAGAACGGTTCTGGTCTCTCAGAATTTACAAGAACTTTTCCTTTAAGATCTCAACACTGTAACAGTTTACATACTACAATAAATAAATAAATAACTAAATTATCGCTGGTTGTATCATAGTTTATGAAATAATATATAAATGGTGTGATAGTAATCAACGGGAGTTAATTTTCAATTCTATGGCGGTTGTCACGGTGGTAGGAGCACCAATATGAGTATTCCATGGCAGATCTGGGGTGTTGGGCTTTCTGGCTGGTTGTAGAGGTTTTTCTTTCTTCCATCATCTTACAAATTTTAGAGGCAGGACGAGCTGTTAAAATTAGTTAGTAATTGCGATTAATTGATTTTTCTTTCTTCCATCATCTTACAAATGTTAGAGACACGACCAGCTGTTAAAATTATTTAGTAATTGCGATTAACATGAGGCGCGGCATTATCTCTTCGCGTATGCAAATTATATCTAAACCCTACAGAAGAATAATGCCTGACGCAGCAAAGCCATCGCGTCTTCAGATCAGCTGTGGTCCCTTCCACATGCAAACACTAATTGTCCTAATTATAACCTGTCCTCTCCGGCATTTAATGACGTCTTCTGGGACTCCTAACAACTGACTCCTACATCCTTTTATTCTCTGAGTAACAAACTGCATTCACTTCGACACATCTTCTCCACGGCTTCACGTAAACATCTTCCTAAACTCACTGCAGCCCTAAGTAGCAACCAAAAACACTCTACAAATACATAAAGTTAGAACTGGCATGTAACAGTATAGAACGTGAGTACTCGTTCGACCACTCACTTCTTCACCCACAAACACACAGACAAACATACCTATCATGACACCAACTCTACGCTATAAGAGTCAAACATGGCACATATCTACAACATAGAAGTGGAAGATCTTACAATGTGAGATAAGATGTCTGACAACAGATGTAAATGTCACTATACGATACTGGATGAGGAACTACAAGGAAAATGGTTGGAACATCATCACTCACCAACTAAATAACAAGAGAGAAACAGTGAGAGAGAGAGCGAATGAACGAATGAACGAACAAACTTTATTTTCAAAGGGTTAAGAATTGGGCACGCAGGCCCATCTTACTTTCTGCCTTTCCTCTCTCGGTCATCTTGCATACTGTGTTCTTTCAATCGCACATGTATTTTGAGCACTATTTAAGCATACAGCATTATCAAGGTAATATAATAGCATACATTTATAATATCCAATCATAATCAAGTTTAAGTATGTTTAAAAATGTAATTTAAAGAAAATAATAATAATAATAAAAGAAAGTAATGAAAGAAAAAACCAAAACAGACAAACAAACAAACAAACAAACAAAATCTAAATCATTTGTACAGTAAATTAGAAATCACTGAAAACATAATCAGATTATGGTGGCATATAATAAGAACTCGTGAAATATTGGACATCGACTGGTTAACGACTAAGGACTTCGTGTGTTGTCAGCGTTTGCGGAAAATCTTCCCAGAAGTGAGCAGCTTTGAGTCCCAAGCAGATACTACAACAGGGAGTGAATTGTTAACTGCTCTACTATACTCGTATGAGATCTAGCTTTATGAGGTGGGTAATCAGTTTACTGTCTGACTGTTTTGCCTTCCCTAACTCAAGAGCAGAATCAGATAGACTAGATAGATAGACTAGATAGATTGACTAGATAGATAGACCAGATAGATAGACTAGATAGATAGACCAGATAGATAGACTAGATAGATAGACTAGATAGATAGACTAGATAGATAGACTAGATAGATAGACTAGATAGATAGACTAGATAGATAGACAGGTAAGAAAAAACTTAATTTTCCAAGGGTTGAGAATTGTGCCTGTAGTCCCGTCTTGCATTTTGTCCTTTCTCTTACTGATCTTTTAGTTCTATTTATTGAGACATTCTCCAACATACTTAAAGTATTAATTTAATGGCGATGCAACATTGTAAGAAGTATAACTGCATACATTTACAGTATTGGATTACAATTAAGAAGTAAAGTATATTAAAATGAAAAACTAGATCATCAGACTTTCCTTACAGTATATTAGATAATAATTCGAAACATAATCAGTTAGGGCGTCATTCAGTCAGCACTCATAAAATATTTGAACAGTCTACGATTAGATGAGTAGGGACTGTGTGTGTTTTTCAGGTCATGTGGAAGATTGTTCAAAAGATGAGCAGCTGAGTAAGCCAAGTTCTTCTAGAACAAGTCTAGCCTGGGCTTGGGAACCTGTAATTTGTTTAAGCGCTGACTTTGTTTTTTATTGTATTTTAAAAGTGGACACAGATACGTTGGAGCATTTTGTGACATGATTTTGTGAGCGAATTTGGCTTTGTTAAATAGGAAGTGCTTTCTAAGGGGTAATATTTTAAGATAATTATATAGATCTATACAATGTGTTTTGTGTTTATGAGCAACTAGGCGCACTACGCGTTTTTTAAGTGAATGGAGCCTTTTTTTTGTGTTGGATTTGGAACAACCATCCCAGATTGTGGAACAATAGTCTAGGTATGTTTGTATGTGAGATGTGTAGAACATTTTCCTTGCCCCCTCATCCAGGAAGTGTTTGATTTTGGCTAATTGGTAAACCTTTTGTGACGTAAGCTTTGTGAGTGCATGTACATGTGAGTTCCAACTTAGGTGCTGGTCAACAGTTAGACCTAGAGTTTTATGTTCATTTACGATTTCAATTAGTGATGTTCCAATGTAGTTTTGTTTTCTGCGAGTTTTGAAGTTTTTGTCTGGTTGAAAAACATACATTTTGTTTTACTAATATTTTTTTTGCATTCGATTCTTGTTGCTCCACTTAATAAGATTATGTGTATCGTTTTGTGAGAACAGCTTGTTCTCCTTGGTGACTTTAACGCTAGAGTGGGTGCCGATAATGTTTCATGGCTTTCATGTTGTCGTGAATTCTGATTCACAACACGCCATTCATACCAAAACGGTGCACCATACTAAATAAAGTGTAGGCTAGACGGACCAATGAAACGGCATCCTTATTCACATATGTTTATAAACGTATTAGGCTAACATGGCCGGACTCCAAATCTGTCTTACCGAGTTGGATTTGAACATAAACTATAGGATTATGAGCAACGTACTGCATGGAAGAGGTCAGTGATTCTATTATGAGACTGTTCCTTTATAAGAATGTGCAAAGATTTTCACGGAAAGTGTTATACTTACAGAGAAAATGTGAGTGGAATGTATCGAGACATCAGGCACGTCGAAAATTTTTCTGTTTAGGCTGCGCCTATGAAAAGATGGACGAAGACAAGGAAAAGACAATTATCTAGATAGATCAAGAATAAGCCAGGCCGTACTTTAAGCCTAAGATGAAGGAAATCGGTCCAGGAATAAAGGAGATATGAATATTTCTAATTTTCCATAAATGCACAACTTGACAGAATCATGCCTGCATTTGAGGACGCGAATATACTTCAGTCTTGTTCTCCGAGACATTCGGCCCTGGCCTATATAAAGACGTGCCCACATTTCGAAAGCTGGCCACAAAAATTCAAACTACAGCGAGAGCGCCAGTTCTGTCAGAGAGACTCCGTTGCCTTCTGCATCTGAGAGCAGACTGATTAGCCATTAACTGCTCGACTGTATGTACTTAAGGGTAAGAAAGAATGTATAAATTTATATATATTTCTAATTAATTAATCAAATTGTGCCTTAGGAAGTGTGTAACTGTGTTATAAACCACTGTGTAATTATTGGAAACAATCCAAGCCTGTGTATATTCAGATAAATTGAGAATGGAAGCGGAAAGTGTGTTGATAGTTTTAGAAACGCATTTAAAGAATTATTTCTTAAAGGAATGGAACACATACAAGGAACAAAGGAAAGAATGAAAGTAATTGAATCACTGTATTGATTAAGATATTACATAGTGTTTTCCACAAGGCCTAATAACTGTATGGAGGCGAATCATGGACAGATAGCTGTAACCAAGGAATTAGAGAAAGATTATATTCACAGTAAAGGAGATTGTGTTATTACTGATTTATTATGCCCTGTGCGTCTACCTGCACATTGTCTGAAACAGTCTCTTATCCCCTACATCTGTGCTAGCGAGATCGAGATAGACAATACAGTGGTTAACCAATTATATTTCAGGTTACATCCTGTAACAAACGTACACCTTTAAGGAGCCAGACACAACTGAAGGAGCTAGTGGTGCAAGAGCCCTATAAGGCTAGAGGGACAACAACATAGTTACCTTGATGCCTGGAAGAATCACATCTGACAGTTTCTCTCCAGAGCAATATTGTGAAAGACTCCAAGAGGAGAAGTGAAGATAAGTAGCCATACAAGGCTAGAGGGACAGCAAGATAGTTACGTAATGCCTGGAAGAATCATATCTGACAGTTTCTTTCCAGAGCAGTATGGCGAAAGACTCCAAGACGAGAAGTGAAGATAAGTGGCCTCACAAGGCTACTGACCAGTGTTTAACCAGCTGTACCACAATAAATCAAATAAGACAGTATGATGAAAAGTCAGTGCATCTAGATAGGCAAGTTCATAAATCAGTGATTGACTTTATTTTATTAACTGTGAAGACTTCTTATTGATCCTAACTAAAGACAGTCTACCACAAGATTAATTTCAGCCAGGAAAGGAGAACTGACCTTAGAAATATACAGACTGTAGATATTTGTGAATATTGAACAAGTGATTTTATTAATTTTATACCTCAATCAATTTTGAGTTCAGTGAAAATTTCACAAAGAAAAGAAAACTTGTACAAAATAAATTGTAAATTTTACCAACAGACTTACTTGGATTATTTAAGTTAAATTTCAGTTCTTGTTGGTTAACAGTTTAATACCCCTAGCAGAGCTTAACACTATAAACAGAGGAGGATCTTGAGAGGAGCATTTAGGAACCTAGGATAATACACTATCATCATACCTAGGAACTTATACAGCTTGATCTTACCTTTGATGTCAGTACACCCTTACTCTTTTCAGAGAAGGGGGTATTTCTTATAAGACCAGACTATTATCTGGCCCTATCTTGGTATCACCTAATACAACTTTGTGGCCAGGATATCTTTCATTTAAAACTATACCAACCTCTCGTGACACATGTCTGGGCAGGTTTGGTATTGGCAAGATGAATGAAAATGGACAACGGCTCTTAGAGTTGTGTCTATCGTGACCTCTGCGTGACCAACACCTACTTTCAGACAAAACCCCAGCATAAGGTGTCATGGAGACACCCACGATCCAAGCACTGGCACCAACTGGATCTGAGTCTCGTCAGAAGGCCACTTCTCAGGTCTGTGCTCTCCACGCGCTCGTACCATAGTGCAGATTGTGATACAGATCACTCTTTGGTTTGCTGCAAAATCAGAGCACAACCAAGAAAACTGTATTGTGTCAGACATGAAGGGAAACCACGCATTGATATCAGCAAGATGTCAGACCCTGTCATGATCGCTAAATTTACTGCGACCTTCAAGAAAGTGATCAGTAGCACTCAGCATGGTGATACTGTTACAGATAACTGGGAGCATCTACGGAACATCATTCAAAGTACTGCACTTGCCACCTTTGGTAAGAAAACAGCGAAGTCAAATGACTGGTTCGATGCTTCATCAGATGTGATGGCACCTGTCATTGAAGCTAAGCGCAGTGCTATGAATGAATACAAACGTTCACCGAGTGCTAGAACCCTACAGATCGTGAAGGCTACGAGAAGCAAAGTTCAACAAACTGCTCGACGCTGTGCAAATGACTATTGGCTCCAGCTCAGTGAGAACATCCAGACCCTAGCGCAAACAGGCCACATTAGACAAATGTATGACGGTATAAAGAAAGCACTTGGCCCCCAAATAATCAAGACGGCACCGCTAAAAACCATCAGCGGAGAGAAGCTAACCGATAAGGGTAAGCAGATGGAGAGGTGGGTCGAGCACTACTCTGAGCTTTAAGCTAGAGAAAATACCGTTACGCCTGCAGCCCTTGATGCCGCCAAATGTCTGCCACTATGGAGGAGCTGGATGCCGAATCAACATTAGAGGAACTCAGCAAGGCTATTGATAGCTTGGCCTCTGGCAAAGCACCAGGCAGTGATGGGATTCCTCCCGATTTAATCAAATGCTGTAAGAGCACGCTATTACATCCCTGCTTAGGGTGCTGTGCCAGTGCTGGGAAGAGACAACTATTCCTCAAGACATGCGAGATGCCAAAATTGTAACACTTAGACAGCGCAGACTACGAAGGATATCTTCTACGGACAATTAGCAAATGGCAAGAGAACAGTTGGGCGACCGCAGATGAGTTTCAAAGATGTGTGCAAGAGAGATATGAGGGCACTGGACATGGATCAAGCAACACGGGCGGATGAAGCTGCCGATCGCACCAAGTGGCGATGCAATCTGTGTTGCCACCTCAGATTGAGCGAAAAGAAGCTGACACAACAAGCAGAAGAGAGGAGAAAACGTCAAAAGGAGCACCAGGAAAATAAGCAGCTATAGTCAGTTATGACTGAAGGTGCAATTATTATTATTAGTATTATCGGTTTGTAAAGATAGTTGTAGTAAGTTGCAACATTTATCACTAGTATAAACAGAACAGTCATCATCAAACAGGTCACAGGATGAGTGTTTGATGTGTAGAGGAAGATCGTTAATGTATACGGCAAAGAGAAGAGGGTCAAGAATAGAGCCCCGAGGAACACCTGTATTGACAACGGTTGGGTTGATGAAGAAATTATTGTAAGATACCACTTGTTATCTGTCTGAGAGGAATTATTTAATTAACGCCACCAGCTTAAGATTTACTTTCATTGTTTCTAATTTTCTGATTAAAATAGTGTGATCTGTCATATCGAATGTTTTTTTGAAGTCTACAAAGATTGCTCCACATATACACATATTATCTTTATTGATGTTTAGATGCCAGTTGTCTTTCATTTTAGTTAAGGCTGTGTGGCATGACAGTTTTGGTCTAAACCCCGACTGACTAACAATTAGCAGGTCATTATGCTGATAGAATAGTCTATAAATGTCTTAATGGCGAGTGAAGAAATCAGAGAGACATAGATATAGAGAAAGAGAGAGAGAGAGAGAGAGAGAGAGAGAGAGAGAGAGAGAGAGAGAGAGAGAGAGAGAGAGAGAATAGCACGGATATCTCGTCACATTGTTATCAGATCAGTCATAATAACTGTCCTTCACCAGTAGGAGATGTGAATAAAAATCGAGGGGACGCACTAGACGAAAGTGCATAGACAATGTAACAGAAATGAAGTAGTTGTTACATGACACATATAGAAAAGACATGTTCAAAGAATGATAATACAGGTCGCTGTTCTGGTATCACAGGGTAACACAAAATACAGGAAGACTACGGGGAGTGTTCAAATGATAATAATACTTACTTACCTAGTTGTTTCCCTTCTACCGTGAGGTGTAGAGGTTTGGAAGAGAGAGCGCCAGACTATCCTATCGGCTGTCTTCCTCCTGGCCTGGTTCCATTCTAGTCCTCGGTCCTTCAAAGATTGTCTAATGTTGTCCTCCCAGCGGACTCTGGGTCGTAATGAGGGTCTGGATCCCTGGCTCTTTGTTTCCCATGCTTGTCGTGGTAGCCGATCTTCTCCCATTCCGCAGACATGGCCAAACCATCTTAGTTGGGACTGTTCTACTTGGGTCTGCAGGGGGTGGGATTTTAGGCCTTGACGTATCGTCTGGTTGCGGACCATGTCTCTTCTTGTTACTTCAACCACCTTCCTCAGATACCTCATTTCTGAGGTTTGGATCTGGTTTTTGTGGGTTGTAGACATTGCCCATGACTCGCATCCATATGTCAAGACTGGGACATAGGTGGAGCGGTATACAACCATCTTCGTTTTTTTTACCAACTGTAACCGGAATGATTACGACATTAGTAGCAATTATCCTTTAAATAATTTTAGTACACAAGTTATTGATGACGTCATTTGTCACATAGCCTCTAATAAAGCCTTCCAGACAGTTACAGGAAATAATACGAGACCTGAAATCTCTAAACAGAGTTAAATATACCCTCGAATAAAAGGTTATGCCATTTGCTATCATAGTAACTTGTATAGTAACTGTGACGTAAATATGACATAGACATAACTAGTGGACTATCCATCTTAACTGGTGGCTTCGCCAATGAAACAGATTATCCCAAAGGATATCCGGTAGACTGACAAATCAAAATAACTTCCCCCAACAGTCTTAGAAACCAGTTTGTGATATATGGACCGCCCAAACCCCTAACAGTAGATTTCTCACCACGATTTATTTGTAGCTATATGGAGACTCCAGTGAAGAGAATAATGGATAACCCGACCCCTAGCCGTATGACACGTTTATTCTCTAAATCAACGGATATGTTTTCAAGGTTCTGAATACAGAACATATTTGGTAGTCAGTATGACATATTCCTCAGGTGGGTAAAATCTCGATTTAGTATTTCGACTTCAATATAATAGACAAGAATAAATTGTACATTTGTTCATCGAAAATTGGAGACCTACAATTTATCAGACTATGTATATTGAAGGATGAATGCTACAGGAATGAAAACGGAGTCGCATTTTAACTAAGGTTGTACATCTGTAGGAAATCTAAATAAAAGCTTCATTTATATGTTCTGCGGACTTTACTTCAATGCAAAATGAACTGTTGATTTTGAATTACTTAAAATTCAGGGATCTAGGAACTATTGAGAGTACTGCCATTACTACTACATGAGCTACTTCCAATTGTCGTAAATTTTATCTGAGAGGGTGCTGATGGATATTGGTCCCTTTAGAGTGTAGAGGAATATTAAAGGCTCTGTGAGAATAAGGATTTAGGAGAATGAGGTAGTAGATTCACAAGCGCTGGGAAGAGCAAGGACAGTCTCTTATTAAGACAATATCTGTTTCTCACAGACTATTCCTATCTCTCTTCTGAACAAACAATTGTTTGTCAGTTCCAGTCGCTCAGGCGCACTCACCGATTTGGTGATTCTGTCGCACAACGTACATGAATACAGCCTACACAGATGGAAATGTTTGGAGTTTTGGGCCAGCCGACAACCAACACCAATAAAGATTAATACCTTTATTATCATAAAGCAGTCACAAATAATTATACATTTTACAGTCAAAAATCAAAGGTTACAGAATACAAATATGATAAGGGAAGAGGGGGGTTTGAGGAGAAATATCCCATCCACCGTTTCCCGTTTGTATTTACTAACAGACAAGACCCGGTCCAAAAGACAAGAAAAAGGGGGGGGGGGGGTGATCAGAGATAGGCAATTTAACCCACTGGTAAATTTATTACTCTGAGGCAAGGGGTTACAGTAAAAGGGGGGGGGTGTAGAGGAAAAGCTAGGGTTCTCAAATGTCTCCCTTTAATCATACAAATTTTACGGGAGGGGAGAATGAACACAGTTACACAATCCCGCTAGGAGAAATCCCGTAAAAGGAATATAATGCACCTTAATACTAGGTCGAACTAATTAAAAGGGTAAAGAAAAGATTAAATCTCCTTTCATTCAAACAAACACACTAGGGCTGGCCATCCCATAAACACACACGCAGACTTACCAAAATGGTGAATTCTGTCACTCTAGGAATTATTTACCACAGCAGCTAATACCGTGGAATAATGGACTGGTCCTCTTATTTCTTCCGTGTCAGGCCCCAGATTTAACGAGGTAACAAATAGTCTCAAAAAATCGCCAGACGGTGAAGCGTAAAGGCTACTGTTGGTTTAGATAAAGTTCCTAATTAATGGCACAGGCAATTGGCTAGGCGTGAGGTATGGTGTGGTTCCTAAAATTGGCACAGCTGGTGGAGATAACTTTCTTTTTCCGTAATGTCACAAGTTAAAAAACACTGAGGTAAGTTCTTCTTCGGGGGTGGGTAAAATCCACTGAATATACTTGACAGACAGTGTTCAGGTAGACCTATGTTTTTTCTTCACAAATAGGGCAGTGAATAAAATATGTTCTGCTTCCAGTTTTACTTTTAAGGACTATATGAACTAGTATTTTAAAAGTGTTTCTTGGGTGGCTTTATACTTACTTACTTAGTCGTTCCCCTTCTACCGTGAGGTGTAGAGGTTTGGAAGAGAGAGCGCCAGACCATTCTATCAGCTGTCTTCTTCCTGGCCTGGTTCCATTCTAGTCCTCGGTCCTTCAAAGATTGTCTAATGTTGTCCTCCCAGCGGACTCTGGGTCGTCCTGGAGGTCTGGATCCCTGGCTCTTTGGTTCCCATGCTTGTCGTGGTAGCCGATCTTCTCCCATTCTGCAGACATGGCCAAACCATCTTAGTTGGGACTGTTCTATTTGGGTCTGCAGCGGATGGGATTTTAGGCCTTGACGGATCGTCTGGTTGCGGACCATGTCTCTTCTTGTTACTTCAACCACTTTCCTCAGATACCTCATTTCTGAGGTTTGGATCTGGCTTTTGTGGGTTGTAGTCACTGCCCACGACTCGCATCCATATGTCAAGACTGAGACATAGGTGGAGCGGTATACAGCCATCTTCGTTTTCTTACCAACCTCTTTCTTGCTGAGGAATCCACGATTTATGGCCTGAAAAAGTCTCCCAGCCGCTGCTTTTCGAGTGGCCAACTCTTCTTTGATGCCTCCCTTTCGGTCTATAATAGCTCCGAGATATTTAAAGTGGTCGACCTGCTCCAGGACCTGTTCTCCCAACTTAATCTGATGTTTTCTTTCTTCTCGTGATATCACCATGGATTTTGTTTTAGAGCTGCTTATGACCATCCCTCTCTTCTCCAGCTCTTCCTTCCAGACTTGCAGGTTGGATTGGAGATGTGCCTCTGATTTAGCAATCAGGGCAACATCATCAGCAAATGCCAGCTCCAAAATATAGACCTGTCTCATCTTCCAGTACCCCACTGAATACTTTCTTGTTCTCTCCTTACATGCCTTGATGACATCGTCCATAAGGAGTATGAAGAGGTAAGGTGATAGGATATCACCTTGTCTTACACCAGTGGTGGTCCTGAACTCTTCTGACTTATGGTTTGCTGTCCTCACATAATTTCTGCAAGACTTGTAGAAGCTCTGTATAGCATGAATCAGAGGTGCTGGAATATTCTTCCTTGCCAAACAGTCCCAAAGTTTGCTCCAGGGGACACTGTCAAACGCCTTTTCCAGATCTATGAAACAAAGATGGATCTCACTCTTATACTCAAGGGCCTTTTCACTCAGCTGTCTGAGTGTGAAGATTAGGTCTTGAGTACTTCGGTTTGCTCGGAATCCGCACTGGACCTCATCCAATTGTGGCTCAGCTAGGCGTCGGAGTCTCTGCTCTAGGATTCTAGAGTAGATTTTACCAGGGACACTGAGAAGGGATATGCCTCTATGGTTTCCACATTGTCGATTGTCACCCTTTTTGAAAATTGGTGTTATGATGGCAATCTCCCAATCCTTTGGTATGGTCTTGTTGCACCATGCTGCCTGTAGGACCTTTAAGAGTAATAGGTCGCCTGATGCTCCCATGTACTTAACCATTTCTGGTGTTATACCATCATGCCCTGCTGCTTTGCCCATCTTGATTTTCTCTAGTGCTGCCCTCAGTTCTTCCATCTTTATGTCATCTTCACCATCATTGGTTTCCTCTTCTGTGTCAGTGGTTATCATTTCTGATGCTTCATCATGCTCACCATCCAGGAGTTCTGAGAAATATTCTTTCCATCTTTCCATTACTTCCTTCGGGGCAGTAAGCAATTTGCCTTGCTTGTCCTTTATAAATTTGAGAGGGCATTGTTTTTCTTTCCTCATGTTCTTTAGGGTCTTATAGAACAATTTCTGGTTTTCTTGTGCATCTTTTCTAGCTTTTCTCCAAATTCTTCCCAGGACTTCTGTTTTGCTGCTAGCACTTTGTTCTTTGCTTCTGTTCTGAGTGTCACATATTCTCTATATTTTTCCATTTGTCCTGTTGTGTTTTTAGCTCCTAAGTATTGTTTCCATGCCATTTTCTTCTCTCTTATTTTCTCTTTGACTTCCTCTGTCCACCAAGGTGTCCTCTTTCTCTGGTTCCCAAGTCGGACTTCACCGCATGCTTCTGCAGCAGCTGTCTTTATGATATCCTTGAATTTATTCCAGAGGGTTTCCAAGTCATCAGGTCGTTCTTCTGTGTTGCTCACTGCTGTAGCAATAAGCCTCTGATATCTGGTCTTAATTTCTGGCTCTCTCAGCTTGTAGGTCCAAATGCTCATTTCTCCTGCTCGTTTACTTGGTTTCTTGCGTGATGTTGGGCAGTTCCTAGGCTGAGCAACTCTTTCAGTTGTTCGTTTGATTGTTAGCAGGTAGTGATCACTTCCAATCTCTGGCCCCCTCCAGACTCTTGCATCTCGGACATATCTGAATGAGCTTCTCCGAACAATGGCATAGTCGATCACTGACTTCTCATTCTTGGTTGGTTCACATCTAGTGTATGCATGTACGCGCTTATGGGGGAACTTTGTGTTTGTAATGATCAGATTCTGCTCACTGCAGAATCTAAGGAGTCGCTTTCCATTGTCATTGAGAGTATCTTCTCCATATCTTCCGATAACTCCACCCCATCTAGCATGGTCATTTCCAACTCTGGCATTAAAATCTCCGAGCATAATAACTTCATCTAGGCAGTCATCCACTGTCCTTTGAAGCAGCTCGAAGAATTCCTCCTTGACCTCTGCTCTCTCATCCTCATTTGGCCCATACACTATGACCAGGTTGACTATGGTTTCTCCTTCTTTTAGTTTAACAACCATAATGCGCTCTGAGACAAAGTTCCATCCCTTGATACTATCTTTTTGATTTTGGGCCACAATGCAACCCACACCCCCTTTAGCTCTTTCAGATATGGGTACACCACTGTAGAGCAACGTGTTGCCATCGAGATCCATGACTCCTTGTCCTTTTTTCTTCGTTTCCGTTATAGCCAGGATTTCTAGTTTTGCTTTCCTCATCTCTTCCACCAGCTCCTCTTCCTTCCCATTTATACTTCTTGTGTTCCAAGTTCCATAAGTCGTAGTCCGTAGTCCGTTCCAGTTCGTCGCCTTTAGAATCAGTCCGGTTTTCTCTCTTGTAGTTCGCGTAATCATGATTTAAAGCAAACAGGTGATTGGCCTGTTGTGCCTTTGCATGGTGGAGGGGCTGCCTCCTACGGCCTCCATGCAGGCCGCCCTCCTCCTTTTTCATCCGGGCTTGGGACCGGCATTGGCGGAGTTGGGTGGCTTTATTCTCAGTTAAATTCAGAGGAGCGGGGCCCATTACAGGTCGCCACAAGTTTAGCTTTAAAAAGGTTCATATGTTACTGGAGTTATCGAATTGAGTTGGCAGAACTCTGTATATAATTAATAATTGCTGGGATCCAGGTTGAATGATCGTTCCGAATGAAAGATAATCAAAACAAGAAATGCATTACAAATTATATTATAATCTGACGCGCGATAAATTACAGTTAGCCTATTTTCTTTATTAGCGTCGTCAATTAACAAATCAGGAAAACTCCCCGTGAGTTAAAATAATTAAAAGCACATCTATCTATACAGAACTAAACTGGATTTACTGGTTATAATTCCTTTTAACGTCTGCAAAATTAATTTACGCGTCAAGTGTATTAGGAAATACGTTTAGCTGTAACATTAGTTTGCACTAGAACTTTGAAAATGGGTTTATTTAATAAGGTTAAATTTACACCACAATCCAATAAAATAAATTGAAATAACTAGACCACTGATCACTCGAAGCTAATGTATAAATTACCGTCGGCGCAGAAAGAATACACTCCAATAGTCAACGAAGGTAGATGAAATCTAGCAAGAATCCGACTATGCTAGTGAAACTAGGATTCTGTCAGAACGAACGATAAAATGCAGTTTTCGGAGTTCTTTATTTATACTTCTCGAATGTAACTTAAATGGGACGTGATGAATTTTCAAGCCTTTCTTGAAGTATAGCAAATCCGAGGTACAACGCCGTTGTGTTAACCGCTGCGATTCCTCCGTTTCCCACGGTCTACCGATTTTCTTCGTCTCAGGCTGCTCGCATGAGAGTGCGAAAAATTTCTCGAGAAGCTAACTACGTTAGCTGGGAGTTCCCTGATTTCTTTAGATCGTATACCGCCCCACGTTGAATTCTGAAGATCAGCCTGGCTTTGATGGTGCCGCTGTTCTGAGAGCTTCGGCAACTCCCACCAGGCGGGGTGACAGCCAGGTAAGAAATTGAACTGCTGTTACTTGCTCTAGAAACAGGAGTGAGTCTCTGGCCACGTCCTCTTTTGGGCCGGCGTTAAGGAAATGATTGCTATAAATCGTTCTCAGAGATGGTTGAGGGCGTGCTTTAACCTCCCATCAAAGGCCATGCGATCTCAAAAGTTCACAGAAGATAGCAGGCTACATATTAATGATCCAGCGTGTAAAGTTCTCGTGGAAATGCTGCATGCAGGTTAAAGTTACAACAGATGATCAGGGGTTCTAAAGTTATGAGAGGCCAATATTCTGTTGTCATCCATCGGGTCAGGGAAATTCATTTGTCATACTTAGACGTACGTCACACCAATTCAAAATCTAAACCGAACCTGGAACCCGTACAAATGGCCCAAGTAAAGTAACATCTCTGGAGGTTTATCCAGTGAACACAAACTTGATATATGAACACAAACTTGATATACTACTTAAATCAGAATAAAGTCAGAAATTCTTCCTATTCTATCCCTTTATTCTTTCAACGGAGAATAGCTCCTAAATTACTGGTCACAAATATACATTGGCACTACACCAGCTTCTTAGTTGGTGTGTCAATGTAATACGCAACTCTTACTTATACAAATACACCTATCATTCTGTTCCGATCTTCTCTAATATTTTCCGACAGAAAATATATAACAGCTAGACAGAAGAAGAAATAAAAGAAATAAAACACAACCACAACCAGATTTTCCCCAAATACTATCTGTGTGATTACGGGCACACAACCTCTCTCTTGCTAAGGAATCCTCGATTTATGGCCTGAAAAAGTCTCCCAGCTGCTGCTTTTCGAGTGGCCAACTCTTCTTTGATGCCTCCCTGCCGGTCTATAATAGCTCCGAGGTATTTAAAGTGGTCGACCTGCTCCAGGACCTGTTCTCCCAGCTTAATCTGATGTCTTCTTTCTTCTCGTGATATCACATGGATTTTGTTTTAGAGCTGCTTATGACCATCTCTCTCTTTTCCAGCTCTTCCTTCCAGACTTGCAGATTGGATTGGAGATGTGACTCAGATTTAGGAATCAGGGCAACATCATCATCAAATGCCAGCTCTGAAATACAGACCTGTCTCATCTTCCAATACCCCACTGAATACTTTCTTGTTCTCTCCTTACATGCCTTGATGACATCGTCCATGAGGAGTATGAAAAGATAAGGTGACAGGATATCACATTGTCTTACACCAGTGGTGGTCCTGAACTCTTCTGACTTATGGTTTGCTGTCCTCACATAATTTCTGGAGGACTTGTTGAAGCTCTGTATAGCATGAATCAGAGGTGCTGGAATGTTCTTCCTTGCCAAACAGTCCCAAAGTTTGCTTCAGGGGACCCTGTCAAACGCCTTTTCCAGATCTATGAAATAAAGATGGACCTCACTCTTATACTCAAGGGCCTTTTCACTCAGCTGTCTGAGTGTGAAGATTAGGTCTTGAGTACTTTGGTTTGCTCGGAATCCGCACTGGACCTCATCCAATTGAGGCTCAGCTAGGCGTCGGAGTCTCTGCTCTAGGTTTCTTGAGTAGATTTTACCAGGAACACTGAGAAGGGATATGCCTCTATGGTTGCCACATTGTCGATTGTCACCCTTTTTGAAAATTGGTGTTATTGTGACCGCATGGCTTACTACACTAGCATTCATACGTGCTATAATGGTACATATAGAAATGACAGCCACAAAAAAAGCAGATAAGGCGTTTTCGCACAAAACGCAGTGTCATTAAAGTTCAGTTGGCAGTCACTGCTCTGAGAGGGCAAATATAGGACAGTCCCAGATAATAATAATGAATGGGTTTTATGCGCGAAAAGTGTGAAATGAATGTTGTGTGATCTTGGGTTTTTTATCCAATTGTTAAGGTGGAAAAGATCATCAGTGTGAAAAAGTCGAGATAACAGAAAGTCGTCAACAAAATGTCGAAAACAGAGAGACGTGTGTAAAATTAGCGAGTCGTGTGTAAAATTAGCGAGACGTGTGAAAACTGGCGGGAAAAAGAAGAAACTGTATATAAGTTGGAGAAATGCGAGAAAGGGCAGAGATTTGCTGAGAAATTTGCTGAGACATTTGCTGAGAGCTTTGCTAAGGGATTTGCTAAGAGATTTGCTAGGTATTCATTGTGTTGTGTTAGGCAAGCCAGGTTCGAGTTTCGTCTTAGAGATTAGATAGATTGAAATTTGTGCTAGGCAGTCTGTAGTGTTAGGTGAACTTCGTCTTTGAGGTTATCAAGATCAGTTTATTTTTTTCTTCTGTTGGATATATTTTCCTTTTGGATTTTACACTTTTTTGTTTATAAGTAAGTTTAGCGAAATCTGTGAAAATAATCGCTAAATTCAGTTTAGTCCTATGATAATAAATAAACCCGGCCGGGTGTGTTTGCCTCTCTTCGTCTTCTACGCCAGTAGAGCGCTGACTTTTGTGCCGTGGTAATGCTTAGAAAATGATCCCGCCGTAAAATCTAACACGCTTTCCTAGTTTTGTCCTTGAGACTTACAATTAACATTTTGACCGATCTGCGGCACGAAAACTGCTGCTCTGAATTAACGTAATATTTTAACTTTAACGCCACTAATTGTAGCAATCTGGACAATTTCCCGATCTGCGGCACGAAACTGCGGGAAGTATTAACGCAAAGATTAACGCCGCCTTGCATAACCCCTCTTCGCTCGACACGCCGTTCCATGCATATATCCACGCGGTTTGGGCACGCCAGAAGGTATATACTCACACAGTCAGTTCTCATTTCATGCCTAGTAGTGTATTTCTGACGTAACCCAAACAAGTTGTTTTATTTGAATAAATTGATAGAGAAGGGGGGAAAGATGGCCGACTTGTGAAAAAGTTATAATTGACGATTAACAGTGACAAAACTGAAAATCTAAACGACAATGAATATGACCTTACAAATCATATGTAAAGATAGCTTAGTGTCTCTTGAGCAATAATATGTTTTAATATACATAGTAGTCCAATTGTTGCCCAAGATATTGAACTAATACTATATATCTACGAACGATAAGACTGTTGTTTTTGCTCATTCTATTTTTAACATTGTTTGGGGACGCAAGTTTAAAAAAGAGGCATTAGAGTGATTCAAATCCGATTGGTTAGTGTAGTAGTATAGGAAGGAGGTTATTGGTGGGCTCAAAAGCTAAATATATTTTGCAGACTCACTCCTAGTAGGTTTTGAGTTTTGTTTTTTTCATTTGAATTGAATAGCTAGACCCTCGCTGTGATTGGGCCGGTCTAGGGATATTGGCAAAAAGCTTTCGGAGCTTGTTGCCATTTGACACAAAATATTAGTCTGCAAGCTACGTTGAGAACAGTAGTGCTAAGAAGGAAAAAACCTTGGCAGTCTGGACAGGGGCA
This sequence comes from Oreohelix idahoensis, assembly GCA_024509875.1. NCBI lineage: Eukaryota > Metazoa > Mollusca > Gastropoda > Stylommatophora > Oreohelicidae > Oreohelix > Oreohelix idahoensis. The sequence goes on along the minus strand of JAMPIV010011446.1, from coordinate 134,303 downwards.
AAGCTAAACTTAAAAATATATTAATGCTGATGCCAGTCAACGTATGTTTGTGATATTTCATTGAATTGTGGTAAGAACGAATTTATTAATATTGATATTACAAAAAAATTGGTGTATGAGATACTGCTTTATTGGGAAGGTTACGACTAAGTACAGAGGTCCCCAGCAGACTTATGCAGGGCCTGTGGTGTTACTTACACGCAGTAAAACTGACATGAATTGTATAACTTAATATGATTTCCACAGTTTCCAGTGGGAAGGCTAACCCACATTATTCTATGGGAGAGAATCATTGTTGCAGTGTCAGAGGCGTTGTAGCCAGTAGGGAAAAGAATAGGAGAACTGGTATGAGTTGTGATCTCAGATGGAAATGGTTAAAATGGGGTGGTCAGAGAGATCTGACCCTTTTCTTTTTATTGAATTATATCATGTATTACTTGTGGAATGATATTGTAGATGTGTTGTAAAGAATCATAACCTTGTTTCAGGGTTTTTGTTCTGGTACTAAAGTAGTGCCAGAACCCTGGTGACTGTATCTTCATGAGAGAAAGTGAGAATTTTTGCTGATACACGCTGTCTATCACAATACACCAGGGACTGTGTCAGATTGGTCATTAAAGAGAATTTTTGCTGATACACGCTGTCTATCACGAATCAACTCTTGAAATACAGGAGAGTGGCAGCATTGTAATACTAACAACATAAAGATAAGTGCCCTTGTGTTGGCACTCAAGAGTTTATCCAACTATTGTACTAACGAAACATAAAATAATAGACTGTTATATATAAACATTCCACAGGAGAATAAAAGAAAGAAAGGGGATGATGACAACACCCCAACCCCACCAGTAGCTACCAGTGTTCAAATAGTTATAGAAATATCAAAACATAGTTAGATTGTAATAGTATTTGTATGGAAATAAGATCCATTGTGGTATTTAAATTTTGTAAATAAAACCATAAATTTCATTTTGTTGTGGGTCCTGACTCAGAAAATTCTGAATCCGGGCAAATAAATTGTATTATAACCTAGTACATAATATTCAGCCACAGACTTCTATAAGATATATCATAGAGTGTTAGTCTTTATGTGGTTATTGCATTGACCCAGTCCTATTTGTGTGATAGAATTAAAGTGTAATTGTGTTGATTTGTCTTACACTACATTATACCTTCATTACCCTAGACACTTAGACGTAGTCACATAATTTAATAAGTAAAAATTTAGAGCCAAGTGAGATCATAGGGTGGTAGCAGATAGGTTCTCTGTAAATACTTAACCTTCAACTACTAAACTCAGGGGCCTACACAGCTGACCTCACTTGGTAGACAAATAATATTAAATAATAACATCCATAACACCAAATCCACCACAGTAAGTAACGATCATATCATTGTGAAAATACCAGTGCTTGTCAAATGATGATCAATAAACTTCTGGTTGAATTTACTGCATTGCTGTTTTTGGAACTTTACAGTATTTCTTTGGATATACGTTGTCATGTTGAGACTGTTTTGCTTATCACTAAACCTAAAGGGAAGAATGAACCTGGGAAGAAAAATCAGCAAAAGTCAAGAATCTCCATCTCAGGCGGAAAGCCTGTAGCACTTGAACAACAACAATATATAAAGGATTAACTCTGATTGTAAATAAAATCAATATAACTACTTGCGCATTTAATTGACGCGGGCACATAATGATGGCAATCTCCCAATCCTTTGGTATGGTTTTGTTGCACCACGCTGCCTGTAGGACCCTTAAGAGTAATAGATCGCCTGATGCTCCCATGTACTTAATCATTTCTGGTGTTATACCATCATGCCCTGCTGCTTTGCCCATCTTGATTTTCTCCTGTGCTGCCTTCAATTCTTCCATCTTTATGTCATCCACCATTGGTTTTCTCTTCTGTGGTAGTGGTTAATTTTTCAAATGATAATAATGCTGATGATAAATGTGAAAATGTGTAGCGTTTGATGTGAAAGAATGTTTGTTTTGCGATGTCGGAATGTGAATGATGCAGTGACTTCCTACAAGGATATAAGAGTGGCGGGTCTTGAAATGTATTCTGGTGTTGTGTAAACACAGTGTTCACTATCTGTCTAGCTGCTGACACCCCCGCTACTCGCAGCAAGGGCATGCATGCTTCAGCAAATAATCTTATCATTGTTGTCGTCAGTCGAACATTTATCACGTCAAGATACCACTTATCTTCCAAAACAAAAACAAAAGTGATTCTCAGTTTTTGGACCTGCATTTTATTTCACAAATTTGTAACGTCTGTAAGATGTTTTTCACAGTTGGAGACCGGCATATGTTAAAATAGATTCACAAATGTTTCAAGAGGGTTCTAGAAAAACAAGTACGTGCTAACATGCAAGTCTGATACAATAGAAGAGAGGAATAGAGTCACGCGGCTGTATAAAGCCAATATTACTGCGTAGATATGAATCATAGGCCAAAAACTGAATACGAGAATGTTAAATATGTCATGGACAACGAAGGAATTTTGACAAGAAGAAGCAATATTAGTAGATGATACTAATGAAGGTGGCGACAATGTAAAATTGCGGTCATTTGTTTAAATATTTTTTGCCCTTGTTCGAGATAAACGAGGAATTAATGCGGTTATAATTTGGGTTATGGTGTGTTTTATTCTATACAGTTTATTGTATTTGTTGTTTATCTGATGTTAAGGCAAAGTTTCACTGAAACAGACGAAGAAAATAAATATTACATACAATACAACTCAAGATAAGGAGCGAGAATAGTATGATGTCTGGTGCAATCATTTGTAATTACCCAGGTTGGATCAGCTTTTAAAATAAAATAACGGAATCTATGTAGATGTTAGATTTACCCTTAATAAGTTGCTTCTCACAACAGGGCACTGACCTTTGCCAAGTGCCAACGGAGCAAAAGCTCAGCTGGGGATAATTTGACACTTCTGACACATAGTGACAAAAGATTCACACGAATCGTAACTAGTATGTGTCAGTTTACTTGGTCGTGGTATGTGCTGATCAGTCAGGTACAATAAACAAGCTGAAATGCTAAATCTGCTTATTCTTCTTCTTACACTCTCAGACGTCTACTTGAATGTTTTCAAAGAAAGTAGTAGTCAGCTTGAGGCTACAGGAATCTCTGTAGAGCTTTTCCACGAATGGTACTGGTGTCGAGAAGGACCCAGGCGAGAGAGTGAAGTCGACGAATTGCGCAACTCTTCCTCACTTTAATCCAAATCACCGCGCAAGTCACTCTTTCATCCATTCATCCATCCACTCACAACAAGTCCTGTGGCGATGGGCGAGCGGCGAAGCGGCAGGCGTGGGTACGCTGGCAGTCGTAGTCGCAGACCTACACACAGGCGGCTCAGGCCATATGGTCGTCTTCCACTGATCGGAGCAGCAGTGGGATTCGGCAGCCCCCTGAGTGTCTGAGCAGCCCTCTTTAGGAAAGCACTGCTCACCTATATGGCATGAGGAAGGGGCTAGAAAAGGTGCCCTAAACATTGCCTGCTCCACCATTACCTAACCAGCTTACCGCGGTTGGTGGGTACCCTACTTCGGCGGTCGACATATAAGAAAAAGAAAGGACAGATTTTCCCCCCTCATTCTAGGCGCATGGAATGTGCGCACTCTCCTTGACAAAGACTTTAAAGCAAACAGACCTGAGAGACGAACTGCCCTGATTGGGAGAGAACTGGCCAGGTACAACATTGACATAGCAGCACTGAGTGAAACTCGACTTGCAGGTGAGGGCCAACTTTGCGAAAAGGGTGCAGGTTATACATTCTTTTGGAGCGGAAGAGGAACTGAAGAAAGACGAGAAGCAGGGGTTGGATTTGCAATCAAAACAGCAATTGTCAGCAAGTTAGCGGGGCCCCCAAAGGGAATAAATGACCGACTCATGACGGTCAAGATCCCTCTGTTTAATGGAAGAAAACATACCACCATCATTAGCGCGTATGCACCAACTATGACAAATCAGGATGATGTCAAGGATAAGTTTTACGAAGAACTACATGCAGTCATTGCATCAGTTCCTAAAGCAGATAAGCTCATCATTCTTGGTGACTTTAATGCAAGAGTAGGCTCAGATAACATCTCCTGGAATGGCACTATTGGAAGGTACGGCGTGGGTCGCTGTAACAGCCATGGACTTCTTCTCCTCCAGACTTGCGCAGAACATGACCTCCTTGTCACCAACACCATTTTTTCGACTTCCTACCCGCAACAGGACCTCCTGGATGCACCCTCGCTCAAAGCATTGGCACTTAATTGACTATGTAATTGTTAGGAAGAAGGACAGGCAAGATGTCCGGGTGACCAAGTCCATGTGTGGTGCCGAATGTTGGACTGATCATCGCCTCATTGTATCTAAACTTAAAATTCGTATCCAACCAGCCAGGCGCCCTCAGGGGAAGAAAACTCAAAAGAGGCTGGATGTCACCAAACTAAAGAAGACAAAAATCAAACAGTCATTTACTGACACCTTAGAAGACCGTCTCAAATCTATCTCGCTAGACGGCCAAAGTGTGGAAACAAATTGGGCAGCCCTAAGTGAGCAGATCTACAACACTGCTACAGAGGTCCTGGGTCCTTCCATCAAGAAACAAAATGACTGGTTTGATGAGAACTCAGATGATATAAAGCAGATGTTGGCTGAGAAACACCATCTCCATAAAGCATATTTAAATGATCCAAAATCTACATCCAAGAAAGACGCTTTCAACAACATGCGTAGAATCGTCCAACATAAACTACGCCAGATGCGGGATTCATGGCTGAGTAATAAAGCAGATGAGCTCCAAGGCTTTGCTGACAGCCATGACTTGAAAAACCTTTACCTTGCACTCAAAGCGGTCTATGGTCCAACATCATCAGGATCGTTTCCCCTCCTTAATGCAGATGGAAAAACACTAATTACAGACAAGGAAAAAATGCTTCAACGCTGGGCTGAACATTTTAATAATATTCTGAACCAGCCATCATCTATTAACGACGAAGCCATCATCCGCCTGCCCCAAATTCCTATAAATGAAGCATTAGATGATGTACCAACTCTGGAGGAAACTAAGAAAGCGATTCGTCAACTGTCTAGTGGAAAGGCCCCCGGCCCCGATTCAATTCCTGTTGAGGTTTATAAAGATGGCGGTGCAGTTCTGTTAGAGGAATTTCACATGATCTTCCAGCAAATGTGGCAGAGTGAAACCATCCCACACGATCTCAAAGATGCGTCAATTATACATCTATATAAACGTAAAGGTAATCGCCAAGACTGTAACAATCATCGAGGCATCTCTCTTTTATCAATCGCTGGGAAGATATTCGCCAGAATCCTTTTTAATCGCCTTACGGCTTATCTTGACAAAGGTCTTTTACCTGAAAGTCAGTGTGGATTCCGGAAAGAACATGGAACCACAGATATGGTGTTCGCTGCAAGACAGCTACAAGAAAAATGCCAAGAACAGCACTGTGACCTGTACACAGCTTTCATCGACTTGACAAAGGCGTTCGACACGGTCAGTAGAGAGGGTCTATGGAAGATCATGGCAAAATACGGCTGCCCAAAGAAATTTATCACTATAGTGCAGCAACTGCATGATGGAATGCAGGCTAGAGTTCAGGAAAACGGTGAGCTATCAGAGCCTTTCCCCGTCTCAAATGGAGTTAAACAAGGGTGCGTACTTGCACCGACTCTGTTCAGTATCATGTTTTCTGCTATGCTGACTGATGCTTTTAGAGACGGGGACACAGGAATCGACATTAGTTATCGCATTGATGGAAAATTGTTTAACCTTAGGAGGCTTCAAGCAAAAACCAAGGTCAAATCACACACCATCAGAGATCTTCTGTTTGCTGACGATTGTGCCCTCAATGCTGGCTCAGAGGCTGATCTGCAGCATAGTGTGGATAGATTCTCCGAAGCCTGCGCCAACTTTGGGCTTACCATCAACACGAAGAAAACAGAAATCATGTACCAACCAGCTCCTGGCACAGTTTATACTGAGCCAATCATCAAGGTTAATGGTGAGAAACTGAATGTTGTGAACAGATTCACATACCTTGGTAGCACACTATCCCAGAACATTGTCATTGATGATGAGGTGAACACCAGGATCTCCAAAGCCAGCAGCACATTTGGCAGATTATACACCAACGTTTGGCATCGAAGTGGCATTAGTCTACAGACAAAGCTGAAGGTGTACAGAGCCGCGGTGCTTCCAGTGCTGCTATATGCAAGTGAAACATGGACTGTATACAGGCGCCACGTAAAGAAGCTAAACCACTTCCATACAGTCTGTCTCAGGAAGATAATGAACATCAAATGGCAAGACAAGATCCAGGATACCGCCGTTCTTGACAGAGCTGGTATCCCTAGTATTGATACTATTCTGATGCAGTCACAGATTCGCTGGGCAGGTCACGTAGTCCGCATGCCAGACCATCGACTGCCAAAGATACTCTTTTATGGTGAGATACAGAAGGGTAAACGCTCCCATGGTGGCCAAAAGAAGCGCTTCAAAGACACGTTAAAGACGTCATTGAAAACCTTTAACATAAACCCTGACACATGGGAAGCTGCTGCGCAAGACCGAACTGCTTGGCGCCCATCTCTTCGTAAAGGTGCAGCGGCATGCGAATCATCCAGAAGAGCAGCAGCGGAACAGCGGAGACAAGCTAGAAAAGAACGTGAAATAAAACCTTCACATGAAGCAAACATTCCCTGCCCACACTGTCCGAGATCTTTCCAGGCCCGCATCGGGCTCATCAGTCACCTTCGTACCCATAGACTAACCTAATATATTCCTAAACAATTGGATGAACAGAGTGGTCTTCATCACCCGTGATGGACGAACAACACTGGTGTCGACCATATGAGCTTTCTCTGTTCCGCATATGTTGGGAAACTTTGAAGCAGACGTTCAGCAGTCCTTTTATCAGTTCCACAGTTACACAATAGGTGGTATGCCAGTCTGCTGTGGCCCGTACGGAGTTTGAAGATTACCACTTGCTCTCTTCTGTTGAGCTGGTAGTGTGCATCCTTTTGTGTGTGACCTGGATACTCTCCAACACATTTGTTTCTGTATCTGATGCTGATAAACTCTTTTCCTCTTCGAAAGTTATGCTTGCATTTGGCTGAGGTAGCTTTCCCCCTTCCTTTGCTAATCTGTCAGCCTCTTCACTGCTGGGAATGTTGCAGTGAGATGGGATCCGTTGGATCACAACTCTTTGGAATCATTGACATAATTTGTGGAGCACTGCTGATGAAATAGCTGCCACTTCCGGATGTAAACAGATACTAAGAAGTTAAGAAACGAAACTGAAAAAGAAACTACCCAAACGTAATAATAATGATTACTAGAGATAGAAGAGGACATAAAATGCGTTGGAAATAAATAAATAGTTAAATCAAAACATAAGAAATAAAACAATAAATAATAAATAAATAAATACATAGAAAAAGGAAAGGGCGAGCGACGGAGAAATAGAATAGGAGTGGAAAGGGTCACCTCAAACCAAGGAGTGTAAGGTGTTAAGACTGTCTGGTTTGAGACATCTGTGGGGAGTTGGGATTATATAAATATAGTTATAGGGGACTTAGTGTACTGAATGAGATCAGCTGTGAAGGTCTCTGTATCTAATAAGTTTGGTGTATTACAGAGAACCTTGCATGCTACCACATTTCGACCTCAATCAGACTTATTCTTGAATTGTATGATGACTTCGTTTAATGTCTAGGGTTATGATAGTGATGAAGTGTAAGTTCACAACAACCAACAGACAGATAAACACCTAAGTTAAGATCCACAACAATTTACAACACTATGACAATCACAAACACATAACACTCTAAAGATTTATCTGAAGTAAGTCAAGTGTTAACTTTTATACACTGTATTAGCTTTTTCTATATATAGATATCCTGATCCTACTACAATGTGAATCAGGAATCACAATCAAATGTAAGCACAATATTTATGTACAAGAATTTATACAAAAGATCTTTGTCCAGACATATATTATTATGGTAATATGAGTGTAGTGTTGTGATGTATTATTATGAGGTAATACTGGCTTTTAGTGCTAGGTTGTTTTTGGTCATCACGACTTCATGTGTTTGTACTGGTGGAAATAATATTGAAGGATTCACAGATTCTGTTTTTTTTTAAATTTCTGTCCCTTTTGTTTTTATAATAAAGTTCAGTTCAGGGTATTTTATTCAGGGTTGAGCTTTTTCGTTCTGACAACCGCTTATCTCATAATGCAGCTGCAGGAAACCTGTATCCTCTGCTCGCTTGCTTCTCAGTTTGATAGTATGATAGACAATGGCCGCTATCTTGTGCAGGGTGTCTGCTGCCAGCTTTCTGGATCACGCAGTACTCAGACCGGACGATGCAATATCACCATCTATACCACGGGCCCTGAAATGAGAAGGTTGTGCCTCCTTCGTCATAACTAATATACAATATCATTCCACACTGAAGTACATGACAGTACAAACAAACATAAAGTTCAGCGCTTTAGGCCAACTGCTAGCTTTTCATGTGACAATATACACCAGTATTCCTCTCCCTAATGGTGACAACGCCTCTGCAATTCCATCTGTAATCCCTTCCATACAATAGGATAGGTGTTATGTTACTATATGGCAATCCAATATATATATGCAGTTATACTCCTCTCTGACAATCTTTTACATGGTGGAGCAATATCTAGGCTTTGCCCCATGTGCGGTATGTCCAGGCTGTTATCATATATTTAATTTTGGATAACACTGCCTGCTCTCATCTCTCACAATGTGTAATGATATGGCGTCACCTCTAAGATTTCTTCTGCCAATATCCAGTATATTGGCCAATCGTTTTGAATATTTTCAAAAGAGTACACAGTCATTCAAATATTTTCATTCACTTTTACTCCGTTTCTAGGCATTTATTTGTTATTCATAGGTCACCCAATCAAATTTCTTTTAACTTCAAAGTTCAGCCAATGGCCTCCCTCGTACTATCTTAGGCTTTCTGTCACTACTATGTTTCAACAAAATTCAGGGAATTCCATCCCAAGCAGATATGACCAAACCTGACAGTATCTCTGTTCTCTATATGTTTTATTATCAATATCTAATTATCTAATGGACTTTTTAGATAATTTATTACATATTCCTAGTCCACTAGCCTTCCTGTACACGAATATATGATTTTCAAGGGGCTAAGTGGCGTAGTTAAGAATACGATCTTTTTTCGATGTTAAGTGTTTAATTTCAACTACCACCTGTTCAATTCTTTACGACTGTACTATCAGTATAAAGTCAGGAGCCCTACGTAAAATATCAGGTTTCCTAATAAGAATTAAACCTGTTTTCAAAACCTAACATCGTATCGTTAGTTTTTTTCATCACTGTTTATTTGAAAAAATCAGGCCATGCACACTGCGAGTTGGTTTATTTTTAGACACACTGCGAGTGGCTTGCGTTACTGTGTTCCATGGTCCGTCTATCTCTCTCTGTTTTTTTTTTCTTCTAAGCCCGTCTGTCTTTCCAAGGCTAACCTTGTGCGCGATTTTGCACTAATGTTAGTTTTTTTAAAATCAAGGTCGTCTAGAAGATTTTACTACACATTCTATTTTTAGAACTACGGTTATCGCCGTATCGTTAAGCCTAAGCATTTTATTTAGGAACGAACGAATTAGGACAAGTAGAAATCTTGTGTTAGCCATTACGGCGTTATACAACGAAGGCGTTATCTATACTGGGAAAGCACTGGTCTTTCTCCATTCTTCTTCCTATCGTATTATTTCGTTCTGCTTTACATTTATGTTCTAATTTATATATGGGTATTAGAATTTTTCACCACAATTCTCCCCACTTAAAACAGACATCATATGTCAGTCCCTAATTCTATATACACATAAATAAATTTCTATCTATGCCTGGTGATTACTCTGATGTTCGTCGTACGGATGTCTGCTTAAAAAATCAGCTCCCACATTAGTTTTTCCGGAAATGTACTCTATGGTAAACTGGAATGGCTGTAAGAGCAAAGACCAGCGTAGTAACCTAGCATTTTCATGCCTTGCTTGTGACAGACACACGAGTGGTTTATGATCTGTCTGGATCCTAAATGATTGTCCATAGAGATAAATCTGGAACTTTTTTATACCCCAGATGACAGCGAGACATTCTTTTTCACTAGTTGAATAATTTTTTTCAGCTGTATTCAACTTACGACTAGCATATGCCACTGGGGTTAATTCCCCATCCAGTGAATCTGACTTCTGTAACAGGGTGGAACCCAACCCTAGATTACTAGCATCCGTTCTCACAATGAATTCTTGACTTAAGTCAGGTAATTTCAAAATAGGTTTGCTTGTGAGCTTTTCCTTCAATTCTTGGTATGCTAATTCACACTGTGCTGTCCAGGTAATTCGATCTGGATTTCCTTTGCGTGTCAAATCAGTTAACGGTGCACATATGGAGTTAAAGTTTTTGATATACTTTTGGTAGAAACCACATAATGAGACAACAGATCTCACGTCTTTCTTTGTTTGTGGCCTCGGTGCTTTTCTCAGTTTCTCCAAGTTCTTGGGGTCAGGGGTCATGTTTCCCTGATGGACTGTGTGTCCCAAGAATTCTAATTCTTTACATCCAACGCAACATTTGGTTGGTCGGGCTGTCAAATTCGCTTCTCTAAGTCGATCAAACAACATGTTCAGAGAGTTAATGTGTTCCTCAAATGTTTCTGTCGCTATGAGGATATCATCCATGAAGTTTGTGATGCATGGATTATTCAGGGGATCCAACAATTTTCTCATCATTCTAGAGAAGACACTGGGCGCATTTTTCAATCCAAATGGCAATCTGTTAAATTCATAGTGTCCCTCTGAGGTACTAAAAGCTAGATAAGGTCTAACCTCAGGCTTTACTGGAATCTGATAGTAGCCTTTGCTCAGATCCACCTTTGAGAAATATTTAGCTTTATTCAGCCTGGCAAACAGCTGATTTGTATCCGACAATGGATCCACCTGACCTTCTGTGATAGCATTCAGTCTCCTGTAATCTATACAGAGTCTATGTTCTCCAGAGGTTTTCTCAGTAGAACCACACTGGAACTATACGGAGATTCACTGTGTGAAATAATTCCTTCCTTCAACAAATAGTCTATCTCTTCCTTCAAAGCTTTCTCCTTAGCGAAAGGAATCGAATAGGCTTTCATATAGACTGGTGTTGGGTCTATAAGTTTCATATCATATTCTAATAAGTTTGTATGCCCCGGACGGTCCGTTAGCACCTCTGTATGATCATCTAGAACCTGTTGCACTCTCTCCTTCTGATTTTTTCGTTAAATGTGTACTGATTTTCACCTGTGCAGCGGTCTCACAGGGGTGTAATGGATATTCAAATGATGAAAGTAGTTCTTTTTTCATCTCCATTGCAATAGACAAGGTCAGCAAATGTGTCTCTTCCTGATTTCCTCTTTCCAAATATTTCTTCAGGAGATTCACATGATAGATTTTTTCTTTCCACTTCTTATCTATCTTATAATTTGTTCTAGACACCTTCTCTAGAACGGTATATGGACCTTGCCATCCAATTTGCAACTTATTCTGGCTACCGGGTAGAAGAAGCAGTACCTTCTCTCCCACAGCCAAATCTCTGTCTTTTGCTTTCTTGTTATAATAGGCAGCATGCTTTTTCCTGGCTTGTCTCAAATTTTCATTGGCAAGTTTCCAGCCAGTTTTTAAACGAGTGGTCAGCTCATTCACATATTGGTATGATGATGTAATATTTTCCTCTGCCTTTTCATCAGTCCACGTTCTTAACAGGGCTTCGAGTGGACCTTTTATTGGCCTCCCAAATAATAATGTTGCCGGGGCCTTACCGGTTGAACTATGGGGTACCTCCCGATAAGCAAAGAGGGCGGCGTGAAGGTAATGGTCCCATGTATCTGGTTTTTCATGTGCCAACTTTCTCAGGATCGACATTAATGTCCCGTTAAATCTTTCCACTTGGCCGTTTCCTTGGGGATGGTACGGGCTACAATGGAAGTGTTTGGCTTGAAAGATCCTGAAAACTTCTTCTGTTAGTTTCCCCTTGAACTGAGAGCCATTATCAGTCAAGATTTGGTTGGGAAAGCCTAACCTTGTGAAAATTGTGAGTAATGCCTCTGCCACATGTTTAGAATCAATTGATGACAGGGCTACCGCCTCTCCCCACATAGAACAGGTGTCCACCAGAGTCAGAATGTAGCTGTTCCTCCTCTTGGTTCGAGTGAGAGGTCCCACAATGTCCACTGCAACTCTCTCAAAAGGTGTTCCCACTATGGGCATTTCCCCTAGAGTTGCTGGTGCAGTCCAATGCTTTGGTGCTACTCGTTGGCACTCTGGACAGGATTTTACATATCTTTTTATATCTTCAGTTATCCCTGGCCAGAAATAATGACAAGCTATATGCTGTCCGGTTGCGCTGATCCCCATATGACCACTGAAGGGAATTGCATGCCCTAGTTCCAACACTTTAGTCCTATATGAAGTGGGAAGGACCAGCTGTCCGTGACCATTGGATTCAGATCCAGCCTTCCTATAAATCAATTTGTTCTTCATATAAAAAATCTCTCTTGCTTGGAGGTGTATGACATTTGGGCAATTTCTTGAAACACGGCTTGAGTGTTTTGTCCTCCGCCTGTGCCTTCCTCATCTCATCTGGATGAGTATTTATTGGATTATCCTCCTCCTTTTTAGACTGTGATCTGGTCTGCACTGTTGCCAATATCACAGGTCTCTTGGGATTCCCCAAGAAGACATATCTACACCCCAATATCAGAGGGTAGATTGGTTCATTTATCACTGCTGCTTTGATTACTCCCTCCACATATCGCGTTTTCACATTTATCTTAGCGATAGGGAGTGTCATGGTCGCTACTTCCTTGGTTGCAGCTTGAATCTCCACTGTTTCTGTGGTGTATTGATCTGCTTGCACCAGGTGAGAACTCACAACTGAATCATAATCTAGACCTGTATCATATAAGCACCTTATGGTGACTCCATTACAGATTACATCTTCACACACTGGGGGGTGGTACGGTTCCTGTAGTTCCGCAGGTTTGACCTTTGTTCCCTTCTTCTCAGATTTCATAGCAGCGAAATTAGGAGTTTTCCTTCTACAATTTTCGTTGGTATGATTGTTCATCCGACAAACTTTACACCACTTCTTTCCTTGGTTGAAAGATTTTCTTTCATCAAATTTCCTTTCATCGAATTGTGGGGTTTTATTTTTATTATCATACCGTGGCCTATCAAACTGGTGCTTACCTTTGTTCTGATCTCTATGATCAAACTTATTAAAGTTTTGTGGTGCCTTAAAATTGTCTACCTGTTTCTTTTTATTACCAGTTACCTCTGCTTGAGCTGCCTGATATCTTTCAGCGACATTTAGTAACTCACCCAGCCTCTCTGCACCTTGTTCCATGAGAAACTTTCTCAGGTCTGGAGCCATGGACTCTCTTAGCTGCTCTATAAGGATCATTTCCTTAAGATCTTGGGTTTTCCCCAGAGCAGTCCATTTCTCCAAGTATGTCTCTAACCGTGCAGAGAACTGGTGATATGTCTCACCTGACAGTAGTTTAGCATTCCTGAACTTTTTTCTATAAAATTCTCCATTCTTTTCATATCTTAACAAAAGAGCCTGTTTTAACATGTCATAATTGTCTTGGTCATCTCTGCTCATCTTGGCAAAAACTTCATAAGCTGTACCACGAAGCCCTTGTGATAACTTTAGGCTCCACCTTTCTCTCTCTAAACCATACGTGGTAGCCAAAAGTTCATATCTATTTAGGTAACTTTCTATGTCATCGTCTTTCTCAACAAAATGGTCTAAATGAAAACTCATAGCTGAGGTTGAGGCTCCCTGACTAACAGTGGCATCTGAGGTAAAGGGACTGGCACCATTTTCAGGAGCATGGCCTTGAAATTCTAACTCCCTTAGTCGTAACTCATGTTCCCTTTGTAATCTCTTCTCCTCCTTTTCTGCTTCCCTTTCTGCAGCCTGTCTCCTTTCTTCTGCTTCCAACTGTAACTTCTTAGCCTCAGCCTCCAATGCCCTAGCCTCTTTGTCAGCCTCAATCTGCAGCCTCTTAATTTCTTTATCTGCCTCTAACTTTCTTTCTGCTTTAAATTTTCTTTCTTCACGCTCAATAAATTTGTCACATTCAGTTGTGACATAAGCAATCATAATTTGCCCCTCCATTCCCAGTTCTTTAGCAGCCTGCACAGCAGCAGATCGAAACTTTGCCAGGTCAGCCATTTTGTAACAGGCAAATTTATACAATGTCTAACTAAACAATTCTATCTATGACTAATTATACTAAGGACAACCACAAGCACTGAGAGCTCAACCCTATTTATTTTCCACCCAAGAATACCTTTTTAATTTTTATAATTCCCTGAAGTGAGCTACCCAATATAATTGGTTTTTTGAAAAATTCAAATCCCGGGAGCAAAACCCCCAATATATGTGGTGAGTTGGGATTATATAAATATAGTTATAGGGGACTTAGTGTACTGAATGAGATCAGCTGTGAAGGTCTCTGTATCTAATAAGTTTGGTGTATTACAGAGAACCTTGCATGCTACCACATTTCGACCTCAATCAGACTTATTCTTGAATTGTATGATGACTTCGTTTAATGTCTAGGGTTATGATAGTGATGAAGTGTAAGTTCACAACAACCAACAGACAGATAAACACCTAAGTTAAGATTCACAACAATTTACAACACTATGACAATCACAAACACATAACACTCTAAAGATTTATCTGAAGTAAGTCAAGTGTTAACTTTTATACACTGTATTAGCTTTTTCTATATATAGATATCCTGATCCTACTACAATGTGAATCAGGAGTCACAATCAAATGTAAGCACAATGTTTATGTACAAGAATTTATACAAAAGATCTTTGTCCAGACATATATTATTATGGTAATATGAGTGTAGTGTTGTGATGTATTATTATGAGGTAATACTGGCTTTTAGTGCTAGGTTGTTGTTGGTCATCACGACTTCATGTGTTTGTACTGGTGGAAATAATATTGAAGGATTCACAGATTCTGTTTTTTTTTTAAATTTCTGTCCCTTTTGTTTTTATAATAAAGTTCTTCTCTTCTTCTTCTTCTTCCGTCCTTAGCCAAAGACCGACCAAGCAGTCAGAGGCCATCACGCCTTGTGGCGTCTTAAGGGCAACAGCAGATTGATTTTCTCTGTTGTAGTTTCCCATCACGCCTAGCGGCGTCTTTAGGGCAACAACAAATAGATCCATCTGCCGTTGTTTCCGTAATCGGTGTGACAAGCCAACGGGTGATCAGCCCATTGGGCATAATAAAGTTCAGTTCAGGGTATTTTATTCAGGGTTGAGCTTTTTCGTGCTGACAAGCGCTTATCTCATAATGCAGCTGCAGGAAACCTGTATCCTCTGCTCGCTTGCTTCTCAGTTTGATAGTAAGATAGACAATGGCCGCTATCTTGTGCAGGGTGTCTGCTGCCAGCTTTCTGGATCACGCAGTCCTCAGACCGGACGATGCAATATCACCACCTATACCACGGGCCCTGAAATGAGAAGGTTGTGCCTCCTTCTTCATAACTAATATACAATATCATTCCACACTGAAGTACATGACAGTACAAACAAACATAAAGTTCAGCGCTTTAGGCCAACTGCTAGCTTTTCATGTGACAATATACACCAGTATTCCTCTCCCTAATGGTGACAACGCCTCTGCAATTCCATCTGTAATCCCTTCCATACAATAGGATAGGTGTTATGTTACTATATGGCAATCCAATATATATATGCAGTTATACTCCTCTCTGACAATCTTTTACATGGTGGAGCAATATCTAGGCTTTGCCTCATGTTTGCTACTGAACCACACACATACAGACATAATTTATCATTTCACATTCAATTTTCATATAAAATACAGATTAAAAATGTCTAGCTTACCACAATTCGTAAGGAAATACACACTAAAGATGACTGGCACAGTTTGATCTGCGGTATGTCCAGGCTGTTATTATATATATTTAATTTTGGATAACACTGCCTGCTCTCATCTCTCACAATGTGTAACGATATGGCGTCCCCTCTAAGATTTCTTCTGCCAATATCCAGTATATTGGCCAATCGTTTTGAATATTTTCAAAAGAGTACACAGTCATTCAAATATTTTCATTCACTTTTACTCCGTTTCTAGGCATTTATTTGTTATTCATAGGTCACCCAATCAAATTTCTTTTAACTTCAAAGTTCAGCCTATGGCCTCCCTCATACTATCTTAGGCTTTCTGTCACTACTATGTTTCAACAAAATTCAGGGAATTCCATCCCAAGCAGATATGACCAAACCTGACAGTATCTCTGTTCTCTATATGTTTTTTATCAATATCAATATCTAATGGACTATCTAATGTCCCTTTTTTCGATGTTAAGTGTTTAATTTTAATTTCAACTACCACCTGTTCAATTCTTTACGACTGTACTATCAGTATAAAGTCAGGAGTCCGACGTAAAATATCAGGTTTCCTAATAAGAATTAAACCTGTTTTCAAAACCTAACATCGTATCGTTAGTTTTTTTCATCACTGTTTATTTGAAAAAATCAGGCCATGCACACTGCGAGTTGGTTTATTTTTAGACACACTGCGAGTGGCTTGCGTTACTGTGTTCCATGGTCCGTCTATCTCTCTCTGTTTTTTTTTTCTTCTAAGCCCGTCTGTCTTTCCAAGGCTAACCTTGTGCGCGATTTTGCACTAATGTTAGTTTTTAAAATCAAGGTCGTCTAGAAGATTTTACTACACATTCTATTTTTAGAACTACGGTTATCGCCGTATCGTTAAGCCTAAGCATTTTATTTAGGAACGAACGAATTAGGACAAGTAGAAATCTTGTGTTAGCCATTACGGCGTTATACAACGAAGGCGTTATCTATACTGGGAAAGCACTGGTCTTTCTCCATTCTTCTTCCTATCGTATTATTTCGTTCTGCTTTACATTTATGTGCTAATTTATATATGGGTATTAGAATTTTTCACCACAATTCTCCCCACTTAAAACAGACATCATATGTCAGTCCCTAATTCTATATACACATAAATAAATTTCTATCTATGCCTGGTGATTACTCTGATGTTCGTCGTACGGATGTCTGCTTAAAAAATCAGCTCCCACATTAGTTTTTCCGGAAATGTACTCTATGGTAAACTGGAATGGCTGTAAGAGCAAAGACCAGCGTAGTAACCTAGCATTTTCATGCCTTGCTTGTGACAGACACACGAGTGGTTTATGATCTGTCTGGATCCTAAATGATTGTCCATAGAGATAAATCTGGAACTTTTTTATACCCCAGATGACAGCGAGACATTCTTTTTCACTAGTTGAATAATTTTTTTCAGCTGTATTCAACTTACGACTAGCATATGCCACTGGGGTTAATTCCCCATCCAGTGAATCTGACTTCTGTAACAGGGTGGAACCCAACCCTAGATTACTAGCATCCGTTCTCACAATGAATTCTTGACTTAAGTCAGGTAATTTCAAAATAGGTTTGCTTGTGAGCTTTTCCTTCAATTCTTGGTATGCTAATTCACACTGTGCTGTCCAGGTAATTCGATCTGGATTTCCTTTGCGTGTCAAATCAGTTAACGGTGCACATATGGAGTTAAAGTTTTTGATATACTTTTGGTAGAAACCACATAATGAGACAACAGATCTCACGTCTTTCTTTGTTTGTGGCCTCGGTGCTTTTCTCAGTTTCTCCAAGTTCTTGGGGTCAGGGGTCATGTTTCCCTGATGGACTGTGTGTCCCAAGAATTCTAATTCTTTACATCCAACGCAACATTTGGTTGGTCGGGCTGTCAAATTCGCTTCTCTAAGTCGATCAAACAACATGTTCAGAGAATTAATGTGTTCCTCAAATGTTTCTGTCGCTATGAGGATATCATCCATGAAGTTTGTGATGCATGGATTATTCAGGGGATCCAACAATTTTCTCATCATTCTAGAGAAGACACTGGGCGCATTTTTCAATCCAAATGGCAATCTGTTAAATTCATAGTGTCCCTCTGAGGTACTAAAAGCTAGATAAGGTCTAACCTCAGGCTTTACTGGAATCTGATAGTAGCCTTTGCTCAGATCCACCTTTGAGAAATATTTAGCTTTATTCAGCCTGGCAAACAGCTGATTTGTATCCGGCAATGGATCCACCTGACCTTCTGTGATAGCATTCAGTCTCCTGTAATCTATACAGAGTCTATGTTCTCCAGAGGTTTTTGTCAAGAGAACCACACTGGAACTATACGGAGATTCACTGTGTGAAATAACTCCTTCCTTCAACAAATAGTCTATCTCTTCCTTCAAAGCTTTCTCCTTAGCGAAAGGAATCTAATAGGCTTTCATACAGACTGGTGTTGGGTCTATAAGTTTCATATCATATTCTAATATGTTTGTATGCCCCGGACGGTCCGTTAACACCTCTGTATGATCATCTAGAACCTGTTGCACTCTCTCCTTCTGATTTTTTTCGTTAAATCTGCACTGATTTTCACCTGTGCAGCGGTCTCACAGGGGTGTAATGGATATTCAAATGATGAAAGTGGTTCTTTTTTCATCTCCATTGCAATAGACAAGGTCAGCAAATGTGTCTCTTCCTGATTTCCTCTTTCCAAATATTTCTTCAGGAGATTCACATGATAGATTTTTTCTTTCCACTTCTTATCTATCTTATAATTTGTTCTAGACACCTTCTCTAGAACGGTATATGGACCTTGCCATCCAATTTGCAACTTATTCTGGCTACCGGGTAGAAGAAGCAGTACCTTCTCTCCCACAGCCAAATCTCTGTCTTTTGCTTTCTTGTTATAATAGGCAGCATGCTTTTTCCTGGCTTGTCTCAAATTTTCATTGGCAAGTTTCCAGCCAGTTTTTAAACGAGTGGTCAGCTCATTCACATATTGGTATGATGATGTAATATTTTCCTCTGCCTTTTCATCAGTCCACGTTCTTAACAGGGCTTCGAGTGGACCTTTTATTGGCCTCCCAAATAATAATGTTGCCGGGGCCTTACCGGTTGAACTATGGGGTACCTCCCGATAAGCAAAGAGGGCGGCGTGAAGGTAATGGTCCCATGTATCTGGTTTTTCATGTGCCAACTTTCTCAGGATCGACATTAATGTCCCGTTAAATCTTTCCACTTGGCCGTTTCCTTGGGGATGGTACGTGCTACAATGGAAGTGTTTGGCTTGAAAGATCCTGAAAACTTCTTCTATTAGTTTCCCCTTGAACTGAGAGCCATTATCCGTCAAGATTTGGTTGGGAAAGCCTAACCTTGTGAAAATTGTGAGTAATGCCTCTGCCACATGTTTAGAATCAATTGATGACAGGGCTACCGCCTCTCCCCACATAGAACAGGTGTCCACCAGAGTCAGAATGTAGCTGTTCCTCCTCTTGGTTCGAGTGAGAGGTCCCACAATGTCCACTGCAACTCTCTCAAAAGGTGTTCCCACTATGGGCATTTCCCCTAGAGTTGCTGGTGCAGTCCAATGCTTTGGTGCTACTCGTTGGCACTCTGGACAGGATTTTACATATCTTTTTATATCTTCAGTTATCCCTGGCCAGAAATAATGACAAGCTATATGCTGTCCGGTTGCGCTGATCCCCATATGACCACTGAAGGGAATTGCATGCCCTAGTTCTAACACTTTAGTCCTATATGAAGTGGGAAGGACCAGCTGTCCGTGACCATTGGATTCAGATCCAGCCTTCCTATAAATCAATTTGTTCTTCATATAAAAATCTCCCTTGCCTGGAGGTGTATGACATTTGGGCAATTTCTTGAAACACGGCTTGAGTGTTTTGTCCTCCTCCTGTGCCTTCCTCATCTCATCTGGATGAGTATTTATTGGATTATCCTCCTCCTTTTTAGACTGTGATCTGGTCTGCACTGTTGCCAATATCACAGGTCTCTTGGGATTCCCCAAGAAGACATATCTACACCCCAATATCAGAGGGTAGATTGGTTCATTTATCACTGCTGCTTTGATTACTCCCTCCACATATCGCGTTTTCACATTTATCTTAGCGATAGGGAGTGTCATGGTCGCTACTTCCTTGGTTGCAGCTTGAATCTCCACTGTTTCTGTGGTGTATTGATCTGCTTGCACCAGGTGAGAACTCACAACTGAATCATAATCTAGACCTGTATCATATAAGCACCTTATGGTGACTCCATTACAGATTACATCTTCACACACTGGGGGGTGGTACGGTTCCTGTAGTTCCGCAGGTTTGACCTTTGTTCCCTTCTTCTCAGATTTCATAGCAGCGAAATTAGGAGTTTTCCTTCTACAATTTTCGTTGGTATGATTGTTCATCCGACAAACTTTACACCACTTCTTTCCTTGGTTGAAAGATTTTCTTTCATCAAATTTCCTTTCATCGAATTGTGGGGTTTTATTTTTATTATCATACCGTGGCCTATCAAACTGGTGCTTACCTTTGTTCTGATCTCTATGATCAAACTTATTAAAGTGTTGTGGTGCCTTAAAATTGTCTACCTGTTTCATTTTATTACCAGTTACCTCTGCTTGAGCTGCCTGATATCTTTCAGCGACATTTAGTAACTCACCCAGCCTCTCTGCACCTTGTTCCATGAGAAACTTTCTCAGGTCTGGAGCCATGGACTCTCTTAGCTGCTCTATAAGGATCATTTCCTTAAGATCTTGGGTTTTCCCCAGAGCAGTCCATTTCTCCAAGTATGTCTCTAACCGTGCAGAGAACTGGTGATATGTCTCACCTGACAGTAGTTTAGCATTCCTGAACTTTTTTCTATAAAATTCTCCATTCTTTTCATATCTTAACAAAAGAGCCTGTTTTAACATGTCATAATTGTCTTGGTCATCTCTGCTCATCTTGGCAAAAACTTCATAAGCTGTACCACGAAGCCCTTGAGATAACTTTAGGCTCCACCTTTCTCTCTCTAAACCATACGTGGTAGCCAAAAGTTCATATCTATTTAGGTAACTTTCTATGTCATCGTCTTTCTCAACAAAATGGTCTAAATGAAAACTCATAGCTGAGGTTGAGGCTCCCTGACTAACAGTGGCATCTGAGGTAAAGGGACTGGCACCATTTTCAGGAGCATGGCCTTGAAATTCTAACTCCCTTAGTCGTAACTCATGTTCCCTTTGTAATCTCTTCTCCTCCTTTTCTGCTTCCCTTTCTGCAGCCTGTCTCCTTTCTTCTGCTTCCAACTGTAACTTCTTAGCCTCAGCCTCCAATGCCCTAGCCTCTTTGTCAGCCTCAATCTGCAGCCTCTTAATTTCTTTATCTGCCTCTAACTTTCTTTCTGCTTTAAATTTTCTTTCTTCACGCTCAATAAATTTGTCACATTCAGTTGTGACATAAGCAATCATAATTTGCCCCTCCATTCCCAGTTCTTTAGCAGCCTGCACAGCAGCAGATCGAAACTTTGCCAGGTCAGCCATTTTGTAACAGGCAAATTTATACAATGTCTAACTAAACAATTCTATCTATGACTAATTATACTAAGGACAACCACAAGCACTGAGAACTCAACCCTATTTATTTTCCTCCCAAGAATACCTTTTTAATTTTTATAATTCCCTGAAGTGAGCTACCCAATATAATTGGTTTTTTGAAAAATTCAAATCCCGGGAGCAAAACCCCCAATATATGTGGTGAGTTGGGATTATATAAATATAGTTATAGGGGACTTAGTGTACTGAATGAGATCAGCTGTGAAGGTCTCTGTATCTAATAAGTTTGGTGTATTTCAGAGAACCTTGCATGCTACCACATTTCGACCTCAATCAGACTTATTCTTGAATTGTATGATGACTTCGTTTAATGTCTAGGGTTATGATAGTGATGAAGTGTAAGTTCACAACAACCAACAGACAGATAAACACCTAAGTTAAGATTCACAACAATTTACAACACTATGACAATCACAAACACATAACACTCTAAAGATTTATCTGAAGTAAGTCAAGTGTTAACTTTTATACACTGTATTAGCTTTTTCTATATATAGATATCCTGATCCTACTACAATGTGAATCAGGAGTCACAATCAAATGTAAGCACAATGTTTATGTACAAGAATTTATACAAAAGATCTTTGTCCAGACATATATTATTATGGTAATATGAGTGTAGTGTTGTGATGTATTATTATGAGGTAATACTGGCTTTTAGTGCTAGGTTGTTGTTGGTCATCACGACTTCATGTGTTTGTACTGGTGGAAATAATATTGAAGGATTCACAGATTCTGTTTTTTTTTTTAAATTTCTGTCCCTTTTGTTTTTATAATAAAGTTCTTCTCTTCTTCTTCTTCTTCCGTCCTTAGCCAAAGACCGACCAAGCAGTCAGAGGCCATCACGCCTTGTGGCGTCTTAAGGGCAACAGCAGATTGATTTTCTCTGTTGTAGTTTCCCATCACGCCTAGCGGCGTCTTTAGGGCAACAACAAATAGATCCATCTGCCGTTGTTTCCGTAATCGGTGTGACAAGCCAACGGGTGATCAGCCCATTGGGCATAATAAAGTTCAGTTCAGGGTATTTTATTCAGGGTTGAGCTTTTTCGTGCTGACAAGCGCTTATCTCATAATGCAGCTGCAGGAAACCTGTATCCTCTGCTCGCTTGCTTCTCAGTTTGATAGTAAGATAGACAATGGCCGCTATCTTGTGCAGGGTGTCTGCTGCCAGCTTTCTGGATCACGCAGTCCTCAGACCGGACGATGCAATATCACCACCTATACCACGGGCCCTGAAATGAGAAGGTTGTGCCTCCTTCTTCATAACTAATATACAATATCATTCCACACTGAAGTACATGACAGTACAAACAAACATAAAGTTCAGCGCTTTAGGCCAACTGCTAGCTTTTCATGTGACAATATACACCAGTATTCCTCTCCCTAATGGTGACAACGCCTCTGCAATTCCATCTGTAATCCCTTCCATACAATAGGATAGGTGTTATGTTACTATATGGCAATCCAATATATATATGCAGTTATACTCCTCTCTGACAATCTTTTACATGGTGGAGCAATATCTAGGCTTTGCCTCATGTTTGCTACTGAACCACACACATACAGACATAATTTATCATTTCACATTCAATTTTCATATAAAATACAGATTAAAAATGTCTAGCTTACCACAATTCGTAAGGAAATACACACTAAAGATGACTGGCACAATTTGATCTGCGGTATGTCCAGGCTGTTATCATATATTTAATTTTGCATAACACTGCCTGCTCTCATCTCTCACAATGTGTAACGATATGGCGTCCCCTCTAAGATTTCTTCTGCCAATATCCAGTATATTGGCCAATCGTTTTGAATATTTTCAAAAGGGTACACAGTCATTCAAATATTTTCATTCACTTTTACTCCGTTTCTAGGCATTTATTTGTTATTCATAGGTCACCCAATCAAATTTCTTTTAACTTCAAAGTTCAGCCTATGGCCTCCCTCATACTATCTTAGGCTTTCTGTCACTACTATGTTTCAACAAAATTCAGGGAATTCCATCCCAAGCAGATATGACCAAACCTGACAGTATCTCTGTTCTCTATATGTTTTATTATCAATATCTAATTATCTAATGGACTTTTTTCGATGTTAAGTGTTTAATTTCAACTACCACCTGTTCAATTCTTTACGACTGTACTATCAGTATAAAGTCAGGAGTCCGACGTAAAATATCAGGTTTCCTAATAAGAATTAAACCTGTTTTCAAAACCTAACATCGTATCGTTAGTTTTTTTCATCACTGTTTATTTGAAAAAATCAGGCCATGCACACTGCGAGTTGGTTTATTTTTAGACACACTGCGAGTGGCTTGCGTTACTGTGTACACATTCTATTTTTAGAACTACGGTTATCGCCGTATCGTTAAGCCTAAGCATTTTATTTAGGAACGAACGAATTAGGACAAGTAGAAATCTTGTGTTAGCCATTACGGCGTTATACAACGAAGGCGTTATCTATACTAAGAAAGCACTGGTCTTTCTCCATTCTTCTTCCTATCGTATTATTTCGTTCTGCTTTACATTTATGTGCTAATTTATATATGGGTATTAGAATTTTTCACCACAACATCCCATACTGTGGATGAGACGTTGCCCAAGCTGGACTCAGCTGGCAGTATCAGAGGAGCAGGATCTTATAGCAGTGACCTGGATGTCGATGGGACCCTTAAAGTGAATGGCCACTAGTGTGGATTTTTGCTGAGAGATGTGATTAAGGTGCTGGCTGAATTTGTCCCTGAGTCGTTTATCTTTTTGGTCAGTATACGTTTTACTGCAAAGTTTACATATGATTGTATAAATGGCATTGCGTGACTCGCACGTGAAGCTATTGCTGATGGTGAATGTGACATCAGGAAAAGACACCTTGCCGGTTTGAATGACATTGGCGTGCACGTCGTCCATTGTGTCCGATCACAAGATAGTGTGCCAAAGTGAGTGGCAATCTTAGTTTGGAGACAGCTGTGAAGAAGAAGATCCTTCAGGTTTTTGTCGCATCTAAGGAAACTTTCAATAATAAAAGCGAAAACAATGAATACTGGAAGAATTAGCACGTAAAAGAAATGGCAAAGTAATAATTCGGGAGAGGAGTGAAGACCAGGAAAAGAGAAAGAACATATTTCGTTACAATAGATAGATAGATAGATAGATAGATAGATAGATAGATAGATAGATAGATAGATAGATAGATAGATAGATAGATAGATAGATAGATAGATAGATAGATAGATAGATAGATAGATAGATAGATAGATAGATAGATAGATAGATAGATAGATAGATAGATAGATAGATAGATAGATAGATAGATACTTTGGCGGGAAAAGATGATTATTTTAGCGTGTATTTTAAGAGAGTTAGCATGTATGTGTTTTCTGTAAGTGTCATTTGTCAGTGTTATTTCTCAGCGTCAGTTATCAGGGTTATTTATTTAGTGTCATTTGTCAGTGTTATTTATTTAGTGTCATTTGTCAGTGTTATTTCTCAGCATCAATTGTCAGTGTTATTTCTCAGTGTTTTTGGCAATGCCATCTCTCAGTAGCTTATGGGATCTTTATCTCTCAGAGTATTCTCTTAGTGTCATTTATCAGTGTCATCGATCCGTGTCATATGGCACCGTTACCTCTCAGTGTCGTCAGCCAATGCTCTCTCAGTGTCATCCATCCCCGTGCCTTCTCACCTTTTATGTCATTTCTGTGCCATTTTCCAATGTGTGTCAGATGCGTCTTACCAGAGTCATGCTTTACTGCCATATCATAGCGTCATGTGTCAGCATAATCTACCAATATCATCTCTTAGTGTCATCCGTGTCACTACTTTGTGTCAATTGTGAATGTTATCACTCAGTGTCAACTCATACGGCAGTGTTATCTCTCCTAGTCGCATCTTTTAATGTGATATGTGTGTCGTTTTCTAATATGTCAACGCATGTGTCATTTCCACAATATCATCTGTTAGTGGGACATCCGTCTGTCATTCCTCACCATCATGTGTCAATATAATGTCTTAGGATCATCTATTCACGCATCTCTTAATGTCATATGTCAGTGCCATGCCACAGTGTCACCTGTCAGTGTCATCTCTTATTGTCGTTTCTCATGCCATCTGTCAATGATATCTCCAGTGAGATCCATATTTTTGTTAAGAAAGGGGGAGAGGGGGCTTTTTAAAAAAATCGGAACGTTTCTTAAGCTATTCCACAAAGTAGTACTATTTGAACAGGAGCAGTAATCTATGTGTATATTAAACCCTAAACTGTTATCATTGACGCTGTGTGAGTGAGGTGAACGCGAGTCATCTCCCTCTCTCGTTTCCCCACAACCCCCGCCTCGCAAATATCAAACACGGGAACATACCTGCTACAGGTGAATAGAGAAGGCATCAAGCGGCGCCGCTGTCTGCAGATGTTGGCAAGATATAAGCTGCGGGAGTTCGCATTTGACGTATGTCAAGGTCGCAGTTTTTGTTGCACCATCATCTGACACCAGTTCCCAAGAATGGGCTCTTGTGAAAATTATCAGAGAATTCGTTGTTCCGGTTCGTGAAGGATGTTCTTTGAGGTCACACCTCCAGGTAGTTAATGTGTTTATCTTTCAGATCAATCTATTTCCGCTGATGTATCTCTCGCTTCCTGACACTCTCTTTATCCAAAGGAATAATTCCAAACACAGTAGCTGGGTAAACATCAACACATGCCAGACATAAAAGGCACATTCGTAATACTACGATTTTTTGGGTACGACATGTTCCTACGTCTGTAAATCTGAAAACTGTCACTGCAGCCTTATGGGAAAATAATGAAACGGTGCGCACAGCACCGTGATATGTGTGAATATTGTCTTGACCACCCATAAGAAGTTCATAGACAGATGAGTGTATTTTAAAACAAGAAAAAGAAAATTGTACTACGTCAGCCATGAAAGATATGACGATGAAGCACAATGGTGTGCGTTTTCTTCAACATGAAACGTCCTCATTTTTGTCTGTGATTTTAGCCTCGACAATCAACAAAACACAGGGACAATAATTTGATCATTTTGGTGTATACTTACCATAACCCAGTCTTTGCTCATGGTCAGCTTTATGTACCGCTCAGGCGAGGAAGGAACCACATAATCTTAAAGTATACATTCACAACACAGGCTACCAAGGCCAAAAATGTTAGATGATCGTACATTTACCAAAATTGTTGTGATAAAAGAGATGTTATGATAAAAGAGATGTTATGATAAAAGAGATTTATGTTATAAGACAAGTTAAAAAGGAAAGGTAAAGGATCCCGTTACACGCCCATTGAGGCATATTGGGAATATGGTGTTAGGCCCATATTTTCTTGACCATCGGCACACTAGTTAAAGTCTATTTATTTTACCTCTTTTTATAACAGCCCCACCCGCCTTGTTTGACGGGTTAAGTTGCTCTGTGACTTTATAGTCAATATTTCCAGGTAGGTTTGACTAAAAAGACAGAAAGTGAAAGCGAATGGAAAGGAGGAAACTGAACACAGGAGACATGGTTCCTTTCTCGGGACGTGCAACAGAAAGAGAACAAACTAACTTATTTCCCGTCATTGTTGACGGGTTACTTGAGATTATGTGTATGAATGTGTTCGTCTAACCATGACATATTACAGTGGAGTCAGGTTTCCATGTGAACAAGTGTCATGCCTCCTGGCTTATGCGATCATGCCTCTTTCCACGCCGTGATGTCAAGCGATCCAGTACCCACTTTCTTTGTTGTCATTTGTGTCTGTTTTCCGTCAGTCTTTATATTGTTACAATACATTCCACCCTCCTTCTCAGAATATGACCACAGAAAGTGAATGGTGGTCTCCTAGTGATGTGAGTGATGAAATATTACAAATAAGGGTACAATAGAAAGAAGGGAAGTTTCGGGCGTTATTTTTCGTCATTGATACGATCATTTGTAAAGTGGAATACGTGGTTAAACTCGTCAGTAAATAAAGTGGAAAACGTAGTTAACCTCGTCAGTAAATAAAATGGAAATCATGGTTAAACTCGTCAGTAAATAAAGTGGAAAACGTGGTTAAACTCGTCAGTAAAAAAAGTGGAAAACGTGGTTAAACTCGTCAGTAAATAAAGTGGAAAACGTGGTTAAACTCGTCAGTAAATAAAGTGCAAAACGTGGTTAAACTCGTCAGTAAAAAAAGGGGAAACGTGGTTAAACTCGTCAGTTAATAAAGTGCAAAACGTGGTTAAACTCGTCAGTAAAAAAAAGGGGAAACGTGGTTAAACTCGTCAATAAATAAAGTGGAAAACGTGGTTAAACTCGTCAGTAAATAAAGTGGAAATCATGGTTAAACTCGTCAGTAAATAAAGTGGAAAACGTTGTTAAACTCGTCAGTAAATAAAATGCAAAACGTGGTTAAACTCGTCAGTAAAAAAAAGGGAAAACGTGGTTAAACTCGTCAATACATAAAGTGGAAAACGTGGTTAAACTTTACAGTAAATAAAGTGCAAAACGTGGTTAAACTCGTCAGTAAAAAAAAGGGGAAAACGTGGTTAAACTCGTCAATAAATAAAGTGGAAAACGTGGTTAAACTCGTCAGTAAATAAAATGGAAATCATGGTTAAACTCGTCAGTAAATAAAGTGGAAAACGTTGTTAAACTCGTCAGTAAAAAAAGTGGAAAACGTGGTTAAACTCGTCAGTAAATAAAGTGGAAAACGTGGTTAAACTCGTCAGTAAATAAAGTGCAAAACGTGGTTAAACTCGTCAGTAAAAAAGGGGAAAACGTGGTTAAACTCGTCAATAAATAAAGTGGAAAACGTGGTTAAACTCGTCAGTAAATAAAGTGGAAAACGTGGTTGAACTCGTCAGTTAAAAAAAAGTGGAAAACGTGGTAGAAACCGTGGTTCAACACGACCGTTTGTAGTGTAGAAACCGTGGTTCAACACGACCGTTTGTAGTGAAGAAAACGTGGTTCAACACGACCTAATGTAGTGTAGAAAGCGTGGTTTAACACGACCTAGTCTGGTGTAGAAACCGTGATTTAACACGACCTAGTGTAGGGTAGAAGCCGTGGTACAAACTACGTAGTATATTGTTGTGACGATATTGCCTCCCCTGCTTTGCAGTAGTGGACCAACAGTGGCCAAAACTGAAGAGTATCTATTATAGACTTCAATGGAGTCTATCTTTACACAAGATTACGCTTGGCAGAAATGTAGACAGAAGAGTAGTAAAGCTTCTATCACATGGGAGTCTTCACAAGATATTCAGATAAGCGAAAACAATGCTGGCTGTTGATTAGCACGTTAATTCTCTAATCTGCCGACACCTTTTATGAAAAATTTAGTAATGGTTTAGTTTAGCTCGTTAAGCCCCCACCGTTGTGTTAATCAGTGGAATTATTATTATTATATATAGCTCAGTTTAGAGTGTGTGTTTAGTAACATTGACTGAGATAAACATGTAGTACATTTAAAAGGATTGAATCGAAGTTAAATTTGTAATATTACAAATAACAAAATTTAATAATCACTTTAGGATTTAACAGTTGGAAAATAATTTGAATATTTATGAAAAGGATTTCATCCCTTGGATGGGATTTAACTGAATACAGGAGGTCACTTTTGGCAGCGGATATTTTCACTTAGCTGCTAATGGTAGTTTCTTCTCCCGCTGTGTTAGTTCCTTTCACTCTGCTCGCACTCGTCACTGGTCAAAGTTCAGGCACCGCACGTTCCCAGAACGTCAAGGAGGAACGGCCAAGTTGGTTCTGCGTCAGTCTATAAGACCCTCTTATGATGGCGTCTCTTACAACGTCAGTCCACTTCTACCTTCACTTGTTCCAGAGATAATATTTTCTGCTGATACCACCAATAACTTGTAATAGAAATAGAAACGAAACGCTCTTCTATGGCGTTTTTCCGACACATAATTATGTGGCCCCCTCCCCCCTTCTTCTATTCTACCATCCCATGTCAGAATTTATCCTCGATGAGAATTAAATTTAATCCCTCGGAACAACACTTCCTTTACATTTAAACCGAATAGCTTCAGCTTTACATTACATTTAAATGAAAAGGTTAAACGTACAGATATAATATGTTTTACATTTACATCTCCACTGTTTGAAAAGTGTTCACAATATAAATTCATTTATGTTTCATTTATATTTACACTTATGGAAAAGTTTGAAACTTCTATTAATTTAAAATGAATATTTTCACATAGACATTTACACTGGTTTAAAGCTTGAAAACTTACATTAATTTTAAAGTGAATATGTTTATAGGGACATTTACACTGCTTTGAAAATGTAAGTATTATACTTAGAATGTACATCATTTCTTTTCATCTTTCCCTCCCTGCTCCGTAGGGAGCCTGGAACTACTTTATGCTATTAGTTCTCTTTACGAAACTATCAATAAAGCAATCACTAGCCCGTGCAGTGGTGGTTCATGAATCATCACTCTATACGCTGAGGTTGCCAGCCTCAAATGACGTTGACATACAATAGCGAGTTTCACATATTAAACTTCACGTGGTAATATATACTGAAGCACATTAAAAACGCACCACCTGTATAATCCAGGAACAGAGTGTGAAATGTAAATATAAGTGTTTACAAGTTTACATATTTGGAATCTTTATTCATTTTCCTATGAATCCATGCTGGTCATTAATTTGTACATTTGATTGTTATGAAATTCATTGCATTCTGTGCAGGCAAGCAAGGGAGAAAACCAAAAATGCAACCAATAAAAAAAAATCATTCACACTATCCCCAGTATCTGGTACGTCCACCGTGTGCTTGCAAACAAGCTTGGCAGCGGCTCCGCATGGAACGCACAAGTCTCTGATGACAATTCCGGGGAATCAAGTCCCATTCACGTGTAACAGCAGCTTCGAGCTGTTGCAGATCTGCTGGAGAACCTTGCCTGTAGACTCTGCGTCCAAGCTCGTCCCACAGATGTTCTATAGGGGACATGTCTGGTGATAGGGCAGGCCAATCAATCGTCACAATGTTCTGCTGCTGTAGATATTGCTGCGTAAAGCATGCGGTGTGCGCACGTGCGTTATCCTGCTGGAGAAGCTGCAAGTCTGGATAATTTGTGAACGCAGGAGCAACCAATGGATCCAGAACCTTATCTCGATATGTCACAGCATTAACATTTCCACGGAAGACGTGAAGAGGCAAACGATGGTGAAAACTGAATCCTCCCCAAATGTGAATACTGCCACCTCCAAATCGGTTGTGCTGACGAACACAACAATCTGCAAAGCGCTCTCCACACCGTCGCCAAATCCGCATACGTCCATCAGCAAAGAATATGTTGAATCTGCTCTCGTCTGTGAATAGGACAGCATTCCACTGCAGTCTAGTCCATCTGACATGTTGCTCTGCACATTGCAGGCGCTGCTGACGATGTCTGTGAGTCAAGTTTGGCCCAACATAAGGTCGTCTTGCAGTAAGGCATGTATCTCTGAGTCGTCGTATGACTGTCACTCGAGAGACTTGCCCACGTCTACCCACTATTGCTCTTGCTGTTTGACTTGCCAGGAGAGAACGATTCCTTAGGTGACTCAGCACAATATGACGATCTTGCGCAGGGGTAGTAACTCGTGGTTGGCCACTCCGAAGTCTATCCCGGGCACTGCCAGTGGTTCCGTAACATTCATTGAGACGTACAATAGTGCTGTGGTGGCAATTCATCCTTCTGGCAATGGCCTGCGAGCTCATTCCGGTCTCCAACATTCCAATGGCTCGTTGGCGGTCGTTTTCAGATAGTCGTGGCATTTCAAGCACATGTACTGGGTGTTTTGTCTCAACTGCCTTTTTATACCGAGTATACTGCCACAACGCGTACACATTTTCAGGGTCATAGCTGTTAAGAATCGTGTTGCACGTGTAACTTTCATTGTTTTCAAGTAGTATGTACACAAACCCGTGGGCTGAATCATGCACTTTCCATTCCAGCAGCCATTCGCTCTCTACCTCATGGCAAACACGGGGAAAATCCATTCCCACACTTTTTGTCCAGCTTCTCGGCATCAGTATATATAATAGTGGGGCGTTTTTAATGTGATTCAGTATATATAGATATATGTTAGTTCACATGTTAGTAATAAAACAGAATGAAAATGCACTACTTACGCCAATCTTGGATACAGCCGTTTTTTACTCAGAGGAATAAAAGAGACGAATCGTTCTCTTACGCGCGTCTGGGATGTCTTTAATTTTGACCATAGATTTCCCCCTCTGATTCCGTGTTTCTTCACTTTCCTAGTCCCGGATTCCTTTTTAAAATTTGAAAGAGATGTCATGTGCTTCATTGGTCTTATCTGGTTCTCCAATAAAAGGTCCCGTTAACAAAGAGGAATTATGAATCTAGTCTTCACTCTGGCGAGGTCTGATGTTGTCTTGGCGAGCGTGAAATTCACAGTGAAATAAAACTGCGAAATGGTCAGCCTATATTCCTTCTCTTTCCCCGCCTTGTTGTTATGAATCTAATCAGAATGTTCCAATCATTTCAAATCATGCAGATAGGATGTGATATTTCAAAATAGTCCCACGTGAAAAGAGGTGCGTGCCTGCAAAGGTCACGTATTACCATATATGGACATCTGATGCCTTGCATACACTCTCACAAACTCATTTGTACACTCATATTGTCTAAAATATAATAAATCCATGATTACTTATAACCAAGTGACCGGAAGCGATAATATCACACTTGTCTGCCCACATGTGTCACACAGACAGTAATCTCGTTATCTGTCGTATGAGTACGCAAACTCCGTGTCTTATCGGTGATTAAGCCGATAGCGCTGGCCGATGTACGTGTTAATCTGCCGCGCCTATAACCAACAAATCTGTGTAGCGCCAAGCAAATGTGATGTATCATATCAGCCGCTCCTTGGAAATGTGATATTTATCACCTACAAGGTGCTTTTATAAAATCAAATATCTGCTACTTAGCAGAAAAATAACGAGGAAAGAAAGAAAGAAAGAAAAGTGCGATAATTGACAGCACATAATAAAAATCAGTACCACAAATGTACTGATACTGCCGGAGAGAACCAAAGATCGCTAAGAGGTCGTCCATTTCGTCACAATCGTGGAAACCGTGGTTAAACACGACCCATTGTAGTGTTAAAACGTGGTTTAACTCGCCTATGTAGTGTCGTAAACATAGTTCAACACGACTGTATGTAGTGTAGAAACCGTCGTTTAAAACGACCGTATGTAGTGTAGAAATCGTGGTTCAGCACGACAATATATAGCGTAGAAAACGTGGTTCTACACGGCTGTATGTAGTGTAGAAAACATTGTCAAACACGACTGTATGTAGTGTTGAAAATATTGTCAAACAAGACCGTATGTAGTATAGAAAACGTGGTCAAACACGACTGTATGCAGTGTAGAAAAGGTAGCCCTACACGACCGCATGTAGCATAGAAAACGTGGCTATACACGACTGAATGTGGAGTAGAAAACGTGGGCCAACATGACCCTATGTTAACCTGAAAGAATAGTTCCAGTAGGTTGTTCGTAGGCATTATGCACGTCTTGTGTTGAACGGAACTCGTGATTCAATATGGTCAAATGCGAACGTAAAGCCTGGATCAAGTAAAATTCGACAGCATGGATCAACTCGTGCCTACAAGGAGTGGGGATTTACTAGACACGGAGTAATACACCTACTTTGATAGTAGTGTGTGTTTGACAGTCTCTGCCAGAAAATTGTTAGAAGATAAGCAAAGCACAGGATATGGCGCATTCCTGTGCTGACGTCACACACAAAAAAT
This sequence comes from Oreohelix idahoensis, assembly GCA_024509875.1. Taxonomy (NCBI): domain Eukaryota; kingdom Metazoa; phylum Mollusca; class Gastropoda; order Stylommatophora; family Oreohelicidae; genus Oreohelix; species Oreohelix idahoensis. The sequence continues at coordinate 100,911 of JAMPIV010011446.1, read as the reverse complement.
AAGAATAAGAAGAACGTATACCTGAATCAAATAAAGAATCAGTAAAAAGTGCTCCAAGAATATTTTCTGCTCTTTAAATTTGGGTGCTCCGCCAGCGACGTCATCTTGGCTGCAAATATTTGCCACTTGTCAGAACATCAACAATAAATTTCCGAACATCCTTCAGGAATGTGGCTTAACTTCGTGTATTGTTGCCGCACCTGTGCTCGGCCATCGGCTGGAAAACTCTCTGGAATGTTGAACAAGACTTTAAATTCCAAAGTTTGTAAATGTTTACAAGATTTTTAAATAAAATCACGGCTGCTATCTGAGGTAAAAATGTTTCTATTTTTACGGCAACAGTTCATGATGGGGTGAACAAAAGTAGGTTGAGTACGTTTTATCAGCATTGAAAATCAAGACAAGTGTTACGTCACTAACACAAGGTTTTAATCAGGGACACCATGGCACTAACAGCAAAGACAAGAAAGTGAGAACTAAGCTAATGAAAAACAAAACATTATTAAATGAGCAGTACGTGGAAATGACTATTGTTCACCATTTTAAACACCAGTCAGATCTGGACAAGTCAGCTGACTTCACTTTTATGTAGTGTATTTGTCAGGGGATGTCATAACCTTGCTCTGTGTTGACGGTCCAACAGTGGCTAAAATTCAGAGTATCTACCGAGAATCTTCAAAGGTATCATCTATCTACCTTTTGTTCAAGATTACTCTCGGCAAAGATTTGAATTGAAGAATGGAGCTTCAGTTCTAGGGAGCCTCATAGGAATTTAAGAAATCAAGTACTACAGTTGATATTATCCAGGACGTAATAAACTTTTTATTTTCCCAGACCTTCTATGAGAAGAAGAGAATTTTGCTCGTTTGATGAGCCCCCAAATGATTTAAATCAGTAAAATATTACTTCACTAGCTCTGTTTATGTATATTTAAAATGACTGAGACATACAAGTGCAGTTCACTCACAAAATCATTATATCAACAATAAATTTGTGCATATGTGTGTGTATATATATTTGTATATGTGTGTTACTTCGCTGGCTTGGCCATGTTCGCCGCATGGAAGATGGTCGCATCCCAAAAGATATCTTCTACGGACAATTAGCAGATGGCAAGAGAACGAACGAACGAACTTTATTTTCGAAGGGTAAAGAATTGGGCGCGCAGGCCCGTCTAACATTCTGCCCTTCCACTCTCATTAATCTTGCATACTATATCCTTTCATTCCCACATGATGCTTTAAGCATTAATTTAAAGGCATGCAACATTATAAAGTTACTATAACAGCATTCATTTACATTATGCAATCATAATTTTTTTTAAATGAGTAGGTTTTTTTTTTTAAAACAAACAAGCTAGTAATTGGGGGGAAAAAGTAATAATGAAATAAAATAAATAAAACAATAAATAAAAATAAATAAATTCTGTATACCGACACTCACTCATGCGGTCAATCCGTCTACAATTAATCTGTATTTTTGAATGTGTCATCAATCATCAATACAAAAATTACATAAACACATTCTCGCTTATGTCCATAAATTCTTGGTGGAAAATGAAATAATAATAATAACACTTTCTTACGCACTTCTGTGGCAGGAAAAGTCTTTGAGCAGTAAAAAAAAAAAAAAAAAAAAAAAATTCACATTTCTAAAGTGCAGTGGTATGCGGGTACATTCTCACGACTCACATTTCTAAAGTACAGAGAACAGTTGGGCGACCACAGCTGAGGTTCAAAGATGTGTGCAAGAGAGATATGAGGGAACTGGACATGGATCCAGCAACATGGGAGGATGAAGCTGCCGATCGCACTAAGTGGCGATGCTTTTTACGGCGCCACCTCAGATTGGGCGAAAAGACGCTCACACAACAAGCAGAGGAGGGGAGAAAACGTCGAAAGGAGCACCAGGAAAATAAGCAGCTGAGGGCTGTCACCTCAGGGGCGCATTCCCATAGTCAGTTATGACTGAAGGGGCTATTATTATTATATGTGTGTTAGGAATCTTTTATATATTGTTAATGTTAAAATTTAGATCACTTCTAGGGTAGTAAGCAAGTAGACCCCGCAACAAGCCAATATATATTTGAATTAATTGAGACACAATGGACGAAATGGACGATATACAATTTATTTAAGACTGCACGCAGCTCCACATACAATAAAGTTCAGGCCACCATATAATGGCAGATAAGATGCAGTAAACGATATACCGTGTGTTACCGGGGCCCGAAAGGGGAGCAAAGAATAGTAACACTGTTCCCTGCCATGCATGTCGTAGAAAGCGACTAATGAGGGTTGGTACAAGTGGTATGTGTGGTACAAGTAATGTTTATTATGTGTGGGGTGGGTAATATTTAGTATGTGTGGTTAAAATAATGTTATTTTTGGTGGAATCAACGTGTGGTGCAGGTAATGTTTAGTGTGCGCAGTGGAAATAATATTTAGTTTATATTGAGCAGGCAATGTTTAATATGTGGGGTAGAAATAATATTTTGTATTTTTGGAAATATATGTTATCTGTGTGGTAGAAACAATATTTAGTGTGTGTGGTGGCAGTATATTCAGTCTATGTGGTGAAAGTTGAAAGTTTTTAAAGTCTGCGCATGTGTTCGTGGGGGAGGGGGGGGGGGGGAAGAAGAGTTAAGAGGTGGGCAGAAAGTGTGTTCCCATAAATTAAAAATTATGCTGGCAGCGGAAACTGTCTTAACACGCGTGATTTTTGACGATAAGGATTTTAACGAGTGCCTAGAAAGAAAACGTCACCACGGCAATCTTGACTCTCCTCCAATTGTGCATCTTTTTTGTTGTTTACCTTAGTAACGTTGCCTGAGCGCCATATTTTTTGTTGTTTACCTTAGTAACGTTGCCTGAGCGCCATATTTTTTGTTGTTTACCTTAGTAACGTTGCCTGAGCGCCATATTTTTTGTTGTTTACCTTAGTAACGTTGCCTGAGCGCCATATTTTTTGTTGTTTACCTTAGTAACGTTGCCTGAGCGCCATATTTTTTGTTGTTTACCTTAGTAACGTTGCCTGAGCGCCATCTTTTTTGTTGTTTACCTTAGTAACGTTGCCTTAGCGCCATATTTTTTGTTGTTTACCTTAGTAACGTTGCCTGAGCGCCATATTTTTTGTTGTTTACCTTAGTAACGTTGCCTTAGCGCCATATTTTTTTTTGTTTACCTTAGTAACGTTGCCTGAGCGCCAAATTTTTTGTTGTTTACCTTAGTAACGTTGCCTTAGCGCCATATTTTTTGTTGTTTACCTTAGTAACGTTGCCTGAGCGCCATATTTTTTGTTGTTTACCTTAGTAACGTTGCCTGAGCGCCATATTTTTTGTTGTTTACCTTAGTAACGTTGCCTGAGCGCCATATTTTTTGTTGTTTACCTTAGTAACGTTGCCTGAGCGCCATATTTTTTGTTGTTTACCTTAGTAACGTTGCCTGAGCGCCATATTTTTTGTTGTTTACCTTAGTAACGTTGCCTGAGCGCCATATTTTTTGTTGTTTACCTTAGTAACGTTGCCTGAGCGCCATATGTTTTGTTGTTTACCTTAGTAACGTTGCCTGAGCGCCATATGTTTTGTTGTTTACCTTAGTAACGTTGCCTGAGCGCCATATTTTTTGTTGTTTACCTTAGTAACGTTGCCTGAGCGCCATATTTTTTGTTGTTTACCTTAGTAACGTTGCCTGAGCGCCATATTTTTTGTTGTTTACCTTAGTAACGTTGCCTGAGCGCCATATTTTTTGTTGTTTACCTTAGTAACGTTGCCTGAGCGCCATATGTTTTGTTGTTTACCTTAGTAACGTTGCCTGAGCGCCATATGTTTTGTTGTTTACCTTAGTAACGTTGCCTGAGCGCCATATTTTTTGTTGTTTACCTTAGTAACGTTGCCTGAGCGCCATATTTTTTTGTTGTTTACCTTAGTAACGTTGCCTGAGCGCCATATTTTTTGTTGTTTACCTTAGTAACGTTGCCTGAGCGCCATATGTTTTGTGGTTTACCTTAGTAACGTTGCCTGAGCGCCATATTTTTTGTGGTTTACCTTAGTAACGTTGCCTGAGCGCCATATTTTTTGTGGTTTACCTTAGTAACGTTGCCTGAGCGCCATATTTTTTGTGGTTTACCTTAGTAACGTTGCCTGAGCGCCATATTTTTTGTGGTTTACCTTAGTAACGTTGCCTGAGCGCCATATTTTTTGTTGTTTACCTTAGTAACGTTGCCTGAGCGCCACATTTTTTGTTGTTTACCTTAGTAACGTTGCCTGAGCGCCATATTTTTTGTTGTTTACCTTAGTAACGTTGCCTGAGCGCCATATTTTTTGTTGTTTACCTTAGTAACGTTGCCTGAGCGCCATATTTTTTGTTGTTTACCTTAGTAACGTTGCCTGAGCGCCATATTTTTTGTTGTTTACCTTAGTAACGTTGCCTGAGCGCCATATTTTTTTGTTGTTTACCTTAGTAACGTTGCCTGAGCGCCATATTTTTTTGTTGTTTACCTTAGTAACGTTGCCTGAGCGCCATATTTTTTGTGGTTTACCTTAGTAACGTTGCCTGAGCGCCATATTTTTTGTTGTTTACCTTAGTAACGTTGCCTGAGCGCCATATTTTTTGTTGTTTACCTTAGTAACGTTGCCTGAGCGCCATATTTTTTGTGGTTTACCTTAGTAACGTTGCCTGAGCGCCATATTTTTTGTTGTTTACCTTAGTAACGTTGCCTGAGCGCCATATTTTTTGTTGTTTACCTTAGTAACGTTGCCTGAGCGCCATATTTTTTGTTGTTTTCTTTAGTATCGTTGCCTGAGCGCCATATTTTTTGTTGTTTTACCTTAGTAACGTTGCCTGAGCGCCATATTTTTTGTTGTTTACCTTAGTAACGTTGCCTGAGCGCCATATTTTTTGTTGTTTACCTTAGTAACGTTGCCTGAGCGCCATATTTTTTGTTGTTTACCTTAGTAACGTTGCCTGAGCGCCATATTTTTTGTTGTTTACCTTAGTAACGTTGCCTGAGCGCCATATTTTTTGTTGTTTACCTTAGTAACGTTGCCTGAGCGCCATATTTTTTGTTGTTTACCTTAGTAACGTTGCCTGAGCGCCATATTTTTCAGTATATCATACACTTTTTAACCACTGTCAAGAATCTTGATTTTTTTCTTCTTCTTTTATTTTCCATGACAACTGCCCTAGGAAATCTGTCACTGTTTAGCTTATCGTTTTTGACAGAATAAATCTGAAATAATGCATAGTTATAATTATTTACACAAAGCTTAATATAGGTTGTTATAAATTACAAGGTAATCTCCAAAAGAACGTTGCCGATCGTACCACACATAATATTTAATTGGAGTTATTTCTCTTTAGCAGTGTTTCAATCTTTAACAGTTTTTTGAGGACATATATCGTAGTGTGCATGTATCGATTGCCATTAGGAAAAAAAGTCTCTTATAACTGCCCTGTTGTTAACTAGGTGAAAAGGTGTGAGAAAGGCCAGAGGTGTCCGGTATGACACTCAGTCAACCACTTATCTGCCATCATCCACTTGAACACCCCCCCTTCTCCTCGTGTCACGGGATTTCTCACCTCGCTCTGCAGTGATGGTCCAACAATGGTCACAATTCAGAGATTATCTGCTGATTGCTTGTATATCTGATGCTAGAATATTCATGGAATTTGTTATTAGATTCGATGTGCCTCTTTAGTCTCATTTAGCGAAACTCTGTCTGTTGTACATCTTGTGTTTGGTCTCTGGTGTTTTTCATTGCTGTACTGGTTTTTACATGAGGAGTGTGACAATAATAGTGGGTGTCCTTTTACATATTTTCTTTCTCTCCTACATTATCTGATTATTTCTTTATTTTTCGCACATGAATTCATGCCATTGACATTCCTTAAACTGCTATACCCTTTTTCACACTGCAATAGTGTTATATCACGGGTAATTTACTTTCTTGAGGGTTAATTGTAATCGCTTAAGTGGTCTCTTCAGCTTGAATGCAGACGATAAACGTGAAAGTAATGGTTGACTTTGACGTAACTCATTTCCGACCCATAGAGAGCAGGCCAGTGACCACCTTTATTTCACTGATGGTCACTGCGCCTCCCGACGCTTCGGCAGGAGGGGACAAACGAAGCCATATTGTGTGTCTGAGGGAGCCGGCTGTAGTCCGCGGACGTCAGGGATTATCTGTTTGGCGGAAGATTTGAGTATGCTTGATAATCACTTTATCCTTTTTGTCCAGACATTATTGGCATCTTTATTACCGATAAAACATGTCTGAAGATACATTATGAGCAAGGTAATCATTAGGGATGAGATCACAGATGTGTTGGCAAGTCTGTGTAATAGCAACGGAAGTAATCATGCCATATTTGGAAGATAGGCCATGGGTTTAAAATTTAACGTGATAAGTATAAACACGCGGGGAAGAATTAAAATTAACACCCCGACACCCTAGTTCTAAGAGTAGGATTAGTTCAATCGAGAGCTGAAAATAAACAATAGCTCCAACTGACAAGTTTGTCGGAAACACCATGTGGAAGCTTGAAGGAAGAAATGAGAATATGACCTAGCAAATTCAGAGACTAAGACAGGCTGCATTACAACGTGAAAAGAGCAACCCCATGAGCCAGAGAAGAATCGGACAGAATTCCAAATTAAATAGAACAGGACCGAAGTATTTGGGCATCTTTTAAACTTAAAAGAAAACCCGCATTTTTAATTATCCAAAACTGTATACCTAGGAATCAAAGCGCCCATCATAAGAGGGATTCTAAATTTATCCCCAGACCAAGTGTTCGAAGCATCTAATATAAGGTGCTGTGTCCATTCATCTGTGCAAGGAGATTGTAGATCCCAAGTTGGGATGAGCTGAACATGTTTTTTACAAGTTGAATTTGACGTGTTTTCTTGCTAAGTGGTTATACAAGTCATACGAGATTGGCAACCTCAACATATGAAAATAGTATATTTATAAACCAATAAAGCAAGCGCTGATGATTGCTTCATGCTAGTTCGTACAGAAAACCGAAAGCAGAAGTAATCACAGACTCCGAATGGAGCAGTGAGGAGTCATGATTACATCACATGTGCATAGTGTTTATATTTTCATTTTTTAGTTATATGTAAACCTCAGGCACAAGCCACTCGCGCTATCCCGACACATTTTTTCCATTAAATTAACCAGAAGAATAAAGGTGATTTCTAATCATATTCAATGAGTTTTGCTGTATATGCTCAGGGAGAATAAAATCTCAGAGAGGCAAAACTGGTGGACGGACAGCGTGAAAAGGCGCCTGTTTAATCTTCCGACCACAATGTACTTAGCAGAGGCATTTGTCCTTGTATTTTCTCTAAAGTTCGTGTTACGAGACCAGTTAGTAATAGGAGTTTCTACGCCACTAGTTTGTAATTCAAGAGCTGGGATTCGACACTAACCACCTACATTGGACGAGTGCCCTCACCACAAAAGACTTGACGAAACACCTGCTGTAGTACTCAATCATTTGAAGAGCTAAGTGCTTATTAAAAGGCGAACGCAACGGGCTTTTATAATTCCCCTATCAAGTCTCTATGAAGACACATTTTATCTAAATTTCACCAATCATTCATATTTATTTTAAACTGTTAAAGAATAATTGATTATTAAATGTGTTACGAGTTATTTTACAAATTCAAGTTGATTGAATTATTATAGTTATGAGAGCGTACTTATGTATCAGACTCTTTAATATAAATATTTACATCTATAGAGTCAATAAATAGTAATAAGGAATTTCGCTGAATTAACTCAGCTGGGGGCTTGAACAAGCTAAATCATTGCATAACCCATCTTCACAAAAGGCGGCGGGTCAGATACCAAACGTTAACGTGCCCAGCCTCATGCAGCATTGTTCTTGACATCTGAAATATCGTGTGAAATCTCGCTTGAGGTAGAAGCATCATTATGCTTCTACCTGCAACTCTGCCAAGAGTAATCTTGTGCGAAGGTAGATACCTTAGAAGACCCACTTTATCTACTCTTGAGATTTGGCCACTGGTGGACCACTACCGCGGAGCAAAGGGGAAGCAACCCGTGAGAAGGCGGTTGGTGAAAGCTATGCTGTTAGTCCGTTTCTCTCGTGGAGTCGACATTCTATAAGGACATGTTCTACTGTTGTTGGAATCTCAGAAGCCAATATAATAATATCAGCTTTTATTTGAAAACTGAGCAATTTAGGGGAAATGTGTTTCTAAGGCTAAATCCCTATTTTTACTGTATGCGTTTTTTGACTTATCTGAACCTAACACCCGCGTAAGATGCGGTCGAATTGTGTATTTATAAAATGAATATGCGGAAAATGCATATTTTTCTACCCCTACTAACTTGAAACTAAATGTGAGTATCCTTTAAATGCATTCCAAGCTTGGATTGACAGGCCGGAAAACAAACTGTGGCTCATGACTCCAACTCACACAGTTTCGGAATGACAGAAACTCCACTGGAACATGCTACATCTACAATTTAGATAATGTCAATGATTTATCAACTTGGCTTTGGCTGCAAAAGAGTGACACGCTCAGCAGCAATAGTTAAATAATAATAATAACAACAACAAGAAACTCCTGATTATAATTATGATACACGGGGTCTATAACAATAGATGTTATATCAAATTACTCCCCACATGTCTACTGAGACTATCCTTACTGGCATCATTAATTCTGAATTGTATTTCGGTAAATTAAAAATTGGAATTGTGTATGTTTATTACATCCTAAATAATCATACTTACTGCATTACTCGAAACAAACATGATAAATTTAAGATGCTATAAATTATAGGTTGCCTCCCTTTGGCTCTACAGTAGTGGTCCAACAGTGGCCAAAACCTAGAGTATCTAATGTGGGTCTTCAAAGCTATCTACCTTCACACAAGAATACTCTTGGCAGAGTTATAGATAGAAGGATAATGATGCTTCTACCTCGAGGGAGTGTTCATAAGATATTCAGAAAGCAAGAACAATGCTGAATGAGTCTTAGCAATGCTAAATTTAGTATCTGCCGTCAACATTTGTGAAGGATTATCTTATAATTAGCTCGTTCAAGGCCCCAGCTGAGTTAATTCATCGAAATTCATCTTAATATTGTTCTTATTGGCTCTTCAAATGTAAATATAACTATATATATATATATATATATATATATATATATATATATATATATATATATATATATATATATATATATATATATATATATATATATATATATATATACACGAGGGGCGTTCAGAAAATAGTGCACCACATCGTTTTTCTCAGCTAATAAGGAAGTTAGAAGCATGAAATTTTGCACACTTTAAATATGGCATGTGCCAATTGTGTGCACCAAATTGCACCGCAACCAGCCAAATAATACGGCTGCCTAAACCGTTGAAATGGAGCGTGTTAGCAACTTGCGTTATAAACAGCAAATTGTGATAGAATTTCTCGTTGCAGAGAAGGAAACTGTTGTGAACATTCACAAGCGTCTATGTGATGTGTATGGAAGTTTTGCAGTCGACAGGAGTACAGTCAGTCGCTGGGTTCAGAGAATCAAAGAATCAGGAAGTGGAGATACGGCGCTGCTTGATCGGCCGCGCTGTGGACGTCCTGCCACAGCCACCAACGCAGAAATGTTGAAATGCGCTGAGGGCATTATTCTTACTGATAGGCGAATCACTACTCAACAATTGGCCTTACAGCTGTCAGTCAGCATTGGTAGTGCAAATGCACTTATAAAAACTCTCGGATTTTCTAAGGTTTGCGCAAGATGGGTTCCTCGAAGTCTCACAAATGACGACCGATTGCAAAGGAAAGCAATTTGTTCTGAATTGTTGGAGCGTTTCAATGCTGATGGAGAGAACTTTTGGGCTAAGATCGTTACAGGTGACGAAACCTGGGCACATTTTAGAACCTGAGACAAAAAGACAGTCAATGGAGTGGCATCATCCGCAATCACCACGAAGAAAGAAATTCAAGACAATTCCTTCAGCTGGAAAGGTCATGATCACTGTCTTTTGGGACATTGAAGGTGTGATTCTTGTGAACGTTATGCCAAGCAGAGAGACAATCAATTCGCAAGCTTACATTAAGACATTGAAAAAAACTCAATCAGCGTTTTCGCAGAGTTCGGCCGCACAAGAATCCAGCAGACCTGCTTCTCCTTCACGACAATGCGCGACCTCACACAAGTCTGGCAACACGGGAAGCAATCACCAAATTGGGTTGGACTGTACTACCCCATCCACCCTATAGTCCCGATTTGGCACCCTCTGATTTCATCTATTTGGTCCACTTAAAGATGCACTCCGTGGACAAGGTTTGAAGATGATGAAGGAGGGATTAATGCAGCGAAGAAATGGCTACATGATCAAGACAAAATCTGGTACGGGTGTAGCCGTGTATACCGTGATTTCTTCGGAAACAGGCTATATCCCACTAAAGACGGAGGAACCACAGATTAACATAAATAAATATCTTATGAGAAATGGAGGATATAAAAATAACTAACTGACATACATTTTATTTAGGCTAGCTTCGCGTTAGAAATGCCATAACTAGTCATGTGATTCCCCTAACCAATCAGACAGCTCAGATCTTTTCTCCGGCCAGAATGGGTAGGCGACGCCATGCAGAGTTAGAAAGATAGAGCGGAACCGAAAGGACGTGCCCAGTCCAGCTCAGTGTATTTCTTATGTTGAGGAGATCAACTTCGCATTTATATAGCAAAAGTGTATTTCAGGATGTGATATGATTTGTTTGTGATTTCAATATACTTGTAAGTATTTATTACAAACTGAATGCATAGCTGATAGAGCTCACGGTCATAACTGGAACAGAGTTACGCTCCAAGATTTGGTTAAAATGAAAACTAAATCACATATCTGGATCTTTTGCCAAGGAAGAAGGTCCTTATGTTGAGAGATATTAAACCTAAGGAATACCAAGAAGTAAAAGAAAGCTTGGATCAATAAATCAAACTGAAGAGATGGGAAGATGTCGTCGAACTTAGAAAACGTTGACCTAATGAAGGAACACTGTAGAAAATGAAGAGTCTCGCCATGTTTTGAAAATTGAAGATGATAAAAAGATGCAAAAAGGGATATTGCATCAATGAAATACTATATTGACATTCTATATGCATTTACTTATTACTATAAATATGCAATTGTTCACGAACTTGTTACATTTGACTTAAGCCAGCTCTTGTTGAAGGCTATTAAAAGTTGTTTCTATGAAAACCAATGCTGTTGAAGAATCAAATACCAAAGTTGGACATTATGCAAATAAATCAATCCATCCTAATTTAATCGCTACATTTACATCTAACTGCTCTAACCAAATACACCTTAGAGGATCATCCCAGAACCTGGTACAACCTTAAGTCTGTTGAAGAACAATTTCCACCTCTAGCGTATAGGCTAGTCGATTAACTAGACTCTTCGTATAAACAGCAAACCCCCAACATACCACAGTCACATAAGCTTTCTATATAAAAGACATGAGAAAACCCCAAACACCCTGCCCGGCCACATAACAAAATATATGATAAACACCTTGCCCAGCCACACGGGCTAGGAATACATGCACTTGTTTCGCTCTGGCATAAAGCCATACAAGTTGATGGGGATTATGTTGAATAATACCGATGTTTACATGACATATCTATGTATATTGTGTATGAATTTCATGCTTTTTGAATTAACAGTTCCTTAGAAAAACGATGTGGTGCATTACTTTCTGAACGCCCCTCGTATATATATATATATATATATATATATATATATATATATATATATATATATATATATATATATATATATATATATATATATATATATATATATATATATATATTTTTTATTTTTTTTTAAAATCAGGATTCACATGTGTGCCCTTCGTTTTATAATAATTAATTCAACTAAGAATTTGTAAAATAACGTATAACAAATTTAGTAAAGATTTTTGTCTTCATAGAGACTTGATAGGGGGATATTAATGTTCTTTGCTGTTGCCTTTTAGTAAGCACTTAGCTTAAAATCGATGACTATTGCTGCTGTTGTTTCGTCGTCTTTTTTGTGATGAGGGCACTTCTCTAGAAACTTCTAGGGATAGCCACTCCTAAGGTATCTTCATAACTCGTCCAATGTAGGTGGTTAATGTCGAACCTCAGCTCTCGAATCACAAAACTGGTAGCGTAGACTCGTTTCACAACTAGTCTCGTACCACGAACGTTATTGAAAAATAAAAGAGAACAAATGCCTCTGCTAAGTATATGGTAGTCGGAAGATTAAACAGGCGCCTTTTCTCGCTGTCCGCCCACCCATTTTTGTCTCTCAGAAAGTTTATTCTCCCTGAGCATATACAGCATAACTCAGGGCATATGCTAAGAAATCACCATTATTCTTTTGGTTAATTTACTAGGAAAAATATGTCTGGACAGCGCGAATGCGATGGTTTGTGCCTGAAGTTACATATATCTCACAAAATGATCCTATACACACTATGCACATGCGATGTAATCATCACTCACTTGCTCACTGCTCCATTCGGAGTCTGGGGTTGCATCTGCTTTTGGTTCTCTGTACAAACTAGCATGAAGTAATCACCAGCTTGCTGTGGTGCTTTATGAATATACTATTTTCATATGCTGAGTTTGGCAGTCTCGTATAACTTGTATAACCACTAGCGAGTACAAACATATTAAATTCTTACTTACTACTTACTTAGTCGTTCCCCTTCTACCGTGAGGTGTAGAGGTTTGGAAGAGAGAGCGCCAGACTATTCTATCGGCTGTCTTCCTCCTGGCCTGGTTCCATTCTAGTCCTCGGTCCTTCAAAGATTGTCTAATGTTGTCCTCCCAGCGGACTCTGGGTCGTCCTCGGGGTCTGGATCCTTGGCTCTTTGTTTCCCATGCTTGTCGTGGTAGCCGATCTTCTTCCATTCTGCAGACATGGCCAAACCATCTTAGTTGGGACTGTTCTACTTGGGTCTGTAGGGGGTGGCATTTTAGGCCTTGACGTATCGTCTGGTTGCGTACCATGTCTCTTCTTGTTACTTCAACCACCTTCCTCAGATATCTCATTTCTGAGGTTTGGATCTGGCTTTTATGGGTTGTAGTCATTGCCCATGACTCGCATCCATATGTCAAGACTGGGACATAGGTGGAGCGGTATACAGCCATCTTCGTTTTCTTACCAACCTCTCTCTTGCTGAGGAATCCTCGATTTATGGCCTGAAAAAGTCTCCCAGCTGCTGCTTTTCGAGTGGCCAACTCTTCTTTGATGCCTCCCTTTCGGTCTATAATAGCTCCGAGGTATTTAAAGTGGTCGACCTGCTCCAGGACCTGTTCTCCCAGCTTAATCTGATGTCTTCTTTCTTCTCGTGATATCACCATGGATTTTGTTTTAGAGCTGCTTATGACCATCCCTCTCTTCTCCAGCTCTTCCTTCCATACTTGCAGGTTGGATTGGAGATGTGCCTCAGATTTAGCAATCAGGGCAACATCATCAGCAAATGCCAGCTCTGAAATATAGACCTGTCTCATCTTCCAGTACCACACTGAATACTTTCTTGTTCTCTCCTTACATGCCTTGATGACATCGTCCATAAGGAGTATGAAGAGGTAAGGTGATAGGATATCACCTTGTCTTACACCAGTGGTGGTCCTGAACTCTTCTGACTTATGGTTTGCTGTCCTCACATAATTTCTGCAAGACTTGTAGAAGCTCTGTATAGCATGAATCAGAGGTGCTGGAATATTCTTCCTTGCCAAACAGTCCCAAAGTTTGCTCCAAGGGACCCTGTCAAACGCCTTTTCCAGATCTATGAAACAAAGATGGATCTCACTCTTATACTCAAGGGCCTTTTCACTCAGCTGTCTGAGTGTGAAGATTAGGTCTTGAGTACTTCGGTTTGCTCGGAATCCGCACTGGACCTCATCCAATTGTGGCTCAGCTAGGCGTCGGAGTCTCTGCTCTAGGATTCTAGAGTAGATTTTTCCAGGGACACTGAGAAGGGATATGCCTCTATGGTTTCCACACTGTCGATTGTCACCCTTTTTGAAAACTGGTGTTATTATGGCGATCTCCCAATCCTTTGGTATGGTCTTGTTGCACCATGCTGCCTGTAGGACCCTTAAGAGTAACAGGTCGCCTGATGCTCCCATGTACTTAACCATTTCTGGTGTTATACCATCATGCCCTGCTGCTTTGCCCATCTTGATTTTCTCCAGTGCTGCCTTCAGTTCTTCCATCTTTATGTCATCTTCATCACCATTGGTTTCCTCTTCTGTGCTAGTGGTTATCATTTCTGATGTTTGACCTTGCTCACCATCAAGGAGTTCTGAGAAATATTCTTTCCATCTTTCCATTACTTCCTTCGGGGCAGTAAGCAATTTGCCTTGCTTGTCCTTTATAAATTTGAGAGGGCATTGTTTTTTTCCTTCCTCATGTTCTTTAGGGTCTTATAGAACAATTTCTGGTTTTCTTGTGCATCTTTTTCTAGCTTTTCTCCAAATTCTTCCCAGGACTTCTGTTTTGCTGCTTGCACTTTGTTCTTTACTTCTGTTCTGAGTGTCACATATTCTCTATATTTTTCCATTTTTCCTGTTGTGTTTTTAGCTCCTAAGTATTGTTTCCATGCCATTTTCTTCTCTCTTATTTTCTCTTTGACTTCCTCTGTCCACCAAGGTGTCCTCTTTCTCTGGTTCCCAAGTCGGACTTCACCACATGCTTCTGCAGCAGCTGTCTTTATGATATCCTTGAATTTAATCCAGAGGGTTTCCAAGTCATCAGGTTGTTCTTCTGTGTTGTTCACCGCTGCAGCAATAAGCCCCTGATATCTGGTCTTAATTTCTGGCTCTCTCAGCTTGTAGGTCCTAATGCTCATTTCTCCTGCTCGTTTACTTGGTTTCTTGCGTGATGTTGAGCAGTTCCTAGGCTGAGCAACTCTTTCAGTTGTTCGTTTGATTGTTAGCAGGTAGTGATCACTTCCAATCTCTGGCCCCCTCCAGACTCTTGCATCTCGGACATATTTGAATGAGCTTCTCCGAACAATGGCATAGTCAATCACTGACTTCTCATTCTTTGTTGGTTCACATCTAGTGTATGCATGTATGCGCTTATGGGGGAACTTTGTGTTTGTAATGATCAGATTCTGCTCACTGTAGAATCTAAGGAGTCGCTTTCCATTGTCATTGAGAGTGTCTTCTCCATATCTTCCGATAACTCCACCCCATCTAGCATGGTCATTTCCAACTCTGGCATTAAAACCTCCGAGCATGATAACTTCATCTAGGCAGTCATCCACTGTCCTTTGAAGCAGCTCGAAGAATTCCTCCTTGACCTCTGCTCTCTCATCCTCATTTGGCCCATACACTATGACCAGGTTGACTATGGTTTCTCCTTCTTTTAGTTTCACAACCATAATGCGCTCTGAGACAAAGTTCCACCCCTTGATACTATCTTTTTGATTTTGGGCCACAATGCAACCCACACCCCCTTTAGCTCTTTCGGATATGGGTACACCACTGTAGAGCAGCGTGTTGCCATTGAGATCCATGACTCCTTGTCCTTTTTTTCTTTGTTTCCGTTATAGCCAGGATTTCTAGTTTTGCTTTCCTCATCTCTTCCACCAGCTCCTCTTCCTTCCCATTTATACTTCTTGTGTTCCATGTTCCATAAGTCGTAGTCCGTAGTCCGTTCCAGTTCGTCGCCTTTAGAATCAGTCCGGTACATATTAAATTCACATAGCAAAATATTGGTACAACCTACCCCAGAATTTTGGGATCTACAATCTCCTGGCACAGATGAATGGACAGTCCAACTTATATTAAATGCTTCGAACACTTGGTCTGGGGTAATTTTAGAATCCCTCTTATGACGGGTGCTTTGATTCCTAAGTTCACAGTCTTTGTATTTTAAAAATACGGGTTTTCTTTTCAGTTTTAAAGATGCCCAAAATACTTGGTCCTGCCCCTTTTAATTTGGAATTCTATTCGATTTTTCTTTGGCTCCGGGTAGTTGCTACGTTGACGTATTGCAATGCTGTGTATTTTAGCTTCAAATTGTGTCAAGTTATATTCCTCTTTTCCGCTCCAAGCTCTCACAAGGCATTTCCGACACCAAAAAAAAAAAAAAAAAAAAAAAAAAAAAAAAAACCAATCGGATCGAAAGTCTATTTCCTGCTCTCAATTGAACCAATCCTGCGTGAGACTAGAGGGGTTGGGGTGTATATTTTCATTCATCCCCCACGTATTTAAAAATATCATTTTAAAATTTAACCATGTGATCTATCTCTCAAAATTGGCATGACTATTTCCGTCTCTATTAAACAGACTGGCGAACACATCGGTGATCTCCCCTCAATGATTGTCTTGCAGATAATGTCTCCTCAGACATTTTTATCTGTGATATTATCATAGACAATCTCTGGGAGAAGAGATTATGCAGCACCTCTCCCCTGTTTAAAGTTGGGTAATCTTAAAACTTGCCGCAGAGGCAGACACACCCAACTTGGCTTCTATTGTATTTTCCACCACCGTGTCGGGACATGTTTGCAAAGAACACGCATCCAGATCTTGTCGGGCTGACAAGAATTACTTGAAAAGTTAACAAATGCTTCCCGGTATCGTGACCGTCTATCTGTAGGAGTTCACGACACGGGACGATACAATTATAATCCGCCGGCCAGGACCATTATCCGTAAATTAACACCATTGCATTGTGGGAAAGTGTACAGAAATTAAGGGAGTGGTAATTGCAAAAATGTGTGTGTGTAAAATGAAGAAATCATTGGGCAGTGAAGGAGAGAATGAAAGGCGTAAAAGGACACAACTATATGTCGATACAGTGCATGTGTGTGTTTGAGTTCTTACGTCTTCGGGAATGTAAATTTCTATTTGAATTATTATATTTCATTTGTAACTTCGAAGCTGGAAATTATTATTATTGTGTTGTTGTTGTTTTGTTTTTTTGGCTTCTGGGATTCCAACAACAATAGAACATGCCCGAATAGAATGTCGGTCCCACGAGAGAAACGGACTGACGGATTAGCTTTCACCAACCTCCTCATGTAAAAACCTGTACAGCAAAGAGGCACGCCAGACACCGACCACAACATGTACAACAGAGTTTCTTTAAATGAGACTAAAGATGTAGATCGGATCTAGTAACAGATTCCATGAATATTCTGGCATCAGATATACAATCAATCAGCAGACAGCTACACAAATCGTGAACACCTGCACCACTGACTGGGTTGCCAGTAGCTTCTGTTTCACTTGTTAATGATCTGGGGTGATCGAAATAGTGGATCGCGTTTACCCACCTGGCGGGAGAATTATCAACAGACTATAACTAGGAATGGGCTATTTTAAAAATAGAAGAACCTTACTGTACTGAAAATCTAAATATAGAGCCTTTCCTACTTAAGTGTAAGAGCTATGAAAAACCGAAAATACCGTATTAAATTATTTACAGGATGCCGTATACCCATAACTACAAAGCAGCTGTTAAAAATAGATAGATCTAGGGAACAATACAATACTGTCAAACAGTGTCGTGTTTTGGTCTGTCTTACACCACGGTCATATTTACCGCTCGCAATACAATAGGCAAACGGACCGATATAATAACCAATGAAAACGCTCCTTTTTCTGGTGTGTATAATGAAACTTTTTAGTCTTAATATAGAGGCCCATTTTGTGTAAATGATAGTAAGAATTTATTTAATTTCTTAAAGACTAAAGATGTTTAAATGGAAAGGTATAGATATTTCAACAACGGGAATGTTACTTGAGAGGTAGGTGCAAAGACTTCCTCGAATAGTAGTTCAATTATAGAGAAAAATCGTTTTAAATGACATCTATACATCAGGGTAGTCCCAAATTTAGTTAGTTAAAGTCTGCATAGATTTAAATGCATTTTGCTAACTAAACAATTATTAGAGAGAAAGGTAGAGATAAATTCACAGTATAATTCTAGCTTTAAATGATCCAAATCGGCCCAGAATTAAGAGAGATAATAAATATTAAAAATGTTGCACATTGTACAAGAAGGCAGAAATCATTTCAATTTTAGATTCCTAACGCCGTTTTTATCCCATGCCATCCGAAAGGGAGGATGCGGTACTATAAAAGTCCTTGAACTTGGCTGATTTTAGGCCACAACTTTTTCAAACACGAGCTAAACAGAACAGAGCGGCAAACGTGTGCTGTCAAATACTTTGCCACTGTATCTGCATAGCAGACCTAGATACTTATTAACAGCCTGTTACAGCTTATGTGTATTGCCTGAGGGTAAGAAAGAATATATATATATGTAAATAATTATATAATTTTCCTGTGATTAATCCACTTGTGTGTTATGAAGTGTGTTGACTGTGTTAAGAAAAAAAAAATACAGGACGAGTGTGCTGCCGGCTTGAACGCAAGCATGTGTTGACGTTTAGAGACGAAAGCCAGCATTGGGAAATGTGTAGAAAAATTAAGAATGATGGCAAAAATACGACTGTAAGTTTAATAATGCATTTGAAGGAGTATTTCTTAAAGGAACGACATACTGATCAGGAACATAAGAAAGGATGACAGGATTTGTTAACATGTATTGATCAAGGTGTCATTTATTAGTTTATATTAAACCAAATCATTGTATGGAAGCAGATCATGGACAAAAGGATCTATCGTAGGATTTATAAGGAAAGTGTAATCACATTGAGCTGACTATGAGTGGTACTAAGGTAAATTGTCCTGTGCAACTGTTAGCACAATGTCTGACACTGTTTGTTACGTCCATTGTGTGTGTGGATAAAATAGTGCTGGACCATACAAGGGTTGTGATTATTTGCATTACAGGTTTTATACTGCAACTACCAAGATTGTACGAGACATCCACTTCTGTGGGATTCTGTGGTGCAAACGTTCTCAAGTTACCTAGAACTAGTTACCCTGTTTTCCCCGGCCTGGAGATCCAGACATTGTGTGATCCTGGCTATAGTTGGATGCTTCTCATTTTACCAGATAAGTGGAAACAAAATTCCACTGGTCAGCCTATCCAGCAACATAATCAACCAAATAAAATACAACTAACCAAAACAGTTAGAGTGAAGACTCATGAAAGACTATACTAAACTAACTTACAAACTTCACAGTCCAGCGAAAGTGATAAATATATGTTAAATAAATAACTGACATTTAAAATATAACTTTATCATGTTGAAGTATTGTGGAAATGACATTCCATGTGTATTTATTTTTATTTTGTAAAAACCTTTGAAATTCTTTATCATTTTCCTAACCGAAAAGAGAAACGGTATAGAAGCAATAAATTGTAAATATATATATATAATCAGTCTTACTTAATTATTTAAATTGAGTTAAGGTTCTGTTGGTTATACAGGGTGTTTATAAAGTCGCTGTGCAGTGAATTTGAAAAATATTTTAGAAATTACGTCACGAATGATGCAAATTTACGTCATGATATTCTGTGTTCCAATGCTGTGTTCCACAATCCCGTGTGCAGCATTACACAACAAGCCCCAATTGAAAACCGCATTTCTGGTGACGTAGTCTCGCCCGGGCGTAAATTTCACTGCACAGCGACTTTATAAACACCCTGTATATATCTATTACATATTTAATTAACTAATTAATCCCCAAGCAGAGTCAATACAAAAATAATAATCATTATTCAAGGGAGGATCTTGAGAGGTAGCACTTAGACCTTCAGGAACAAACACTATCACCATACTTGAAGGTTTATACAGCTTGACCCTACCTTTGATTGTCGATACACCCTTGCTCTTTTCCGAGAAGGGGGTATTTCTGATAAGGCCAGTCTCTTATCTGGCACTATTCTGGTATCATCTGATACATCTTTTTGTCCAGGATATCTTTCATTTTAATAACATCTGAACCTCTCGCGACAAACAGTAAACGCCAAGAACAAGAATTAATACACAACAGTTTGAAAATGTATAATAACAAGAATGTACAAGTCAAATAAAGATCTATGGAACTGTCACACGGAAGGTTAATTGTGTTACTTTCCCGTCTAAGTAGAGTGGATGCCGACAGATACGCCAGAAAAGGTATAGAAAATAGATTTCACAGGTGTACATTGTCTCTGGAGTGATTAGGTTATCTCCTCCAGCTTTTCCGTACGACTATACTTTATTATCAGACAGCCTTGGCCTCCCTATCAGGAATAGATAAGTTACTCTACACACTCACAGCTATGTGACAACAAGACACACAAACGTGAAAAAACTACGGATAAATGGGTATGGGTCTGACCAACACACAAAGGTAAGTTTCTTTGTAGTTTATTATCATTAAACTCGACAACATCAAAATATCTAAAGAAAAAAAGATCAAAGAGTCATTTACACGCATATGAAATACAGCTGAAAAGTGCACCCTCCCGAATGGAGAACAAAACCCAAAATTATTAACCTAAAGGTTGAACGTTAGCACTCTGTTACAGAATGAGCAGTATTGGTACTCTATGAGACCCAGTAAAGTAAACAAAATTTAGACAAATAAGATATATGGATAGTTTCCAGCAAACAAGGAAAATACTCACACACTCTCTCAAACAGTGGCCACTCTCACACTCTTACCTAATTTTCTGTAATATCCCTTGGTATTAGAATTAGTCCATTAATATATTATCTATTTCACTTAATATTCTGTCACCCCAGTTGTCGCAGATCCAAATTGGCCCCAGTTCATCCCCAGAACTAACTAGTGAGGTGAACGCCTAATATGGTGCTTCTCCTGGATATACGTGTCACTACAAATAGTTAAAACTGTTAAAGTTCTTGAGGTTCATCCTTTCACGGGGGAAATACTTCCAGTATTGGGAAAAATATGGTTGCTAAAAAATTGTTACATGTGATGATGATGGTTCTTCTATCGGCAAACTCTGTGTTAGAGCGCCGATTCTGCACAGCGTATGTATCTAGGGAGATACTCCACTGGAATAACGACTGTCAGGAGTAGGGAACAAAAATAATGTTATATGTACACCACTGTGGCTGGTAAAAATATAGATCTGGATTTGGTAGGTCCAGTGGTTAAATTTTATTGTTCTCAAATACCATTTGGCGAGTGAACGTTTCTAAATGAAATTGGTAACGCACACGCCAAGTACAGGAGAAAAGTAACAAACCAATGAAGACCGCTGGACGCCCTTGTGATCAGGTCTGCGAAGAATACAAGAAAACATTTATGGAAAAAATGCTACTACTATATGTACACACAGACGGGGACAAGACGATCTCTTCTCCACTCCGTCAGTCCGGACTAGGTTTAAAAGGCACACGGTGTTTCCTTACACCTACACGCTAGCAGACGTCGCTGGCGGCTGAGTTATGTTAACTCGTTCGCCCCTGCTCGCGCAGGCGGTCAGCGTACAATGTTAATTATTATTTAATTTCTCCGTAAGCGCTCCCTAAACAATGATCACCTGTCATTAAATAGCTATTAAATTGTCAGCGTCTGCTAGTTTGTAGTTTTGTATTTAAAAAATAGACACTATAATAACAAATATACACTATGAAATATAACGTGTATTTCTATACTCCCACTATCAGTCGCTTTAATGCCTATAAGTCCGGTCAGGTAAACCGTCGGGCTTATCTCTCTCCTGTAGAGATTAAGTGTCGCGTCTGCCTACACTGTTAACCCAATTACCGTCTAAGGTATGTGGGTAATGGGTCGCGTGATTTAACATTTTAATTGAATATATGGTATGAAATCGCTACGCGTTACTTTATTTCACTCGTGTTACTAGCGATAAAAATCTAAGTGAAGAATAAATGTTAAAAGCTATCACTTCTTAAATCCTTAGCACTATTATCTTTTTACCAGAAAATTCAGAATGAAAATCTCCATGAATTAATAATACACCATATCCACGAGAATTGGGTTTTAGGACTGCGCGCTAAAATTTTGAAAATTCTGACTGACTTCTGATAGTTGGGTTAAGAAGACATCAGTATTAGATTGCTCTGATTTCTAATGTTGTTAATTTCACGCTACTGTGAGAACGAAGAATTCAGAAACTAGCGCTCAAGATAAAAGCTTACGATTCGGCTACCAGAATTTCTGGTCTGGTGCTGTTGACCAACATCAGATGTAATTACGGCTAACGGGTTACTCTTTAAAATGCCCGTGTCTCGAGATCAAGGAGCACAGGGGATTATAAACTTTCCCTGAGCAAAACTTCAAAAGGGTCTGTGTTTCGTGTCTCTCACGGGCTGTCTGGCTGAGAGGGGTTATGATTGACAGATGAAGCTCACGTGAGTGGACGAGGTAAACCAACCTGATTATCTTCCCTGTTATGAAAAGA
This sequence comes from Oreohelix idahoensis, assembly GCA_024509875.1. Classification (NCBI taxonomy): domain Eukaryota; kingdom Metazoa; phylum Mollusca; class Gastropoda; order Stylommatophora; family Oreohelicidae; genus Oreohelix; species Oreohelix idahoensis. Next base: position 78,539 of record JAMPIV010011446.1, on the reverse strand, counting down.
GATGAGAACAAATAAGGAGGTCCTAGAAAATCTAGGTATGAAAAGAGAACTAATGAGGGAGGTCAAAGTTCGACAGCTAAAATACTTTGGCCACATAAAAAGGCATAACACCTTGCAGAAGACCATAACAGAAGGGAGAGTTGAAGGCAAACGTGCAAGGGGAAGACAGCGCTATAAGTGGGAAGACAACATCAAGAGATGGACAGGAAAGAGTCTATCAGAGTGCACCATCAAGACAAGAGACAGAAGACGTTGGAGATCCATTACAGCCAACCTTCGTTGTGGAGATGGCAACTGATGATGATGATATGACTGACAGGTCACAAAGTTTGTAAACATAGTGTTAGCTCGTGTTAAAAGAAAAGAGGCGGGGGACGAAATAGTACGATGTGTAAGTAAAGACAGACAGTATAATGCATGTTTTTTAGCTAGCAGATCACAGAGCAGCTAGGAGGTTACAATAGGCTGTCAGATTACTGTCGACTGTTTTTCCATTACACGTCACAGGAACAATACAATACTGTCAAACAGTAAACGTCAAGAACAAGAATTAATACACAACAGTTTGAAAATGTATAATAACAAGAATGTACAAGTTAAATAAAGATCTAGAAATCCTGAACTGTTTCAACATGATTGTCTTCCTTGTTTGCTTCTCGTGGAAGACGGAACCAGTACTGTTGCTGGCAGACTTGTAGAAAGCCTATACCAAATCATTGACGTGCTCTTGTACTTAGTGGAAGTTTCTGCAGCAATTTCTCTATCGTCTTTGGGCACCCGGACGCAAAAGAAAAACCCACTTAAAAAGCACTTGAACAGACTTTAGCACTCAAAGTACTCAGGAGTGCCAGCTGTGTACTTACCCTACATGAAACTGTTGACCACCATCACTTTTAGACCCCCAACAGACGACAATGTTAGGAAAATGCTCCTTTCTCCCAAGCCAAATAAATATAAGGTTTGTATTGAACTAAACAACAGCTTGCAAAGACAGAACGATAATGAGCCGAAGGGCGAGAGTCCAAATGTCGCTGGATTTATAACAACAACGACACGATAAGTTAGCAACTGCTATGCAGAACCTGATGTTAGTCACCATTTACGACATGTATGGGGAAGAAAGTGGTTCTGTTCCTCCATTGTCACCTCAGTCAAGGACTCAAAAACGTGTTGGGGTATTATTATTACAACCAACAGTGGTTGACACGAAGCTATCATTATCCTGTATACATACGCTGCCAACGCTTCAATGCTTTTATTTGTGTGTGTGTCTGCTCTGCCTGTGAAAACAATGCCCACCACTGCATCTGGCCCATATGTGGGGAGCCTGCACTAATGCATACATGAGTTCCTGCAGTGATGTTTCTGTAACAATTTGTTTGATGTGTTGTGGTTTCCAACGTAATGCACAACATCGTATTCGTTGTGTCATGACATGCTTGAGAGATTGGTTGCTCGGTTCTTTCTGTGTCTCAGCAGGGATCCCCGGAAGCTGCTCCAGAGATTTAAAATGTGCTAGTACTTAAAATCAACACTTGACGTGCCAGTGAAAATGAACGGGTGCGGTTTATGTGTTGAGAGAAAAGAAGAGTCGACATTTAGACGGCGCCTGTGAGTCTCTAATTCTCAACCCTATGAAAATATGGTTCAATCGTTCACTGCCATTTGTTAGCCTTAATAATTTCTACATGTTAAGGGAACTTTAAAGTTGCCCGAGTTGTCTACTCGGTCTAGAGATATTTCGTTTAATCTCAGCTTTTATAAAATACATTAGCCGCTCCCCATAGTAATGGTCTGTTCAAAATGTGTAATGACAACATGTAACACTTCTAATTCAATTCTTGAATTGGCAAAATTCAATCAAATTGAAATATGGAAATGACGCTTCATTTTGACAACTTGAACTTTATTAAACGATATTACAGACGACACTGTCTTACCTATATTAGAAAAACAAAAGCTAACATACAAAAAATTAATAACTAAGGATGCGAGCCAGTAGTCTACACTGTTGCAAGACTCCTCTCCCCCCCCTCCCCCCTCTCCCCATCCCAGATAAATACATATTGACCAAATAACCCTCCAGTGAAAATTAAAAACATACCAGTTTAGACAATATCATATTTTGGATAAGAAAACCTTATTGAACTATAACTACAAAAGAAAAAAATACCTACAAGAGATAATATAGTATAAAATAAATACAAAGAAAAACATATTACAATAAATGAAACACGTCCTGATATAACCATGTAAATGGTTGAAAGATGCGTGCTACAAAGAAAAGTAGCAAACACATTATTTAAAAAATGTCTTGACCAAAGTTCACTCTATATATATGTTCAATCATTTAAAACTTATCATTCATTCTAATTTTCTGTCTGTTCAGTTCCATTCAATGTAACCTACATTATACTTTTGATTTTCTGTCTGTTCAGTTCCATTCAATGTAACCTACATTATACTTTTGATTTTCTGTCTGTTCAGTTCCATTCAATGTAACCTACATTATACTTTTGATTTTCTGTCTGTTCAGTTCCATTCAATGTAACCTACATTATACTTTTGATTTTCTGTCTGTTCAGTTCCATTCAATGTAACCTACATTATACTTTTGATTTTCTGTCTGTTCAGTTCCATTCAATGTAACCTACATTATACTTTTGATTTTCTGTCTGTTCAGTTCCATTCAATGTAACCTACATTATACTTTTGATTTTCTGTCTGTTCAGTTCCATTCAATGTAACCTACATTATACTTTTGATTTTCTGTCTGTTCAGTTCCATTCAATGTAACCTACATTATACTTTTGATTTTTCTGTCTGTTCAGTTCCATTCAATGTAACCTACATTATACTTTTGATTTTCTGTCTGTTCAGTTCCATTCAATGTAACCTACATTATACTTTTGATTTTCTGTCTGTTCAGTTCCATTCAATGTAACCTACATTATACTTTTGATTTTCTGTCTGTTCAGTTCCATTCAATGTAACCTACATTATACTTTTGATTTTCTGTCTGTTCAGTTCCATTCAATGTAACCTACATTATACTTTTGATTTTCTGTCTGTTCAGTTCCATTCAATGTAACCTACATTATACTTTTGATTTTCTGTCTGTTCAGTTCCATTCAATGTAACCTACATTATACTTTTGATTTTCTGTCTGTTCAGTTCCATTCAATGTAACCTACATTATACTTTTGATTTTCTGTCTGTTCAGTTCCATTCAATGTAACCTACATTATACTTTTGATTTTCTGTCTGTTCAGTTCCATTCAATGTAACCTACATTATACTTTTGATTTTCTGTCTGTTCAGTTCCATTCAATGTAACCTACATTATATTTTTGTTTTTCTGTCTGTTCAGTTCCATTCAATGTAACCTACATTATACTTTTGATTTTCTGTCTGTTCAGTTCCATTCAATGTAACCTACATTATACTTTTGATTTTCTGTCTGTTCAGTTCCATTCAATGTAACCTACATTATACTTTTGATTTTCTGTCTGTTCAGTTCCATTCAATGTAACCTACATTATACTTTTTGATTTTCTGTCTGTTCAGTTCCATTCAATGTAACCTACATTATACTTTTTGATTTTCTGTCTGTTCAGTTCCATTCAATGTAACCTACATTATACTTTTGATTTTCTGTCTGTTCAGTTCCATTCAATGTAACCTACATTATACTTTTGATTTTCTGTCTGTTCAGTTCCATTCAATGTAACCTACATTATACTTTTGATTTTCTGTCTGTTCAGTTCCATTCAATGTAACCTACGTTTTTTTTTTTGTTTTTTTTTCTGTTCAGTTCCATTCAATGTAACCTACATTATACTTTTTGATTTTCTGTCTGTTCAGTTCCATTCAATGTAACCTACATTATACTTTTTGATTTTCTGTCTGTTCAGTTCCATTCAATGTAACCTACATTATACTTTTTGATTTTCTGTCTGTTCAGTTCCATTCAATGTAACCTACATTATACTTTTTGATTTTCAGTTCCATTCAATGATTTTCTGTCTGTTGTTCAGTTCCATTCAATGTAACCTACATTATACTTCTTGATTTTCTGTCTGTTCAGTTCCATTCAATGTAACATACATTAATACTTTTGATTTTCTGTCTGTTCAGTTCCATTCCATTCAATGTAACCTACATTATACTTTTGATTTTATTGTAACCTACATTATACTTTTTGATTTTCTGTCTGTTCAGTTCCATTCAATGTAACCTACATTATACTTTTTGATTTTCTGTCTGTTCAGTTCCATTCAATGTAACCTACATTATACTTTTGATTTTCTGTCTGTTCAGTTCCATTCAATGTAACCTACATTATACTTTTGATTTTCTGTCTGTTCAGTTCCATTCAATGTAACCTACATTATACTTTTTGATTTTCTGTCTGTTCAGTTCCATTCAATGTAACCTACATTATACTTTTGATTTTCTGTCTGTTCAGTTCCATTCAATGTAACCTACATTATACTTTTGATTTTCTGTCTGTTCAGTTCCATTCAATGTAACCTACATTATACTTTTTGATTTTCTGTCTGTTCAGTTCCATTCAATGTAACCTACATTATACTTTTGATTTTCTGTCTGTTCAGTTCCATTCAATGTAACCTACATTATACTTTTGATTTTCTGTCTGTTCAGTTCCATTCAATGTAACCTACATTATACTTTTGATTTTCTGTCTGTTCAGTTCCATTCAATGTAACCTACATTATACTTTTGATTTTCTGTCTGTTCAGTTCCATTCAATGTAACCTACATTATACTTTTGATTTTCTGTCTGTTCAGTTCCATTCAATGTAACCTACATTATACTTTTGATTTTCTGTCTGTTCAGTTCCATTCAATGTAACCTGTCTGTTCAGTTCCATTCAATGTAACCTACATTATACTTTTGATTTTCTGTCTGTTCAGTTCCATTCAATGTAACCTACATTATACTTTTGATTTTCTGTCTGTTCAGTTCCATTCAATGTAACCTACATTATACTTTTGATTTTCTGTCTGTTCAGTTCCATTCAATGTAACCTACATTATACTTTTGATTTTCTGTCTGTTCAGTTCCATTCAATGTAACCTACATTATACTTTTGATTTTCTGTCTGTTCAGTTCCATTCAATGTAACCTACATTATACTTTTGATTTTCTGTCTGTTCAGTTCCATTCAATGTAACCTACATTATACTTTTGATTTTCTGTCTGTTCAGTTCCATTCAATGTAACCTACATTATACTTTTGATTTTCTGTCTGTTCAGTTCCATTCAATGTAACCTACATTATACTTTTGATTTTCTGTCTGTTCAGTTCCATTCAATGTAACCTACATTATACTTTTGATTTTCTGTCTGTTCAGTTCCATTCAATGTAACCTACATTATACTTTTGATTTTCTGTCTGTTCAGTTCCATTCAATGTAACCTACATTATACTTTTGATTTTCTGTCTGTTCAGTTCCATTCAATGTAACCTACATTATACTTTTGATTTTCTGTCTGTTCAGTTCCATTCAATGTAACCTACATTATACTTTTGATTTTCTGTCTGTTCAGTTCCATTCAATGTAACCTACATTATACTTTTGATTTTCTGTCTGTTTCGTTCTATTCAATGTAAGCTACTTTCTTCTTTTTCTTTTCTTTCTGTTCAGTTCCTTTTCAATGTAACCTACATTATACTTTTGATTTTCTGTCTGTTCAGTTCCATTCAATGTAACCTACATTATACTTTTGATTTTCTGTCTGTTCAGTTCCATTCAATGTAACCTACATTATACTTTTGATTTTCTGTCTGTTCAGTTCCATTCAATGTAACCTACATTATACTTTTGATTTTCTGTCTGTTCAGTTCCATTCAATGTAACCTACATTATACTTTTGATTTTCTGTCTGTTCAGTTCCATTCAATGTAACCTACATTATACTTTTGATTTTCTGTCTGTTCAGTTCCATTCAATGTAACCTACATTATACTTTTGATTTTCTGTCTGTTCAGTTCCATTCAATGTAACCTACATTATACTTTTGATTTTCTGTCTGTTCAGTTCCATTCAATGTAACCTACATTATACTTTTGATTTTCTGTCTGTTCAGTTCCATTCAATGTAACCTACATATGTAACCTACATTATACTTTTGATTTTCTGTCTGTTCAGTTCCATTCAATGTAACCTACATTATACTTTTGATTTTCTGTCTGTTCAGTTCCATTCAATGTAACCTACATTATACTTTTGATTTTCTGTCTGTTCAGTTCCATTCAATGTAACCTACATTATACTTTTGATTTTCTGTCTGTTCAGTTCCATTCAATGTAACCTACATTATACTTTTGATTTTCTGTCTGTTCAGTTCCATTCAATGTAACCTACATTATACTTTTGATTTTCTGTCTGTTCAGTTCCATTCAATGTAACCTACATTATACTTTTGATTTTCTGTCTGTTCAGTTCCATTCAATGTAACCTACATTATACTTTTGATTTTCTGTCTGTTCAGTTCCATTCAATGTAACCTACATTATACTTTTGATTTTCTGTCTGTTCAGTTCCATTCAATGTAACCTACATTATACTTTTGATTTTCTGTCTGTTCAGTTCCATTCAATGTAACCTACATTATACTTTTGATTTTCTGTCTGTTCAGTTCCATTCAATGTAACCTACATTATACTTTTGATTTTCTGTCTGTTCAGTTCCATTCAATGTAACCTACATTATACTTTTGATTTTCTGTCTGTTCAGTTCCATTCAATGTAACCTACATTATACTTTTGATTTTCTGTCTGTTCAGTTCCATTCAATGTAACCTACATTATACTTTTGATTTTCTGTCTGTTCAGTTCCATTCAATGTAACCTACATTATACTTTTGATTTTCTGTCTGTTCAGTTCCATTCAATGTAACCTACATTATACTTTTGATTTTCTGTCTGTTCAGTTCCATTCAATGTAACCTACATTATACTTTTGATTTTCTGTCTGTTCAGTTCCATTCAATGTAACCTACATTATACTTTTGATTTTCTGTCTGTTCAGTTCCATTCAATGTAACCTACATTATACTTTTGATTTTCTGTCTGTTCAGTTCCATTCAATGTAACCTACATTATACTTTTGATTTTCTGTCTGTTCAGTTCCATTCAATGTAACCTACATTATACTTTTGATTTTCTGTCTGTTCAGTTCCATTCAATGTAACCTACATTATACTTTTGATTTTCTGTCTGTTCAGTTCCATTCAATGTAACCTACATTATACTTTTGATTTTCTGTCTGTTCAGTTCCATTCAATGTAACCTACATTATACTTTTGATTTTCTGTCTGTTCAGTTCCATTCAATGTAACCTACATTATACTTTTGATTTTCTGTCTGTTCAGTTCCATTCAATGTAACCTACATTATACTTTTGATTTTCTGTCTGTTCAGTTCCATTCAATGTAACCTACATTATACTTTTGATTTTCTGTCTGTTCAGTTCCATTCAATGTAACCTACATTATACTTTTGATTTTCTGTCTGTTCAGTTCCATTCAATGTAACCTACATTATACTTTTGATTTTCTGTCTGTTCAGTTCCATTCAATGTAACCTACATTATACTTTTGATTTTCTGTCTGTTCAGTTCCATTCAATGTAACCTACATTATACTTTTTGATTTTCTGTCTGTTCAGTTCCATTCAATGTAACCTACATTATACTTTTGATTTTCTGTCTGTTCAGTTCCATTCAATGTAACCTACATTATACTTTTGATTTTCTGTCTGTTCAGTTCCATTCAATGTAACCTACATTATACTTTTGATTTTCTGTCTGTTCAGTTCCATTCAATGTAACCTACATTATACTTTTGATTTTCTGTCTGTTCAGTTCCATTCAATGTAACCTACATTATACTTTTGATTTTCTGTCTGTTCAGTTCCATTCAATGTAACCTACATTATACTTTTGATTTTCTGTCTGTTCAGTTCCATTCAATGTAACCTACATTATACTTTTGATTTTCTGTCTGTTCAGTTCCATTCAATGTAACCTACATTATACTTTTGATTTTCTGTCTGTTCAGTTCCATTCAATGTAACCTACATTATACTTTTGATTTTCTGTCTGTTCAGTTCCATTCAATGTAACCTACATTATACTTTTGATTTTCTGTCTGTTCAGTTCCATTCAATGTAACCTACATTATACTTTTGATTTTCTGTCTGTTCAGTTCCATTCAATGTAACCTACATTATACTTTTGATTTTCTGTCTGTTCAGTTCCATTCAATGTAACCTACATTATACTTTTGATTTTCTGTCTGTTCAGTTCCATTCAATGTAACCTACATTATACTTTTGATTTTCTGTCTGTTCAGTTCCATTCAATGTAACCTACATTATACTTTTGATTTTCTGTCTGTTCAGTTCCATTCAATGTAACCTACATTATACTTTTGATTTTCTGTCTGTTCAGTTCCATTCAATGTAACCTACATTATACTTTTGATTTTCTGTCTGTTCAGTTCCATTCAATGTAACCTACATTATTATTTTCTGTCTGTTCAGTTCCATTAATTTGATTTTCTGTCTGTTCAGTTCCATTCAATGTAACCTACATTATACTTTTGATTTTCTGTCTGTTCAGTTCCATTCAATGTAACCTACATTATACTTTTGATTTTCTGTCTGTTCAGTTCCATTCAATGTAACCTACATTATACTTTTGATTTTCTGTCTGTTCAGTTCCATTCAATGTAACCTACATTATACTTTTGATTTTCTGTCTGTTCAGTTCCATTCAATGTAACCTACATTATACTTTTGATTTTCTGTCTGTTCAGTTCCATTCAATGTAACCTACATTATACTTTTGATTTTCTGTCTGTTCAGTTCCATTCAATGTAACCTACATTATACTTTTGATTTTCTGTCTGTTCAGTTCCATTCAATGTAACCTACATTATACTTTTGATTTTCTGTCTGTTCAGTTCCATTCAATGTAACCTACATTATACTTTTGATTTTCTGTCTGTTCAGTTCCATTCAATGTAACCTACATTATACTTTTGATTTTCTGTCTGTTCAGTTCCATTCAATGTAACCTACATTATACTTTTGATTTTCTGTCTGTTCAGTTCCATTCAATGTAACCTACATTATACTTTTGATTTTCTGTCTGTTCAGTTCCATTCAATGTAACCTACATTATACTTTTGATTTTCTGTCTGTTCAGTTCCATTCAATGTAACCTACATTATACTTTTGATTTTCTGTCTGTTCAGTTCCATTCAATGTAACCTACATTATACTTTTGATTTTCTGTCTGTTCAGTTCCATTCAATGTAACCTACATTATACTTTTGATTTTCTGTCTGTTCAGTTCCATTCAATGTAACCTACATTATACTTTTGATTTTCTGTCTGTTCAGTTCCATTCAATGTAACCTACATTATACTTTTGATTTTCTGTCTGTTCAGTTCCATTCAATGTAACCTACATTATACTTTTGATTTTCTGTCTGTTCAGTTCCATTCAATGTAACCTACATTATACTTTTGATTTTCTGTCTGTTCAGTTCCATTCAATGTAACCTACATTATACTTTTGATTTTTCAATGTAACTGTCTGTTCAGTTCCATTCAATGTAACCTACATTATACTTTTGATTTTCTGTCTGTTCAGTTCCATTCAATGTAACCTACATTATACTTTTGATTTTCTGTCTGTTCAGTTCCATTCAATGACAGTTCCATTCAATGTAACCTACATTATACTTTTGATTTTCTGTCTGTTCAGTTCCATTCAATGTAACCTACATTATACTTTTGATTTTCTGTCTGTTCAGTTCCATTCAATGTAACCTACATTATACTTTTGATTTTCTGTCTGTTCAGTTCCATTCAATGTAACCTACATTATACTTTTGATTTTCTGTCTGTTCAGTTCCATTCAATGTAACCTACATTATACTTTTGATTTTCTGTCTGTTCAGTTCCATTCAATGTAACCTACATTATACTTTTGATTTTCTGTTCAGTTCCATTCAATGTAACATTGAATGTAACCTACATTATACTTTTGATTTTCTGTCTGTTCAGTTCCATTCAATGTAACCTACATTATACTTTTGATTTTCTGTCTGTTCAGTTCCATTCAATGTAACCTACATTATACTTTTGATTTTCTGTCTGTTCAGTTCCATTCAATGTAACCTACATTATACTTTTGATTTTCTGTCTGTTCAGTTCCATTCAATGTAACCTACATTATACTTTTGATTTTCTGTCTGTTCAGTTCCATTCAATGTAACCTACATTATACTTTTGATTTTCTGTCTGTTCAGTTCCATTCAATGTAACCTACATTATACTTTTGATTTTCTGTCTGTTCAGTTCCATTCAATGTAACCTACATTATACTTTTGATTTTCTGTCTGTTCAGTTCCATTCAATGTAACCTACATTATACTTTTGAATCAACATTTCTTCCTCCAATTTATTCTTATACTCGTATCTTGATCAGTTGCTCCTGATACATTTTTATTCTTTTATCAACTTTTTACTTTTCTTTTAATTTTCTTTAGCTCAGCACATTTGTAAGGTTACAGAACCTATTCCTTGGACTAGGCAACACATCTAGTCTAAAATCATATATTTCCACATGTCGGGGAATTGGCGTCCCGAAATATCACTGCTTATAGTTGGGCAAATTTCCTACAGCCCTAAGTTCGATATACGAACTTATTATTTAATTACTACACTTGCCTTAATGGAGCTTACATATGTCCACTGACTAAGGGCTAACGCCCAGAGCTTAAAACACAGCCAGACGCTAGTAGCGTCACATATACTCTGCTTTTTTCGTCATACATAGTTACCAATTTCTCAGCAACGTCTAAACATATTCTCATATTTCATGCATTCAGTTGAGGCACGACATGGCGTGGAGGAATCCCGGTATTAATAATAAATTCACCGCGATTACTTTCACACCAGGAAGTGACCCCAACATTACCCCTCACGTTTACTACCGGAAACACTCAAGATCCTGTAGGGTACAATAAATGAAATACTTCATTGAAGAATGTCTAACATAACATTCTGTACTAAAATATTCAAATATCTAAAACAATAGATATAAGACAATATTTAATTAATAACTACCAAAGTTAATTCAGAAATGTCAGAATGGAGTGAAATAATCTATGAAGTAAAATGTCCTTTAGCGTCCACGAAGAATAATTTTCAAAATTAGCCTAATGAACGGTAATGAATGTTAGTTCTGGTGAGCCGCAATTCTGTAAAGTACGTCGGCCATCCAATTGTCTGGGCAACCAATAGGGGCCATGTCAAACGAGAACTGTTGCAGCAACCAAAACCAGTGATGTACTCGAAAGTTGCTATAAAGTTTTGGTTGCATTGAAGTAAGAGGTTGGTTATTGACCTGCCCAAAAATCTTGTGGCCCATCAAATATCTGGATAGCTTTGACACGGACAAGCAACGGCCAAAAGTTCACGTTCTCCGGCAGCATATTTCTTCGCAGCTGCATTTAACTTGCTATTAACGTAAAGGCATGTATATAGAACATCGTCTACCAATTGCATCAAAAAGCCGCCAATCCCATTTTGAGATGCGTCTGTCCTGAAAACAAATGGTTTGTTGACATTAGGTAACACCAAAAGAGGTTGTCGAGCAAAGAGAATTTTAATTTTGTCTAACGTTTGCTGGCATTAATCCGACCAAGTTACCTTAAGTGGTGCACCTTTGCAAGTCAACCACAAAAGGGGACCAGAGATAGATGAGAAGTGAGGTATGAATTTGTGGTAATAATTGGCTAGTCCCCGGAGACTGCGAACTTACTTTTTTTAGTTTTAGGTATCTGAATATCTTGAATACGCTTAACAGTATAATCATCAGGATATAATTTATGATTTCCTATTCTATGACCGAGAAAAGAAATGTCATGGTACCCAATCTGGACCTTAAAAGGCCTGACAGTTAAATTATGTCTTCGTAATAAAATAAGCAATGAAACTAAACCATCAATGTGTCACTGCCACGTGTTATGAAACAAGCAGATATCATCGATGTACGTGATGACATCTGGTCTATCGACAAGTAAAAGGCACATCATGCGAATAAATGTCGCAGGAGCGTTAACCAGACCGAAACACATGTAGTTCCACTGGAATAAACCAAGTGGTGTAGAAAACGTTGTCAAAAGTTTGGATTTTTCGGACAAAGGGATTTGCCAATAACTCTTTGATAAATCCAGCTTACTAAAACAAGTAGCTTGAGGAAGATGAGGAAGGAGATCTTCCAAAATTGGCATTGGTTCAGTATCATTGATAGTGATCTTATTCAGTTTACGAAAATCAATGCATATTCGTAAAGACCCATCAGGTTTTTTCACTAACACCATCGGAAACGCGTATGGTGAAGTTGAGGGTGAAATAATACCCATGATTAACATTTCCTTAATCTCTTTTTGTACTTTATCTTTGTAATGAATAGGAATAGGGTGAATACGAATCTTGATAGGAGTAGCATCAGAGATAATTATATCATGTGATATCAAATCAGTGTGACCTGAAAGTTCAGATAATACGTCCGAAAATGAACAAAGAACATCATGAACCTGATTTTGTTCAGAAAGTTGAAGTGAAGGTGAAGAAGAAAGATCTTTCCAAGTATCTTTGGAAGAAAGTGGAGGTAAAGAAAACCCCAAAGGAATGTCAGATGTCTTATCTTCTAAATGAACCACCGCACAAGAGGACCGATGAATAGTATCCAAGATATGAGATAACTCAGAAGGACGTGGAGTGTACAACTTCAGCATATTAATATGATATGTCTTGATCTTCCCTTTTATGTCAATAGAATAATCAACATCTGTAACCTTTTTAACAACTTTGTATGGCCTCTGCCATGAAATTAAAAGTTTGTTTTCTTTAAGTGGAAGTAGCAATACAATTTCGTCACCAGATGCAATAGATCTTTGCCGACGAGATTGGTTATGTAGTAATCTCGATTTCTGGGTAGCGTTTTGAATGTCTGTGATGCAATAGCACATGCCTCCACCAGACGTTGTCTTAAATCTACAACAAACTGGTAGCTACTGCGAGTTTCATCGTCACTAGAGGATCTAAGAAGTAAATCTGTCACAAGATATAATGGTCCCCGAGGATTCGCTCTATAAACATGTTCAAATAGAGAATTACCAGTACCACGTGGTCTGAGAAAATAATAGGCCATCTCTCTTTTTGTATTTTCATATCTGTAGCTCTCATAGTAAACCTAAAATGAAACTACCCATACAATCGCGATTCTCGTCACTAAGCTTCCTTGCTTGAATTTTTTCAAGTTAAATAGCTTAAGAATGTTCCAATCGAAGTTTTTCAACCTCTAGTTCTTTACCTCTGGCTTGTAGTTTCATTCTTTCTAATTCATTTTCGTGGGCAAGTCTCTCTCTTTCTAATTCTACTTCATGTTGTTTATATTTCTCTCTTTGTGCAAATCTCTCTTTTTCTAATTCCTGTTCTCTATCATTCTGTGCAATTCTCAGTTTTTCTATCTAATTTTCTTGCTTTCTTAATTCTTCTGCTCTTTTCTGTGCTTCACGTTGCTCAGTCCTTTCAACGTGAGCACAATATTTGTCATATTTGGGCTCAAATTAGGCCTCAAGTTCATCTCCTGATTTACCTTTCTTTACTCCTTCCTGAATAAAGTCTTCCAATGTAGACATTTTGTTTCCACAATATCAAATGACGATATCTTGTGACGGAATTGCCTCCCCTGCTTTGCAGTAGTGGTCCAACAGTGGCCAAAACTCAAGAGTATCTAAAGTGGGTCGTCAAAGGTGTCTACTTTCGCACAAGACTACTCTTGGCAAAGATGTAGATAGAAGGTTCATGACGCTTCTATCCCAAAGCAGGTTTCACAAGATATTCAGAAACGCGAAAACATTACTGCATTGACAGAGCACGTTAGTTCTATGATCTGCCGACAACATTCGTGAAGGATTAAGCAATTATTAATTTTAGCCCGTTAAGCCCCCACGCTGATTTACTCAGTGGAATACTTTTTATTCTGGTATAGCTTTGTTTAGAGTGTGTTTAGTAAATTGACTGAGACAAACATGTAGTACATTTAAAATGATTACATCGAAGTTAAGTTTGTATATTTTGTATATTAACAAATAACAGATTTAATAATCATTTAGTTTTAACAAGTGTTAAAAAAATTGAATAGCTTAAAAGAAAATGTTCATCATTGAATGATAGTAGGTTGTATGAAAAGTGTTCACTTTGGCAGCTTATAGGTTTCACTTAGCTGCCAATATTAGTTTATGCTGTCACGTTTCTCACATGCGCCTCATCATAGCTGGGGGAACTTTTTTATTGATTTATTTTGTTGTTGTTTTTGTGTGTTGTTTGTTTTACGGTAATTTGTGTCTTCTTGAGAGAGTGTATCCTGCGTGCATACAACCAGCACGCAATGGGAACAATTATCTTTCATACCCTTCGACATTTGCTGCTGAGGGAGCCTGAGCACTTATGGGTTTGTCCAGATTGCAATGACGTCGATTCTGATCAACAGTAAATATTACAACACAGAAAAGATGCAAGGCAATAGAAAATACAGGACAATTTTGGTTGCGCTCAAGAAATGAACAGAATACTTGTTTCTCCATCTTTGATTCTTGTTGAACAGAATACTTGTTTCTCCATCTTTGATTCTTGTTGAACAGAATACTTGTTTCTCCATCTTTGATTCTTGTTGAACAGAATACTTGTTTCTCCATCTTTGATTCTTGTTAAACAGAATACTTGTTTCTCCATCTTTGATTCTTGTTAAAACAACGCAAAAACAAAAATTACAGTAAAACAGACAAAACACAAACACAACGACAAAATAAATCAATAAAAATGTGACCACAGCTATGATGAGGCGCGTGTTAGAAACGTGACAGACGACTATGGTAAAAGTTTGCCTGAACTAGCTTAAGACGAAACCTCATCAAATAAGATAAATTGTTACAGAAACAACCCGTGCAAGCGTGAAATCACAATTTTTGCTGCAAACTTTCTATCGGCCCGGGGGTGAGGGCACAAGCTGTAGTAATTACGATGACTCGTAAATTCCCCTTATTCGGGGAAGAAGGGATAATCTTTTACACTCATGTTGAAAATAGTTTTGAGATTTATCTGAAATTTAATGAGAAGCAAACAGCAACCGGATGTAGCAGCTATTTTCCGACATGACTGTGTCCACTTCATGTAAATGGCTTCTAAATGTCGCTGTTGGTTATACTGAGAGAAATCCAGGTGATTTATCCCACAAGTTTTCTTTGATCACGCCGAGACAAGCGCTACCTGTTACGCAGGTAAGTTATCTGGAGGGCACTTATAATCCAGAAAAGACTCCCACCTGGATCTATTTGACCTAGTGAAAGTCTGGTGATTTCAGGGGTCATCGACTTTCATGGCCGCCTGCTACATTTTGTATAGCTAGGAATGCCTGTACTTATCTTCAGCTGAGTCCGTCAAGGGCATTTATGCCGGCTAAAAAAACATCGCGTTTTTATATTTAGCTGAGTTGTTTTATTTTTGGTTCTTATGCCACTGATAATTACCTGTGTAATTTCATGAATTCGGGGACTTGTACACTCTATCTGCTGCTCTTTTGGTATATCTGTACTTGTCGTCTTGTATCTTTGTTCTTGTCTTCTTGTATTTTTGTTTTTGTCTTCTTATATCTTTGTTCTTGTCTTCTTGAATCTCCGTTCTTGTCTTATTGTATCTCTGTTCTTGTCTTTTTGTATCTCCGTTTTTGTCTTTTTGTATCTTCGTTCTTGTCTTCTTGTCCCTTTGTTCTTGTCTTCTTGTTTCTTTGTTCTTGTCTTCTTGTATCTTTGTTCTTGTCTTCTTGTATCTTCGTTCTTGTCTTCTTGTATCTTTGTTCTTGTCTTCTTGTCCCTTTGTTCTTGTCTTCTTGTTTCTTTGTTCTTGTCTTCTTGTATCTTTGTTCTTGTCTTCCTGTATCTTTGTTCATGTCTTCTTGTATCTTTTTTCTTGTCTTCTTATATCTTTGTTCTTGTCTTCTTGTATCTTTGTTCTTGTCTTCTTGTGTCTTTGTTCTTGTCTTTTTGTATCTTTGTTCTTGTCTTCTTGTATCTTTGTTCTTGTCTTCTAGTATCTTTGTTCTCGTCTTCTTGTATCTCTGTTCTTGTCTTCTTGAATTTCTGTTCTTGTATTCTTGTATCTCTGCTATTGTCTTCTTGAATTTCTGTTCTTATCTTCTTGTATCTCTGTTCTTACTTTCTTGTATCTTTGTTCTTGTCTTCTTGAATCCCTGTTCTTGCCTTCTTGTATCTTTGTTCTTACTTTCTTGTATCTTTGTTCTTGGCTTCTTGTAGCTTTGTTCTTGTCTTCTTGTATCTTTGTTCTTGTCTTCTTGTATCTTTGTTCTTGTCTTCTTGTATCTTTGTTCTTGTCTTCTTCCATCTTTGTTCTTGTCTCCTTAAATCTCTGTTCTTGTCTTCTTATATCTCTGTTCTTGTCTTTCTGTATCATAGTTCTTGTCTTTTTGTAACTTTGTTCTTGTCTTCTTGTATTTTCGTTCTTGTATCTTTGTTCTTGTCTTCTTGTAGCTTTGTTCTTGTCTTCTTGTATCATTGTTCTTGTCTTCTTGTATCTTTGTTCTTGTCTTCTTGTATGTTTGTTCTTGTCTTCTTGTATGTTTGTTCCTGTCTTCTTGTATCTTTGTTCTTGTCTTCTTGTATCTTTGTTCTTGTCTTCTTGTGTCTTTGTTCTCGTCTTCTTGTATCCCTGTTCTTGTCTTGTTTAATTTATGTTCTTGTCTTCTTGTATCTCTGCTATTGTCTTCTTGAATTTATGTTCCTGTCTTCTTGTATCTCTGTTCTTACTTTCTTGTATCTTTGTTCTTGTCTTCTTGAATCTCTGTTCTTGTCTTCTTGTATCTCTGCTATTGTCTTCTTGAATTTCTGTTCTTTTCTTCTTGTATCTCTGTTCTTACCTTCCTGTATCTTTGTTCTTGTCTTCTTGAATTTTTAAATGATTTGCGAAATGCGCCTTTCGCCGATGTTTACCAACTTCCTGATCCTGATGACGCCATTGCATATTGGACACGGGCATTTTATAGTATTTAAAATAAGCATGCGCCTACTAAAGAAATTCGCGTAAAAAGACAAATAAAATCTCCATTTATCACACAAGAAGTACTTGCCGCTATGAGGCAGAGGGACCGAGCGCACAAAAATAAGGATATTATTACATATCGGGCAGCAAGGAACAAAGTACAATATTTAATTCGCAGAGAAAAGAAAAACTACTTTAGTAATTTAGTTCAAAGCAAAAGCAACAGTAGAAATATATGGAAGGCAATCAATACCCTAGTGAACAAAAGAAATTCGCCAGACTCACAAAATCCCAATACTTTTTTTTACTTGTACAGACTTCAGCAATCATTTTCAGGCAGACATCCACAATATAAAATCTACCATACCTTCTTCCCCTTGTGACTTCAGCGAATTATCTACGTTCTGCGAGAACAAGTGTACTAACACCATTCCATGCGACATTCCTTTTATAACAGTTAACGAAGTTTATAACTATCTTATTGATCTTAAAGATAATAACTCATCGGGACTTGATGGAATCAGTAATCGAATACTGCGTTATGCTGCACCAGCTATTACTGATACACTAACATACATATATAATCAATGTCTCGCAAGGAGTTACTTTCCATCTGCCTTTAAAATCGCTAAAGTATACCCTCTTGTTAAACCTGGTGCATCAGATAATAGCAACCTTGGTAACTATAGGCCCATTTCGCTTATATCATCGCTGTCCAAACCACTGGAAAAACACATACACAAAACAGCAATGGAACACCTAGCTAATAATGACCTGCTTGTTGATAGTCAGTCGGGGTTTAGACCAAAGCATTCATGCGACACAGCCTTAACAAAAATGATAGAGAACTGGCATCTAAACATCAATAACGATAATTTATGTGGAGCAATCTTTGTAGACTTTAAAAAGGCATTCGATATGATAGATCACACTATTTTAATCAGAAAATTAGAAACAATGAAAGTAAACCTTAAGCTGGTGAAGTTAATTAAATCATTTCTGACAGACAGACAACAAGTGGTGTCTTACAATAATTCTTTGTCCAACCCAACTGTTGTCGATATCGGTGTTCCTCAGGGCTCTATTCTCGGCCCTCTTCTCTTTGCCGTATACATCAATGATCTTCATCTGTACATCAAACATTCATCCTGTGACCTGTTTGCCGATGACTGTACTGTTTACACTAGTGACAAATGTTGCACTGCACTAGAACTATCTTTACAGACTGACACACATAATATTATTAAGTGGAGCAACGAGAATCGAATGCAAATAAATATTAGTAAAACGAAATGTATGTTAATATCAACCAGACAAAAACTACAAAACTCGCAGAAAACAACACTTCAGCTCTACATTAGAACATCACTAATTGAAAACGTAAATGAACATAAAACTCTAGGTCTAACTGTTGACCAGCACCTAAGTTGGAAGTCACATGTAAGTGCACTCACAAAGCTAACGGCACAAAAAGTTTACCAATTAGCCAAAATCAAACACTTCCTGGATGAGGGGGCAAGGAAAATGTTCTACACATCTCACATACAAACATACCTAGACTATTGTTCCACAATCTGGGATGGTTGTTCCATATCCAACACAAAAAGGCTTCATTCACTTCAAAAACGTGCAGTGCGCCTAGTTGCTGATAAACACCAAACACATTGTATAGATCTATATAACTATCTTAAAATATTACCCCTTAGAAAGCGCTTTCTATTTAACAAAGCTAAATTCGCTCACAAAATCTTGTCACAGAATGCTGCAACGTATCTGTGGCTACTTCTAAAATTCAATGAAAAACGTAGTAACCGCTTAAACCAGTTACAGGTACCCAAGCCCAGGCTAGATTTGTTCAAGAAGAGCTTGGCTTACTCAGCTGCTCATCTTTGGAACAATCTTCCACATGATCTAAAAAACATGCACAGTCCCTACTCATATAATCGTAGACTGTTCAAATACATTATGAGTGCCAATTATATGCCGCCCTAAGGGATTACATTTCGAATTATTATCTAATATACTGTATGGAGGGTCTGATGATCTAGTTTTTCATTTTAATATACCTTACTTCTTAATTGTAATCAAATACTGTAAATGTATGCTTTTATACTACTTATAATGTTGCATCGCCATTGAACTAATAATACCTTAAGTATGTTGGAGAATGTCTAGATAACTAGCAATAAAGATGAGTAAGAGGAAGGGCAAAATGCAAGAAGGGCCTATATGCACGATTCTCATCTATCAGTCAATACCCTTTACCTCCCTAAGGAGCATAGGTCATAAAGCTGGATCTCGTGTAGTGGAGGCGTCAACAATTCACTTCCTGTGGCAGTATCTGTTTGGGACTCAAAGCTGCTCACCTGTGGGAACATTTTCCGCATGCGCTGACAACACACTAAGTCCCAGGTCATTCAGCAGCAGATTTCCAATATGTCACGAGTTCTTATTATATGCCACCATAATCTGATTACGTTTCAAATTATGTCTAATTTACCGTATGAATGGTTTAGATTGTGTGTGTGTGTGTGTTTTTTTTTTTTTTTTGAAATTTAAATTTTTAAATTTTTTTATTTTAATTATTTTAATTTTTTTATTTTTATTTATTTATTCATTTTATTTATCTATTTATTTTATTTTATTTATTTTATTTTTTTTTTTTACATACTTAAATTTGATTATGACTGGATGTTACAAATGTATGTTATTATTTTACCTTGATAATGTTGTATGCTTAAATAGTACTCAAAATACATGTGCTATTGAATGGATAAGGTATGCAAGATGACAGAGACAAGAAGGGCAGAATGTAAGACGGGCCTGCGTGCCCAATTCTTAACCCTTTGAAAATAAAGTTCGTACGTTCGTTCGTTCTATCTGTCTGTCTGTCTGTCTCTCTGTCTTCTTTATTTTAAAAACATACTTTAATTATGATTATTATTGCAAATGTTTGATGTTATATTACTTTTATAATGATAAATGCCTTAATAATGCTTAAAGTAAATGTGAGGATGAAAGGATATTAGTATACATGATGAGAGAGAGAGGAAGGGCAGAATGTCAGACGGGCCTGCGTGCCCAATTCTTAACCCTTTGAAAATAAAGTTTGTTCGTTCGTTCGTTCGTTCGAATCCATGTTCTTACTTTCTTGTATCTTTGTTCTTACTTTCTTGTATCTTTGTTCTTGTCTTCTTGTATCTTTGTTCTTGTCTTCTTGTATCTTTGTTCTTGTCTTCTTGTATATTCTTCTTGCATCTTTGTTCTTGTCTCCTTGAATCTCTGTTCTTGTCTTCTTGTATCTCTGTTCTTGTCTTTTTGTATCTTCGTTCTTGTCTTTTTGTAACTTTGTTCTTGTCTTCTTGTATCTTCGTTCTTGTATCTTTGTTCTTGTCTTCTTGTAGCTTTGTTCTTGTCTTCTTGTATCGTTGTTCTTGTCTTCTTGTATTTTTGTTCTTGTCTTCTTGAATCTTTGTTCCTATCTTCTTGTATCTTTGTTCATGTCTTCCTGTATCTTTGTTCTTGACATCTTGTATCTTTGTTCTCGTCTTCTTGTATCCCTGTTCTTGTCTTCTTTAATTTATGTTCTTGTCTTCTTGTATCTCTGCTATTGTCTTCTTGAATTTATGTTCCTGTCTTCTTGTATCTCTGTTCTTACTTTCTTGTATCTTTGTTCTCGTCTTCTTGAATCTCTGTTCTTGTCTTCTTGTATCTTTGTTTTTAATTTCTTGTATCTTTGTTCTTGTCTTCTTGAATCTCTGTTCTTGTCTTCTTGTATCTCTATTCTTACTTTCTTGTATCTTTGTTCTTGTCTTCTTGAATCGCTGTTCTTGTCTTTTTATATCTTTGTTCTCGTCTTCTTGTATCTTTGTTCTTGTACCTCTGTTTTTGTCCTTTTGTATCTTTGTTCTCGTCTTCTAGTATCTTTGTTCTTGTCTTCTTGTATCTCTGTTCTTTGTCTTCTTGTATCTCTGCTATTGTCTTCTTGAATTTCTGTTCTTGTCTTCTTGTATCTTTGTTCTTACTTTCTTGTATCTTTGTTCTTGTCTTCTTGTAGCTTTGTTCTTGTCTTCGTGTATCTTTGTTCTTGTCTTCGTGTATCTTTGTTCTTGTCTTCTTGTATATTTGTTCCTGTGTTCTTGTATCTTTGTTCTTGTCTTCTTGCATATTTGTTCTTGTCTCCTTAAAACTATGTTCTTTTCTTCTTGTATCTTTGTTCTTGTCTTCTTGTATCCATGTTCTTGTCTTCTTTAATTTATGTTCTTGTCTTCTTGTATCTCTGCTATTGTCTTCTTGAATTTATGTTCCTGTCTTCTTGTGTCTCTGTCCTTACTTTCTTGTATCTTTGTTCTCGTCTTCTTGAATATCTGTTCTTGTCTTCTTGTATCTTTTTTTTACTTTCTTGTATCTTTGTTCTTGTCTTCTTGAATCTATGTTCTTGTCTTCTTGTATCTCTATTCTTACTTTGTTGTATCTTTGTTCTTGTCTTCTTGAATCTCTGTTCTTGTCTTCTTGTATCTTTGTTCTTACTTTCTTGTATCTTTGTTCTTGTCTTCTTGAACCTCTGTTCTTGTCTTTTTATATCTTTGTTCTCGTCTTTTTGTATCTTTGTTCTTGTATCTCTGTTTTTGTCCTTTTGTATCTTTGTTCTCGTCTTCTAGTATCTTTGTTCTTGTCTTCTTGTATCTCTGTTCTTGTCTTTTTGCATCTTTGTTCTCGTCTCCTTGTATCTCTGTTCTTGTCTTTTTGTATCTTTGTTCTTGTCTTTTTGTATCCCTCTTCTTGTCTTCTTGAATTTCTGTTCTTATCTTCTTGTATCTCTGCTATTGTAATCTTGAATTTCAGTTCTTGTCTTCTTGTATCACTTTATTTACTTTCTTGTATCTTTGCTCTTGTCTTCTTGTGAACATCACCTAGTAGTAGCAGTAATGAAGGTGAAGCTTAGAACTACTGGACCTAAGGTAAGAAAACCAAAAAGATACAACATCAACAAGCTGAAGGACCCCCTTACCAAGACAGATTTTGTGGCAGACATGAAGAAACGTTATCAAATTGCCAAAAGTCAAAAGGGCACAGAAGCCGATGACGTCGACCAGAAATTCAGTGTCCTTTCGACGATATTTAGGGAAAGTAGTTGTGACATTACGACTCGTTTGTTTTTTCGTAATTTCCTCTCATCGCCCCTTTATTATCTGTTATTTCGGCATATTTAACGCACATAATTTCGTGTCTATCCTCTACTCAGAATTGTTACCTTTTTTCCTACTGTCGTTGTTCACGTTTCATGCTTTGTTACGTGACAGGGCCTGATAATCGCCCATCCCTGAGAGATTAATTGAATCACTAAACGTAATAATACCACATTGACTCCAGGTAAATGCGAGTATAAAGTGTTTGTTCACGATTGCGTGATCACTTCCGATCCGACAGTAGAATGAACTTGCAATACGCGTTTAATTATATAAACAACGATTTGTCTAGACAGGCAGTCAGATTGCGGCAAGTCATGTGATATAAGAGATCGGCAGATTCTGATAAACTGAGTAATCAGACTTCCGAATTACTTGGGATAGGTGATTATAGATAATCGCAATCTTGGAAGACATTTTGAAGATTGAGCGGGAAGTGTGATATAAGTAAACTTTGACAATACTTTACGGAAATCACAATACCTTATATGGAATAGTGGTTGTTTAAATTCTCAAACGTATGAGTCACACAGGAAATTCTATAAGCACTACTCTATCATAACATGTACTTTGAATGAAATTGATTGGCAATTCGAGTTGTCATATACAATCGCTCTGACTGGGCGTTGCAGATAACAAGAGTGCGTGGTTGAAGTATGAAATATAATGTAGACAATTTTAGACAAACGTCACTGCATTCCCGAAATCGTCAGGTAGACTGCTCGGACTGAAGCCAGGAAACAATAGACGTTACGATTCTGACTTTATATTGTACCAGACTTAGAGGAACTCTTCTGAACACTATAAAAAGTAAAACCTAAGTTATTTATACAGAAACCGGACTTATACAGGACTTGACCACATCACCCCTAGTGTACCAATGGTCAAGAAAATATGGGCCAAACACCATATTCCCAATATACTTCAATGGGCGTGTAACGGGATCCTTTACATTACTCACAAAGTCGCAGAGGGATTGTTAGTGGAACTAAATACCCCGACATGTGTTCTAGGTGTCTATATCAAGTTGCCAAGACTATTTACCTGGGCAAGAAGTCTAAGATTTCTCAATTATTGCGGTGAGTTGTAACATATTTCTTATAC
This sequence comes from Oreohelix idahoensis, assembly GCA_024509875.1. Taxonomy (NCBI): domain Eukaryota; kingdom Metazoa; phylum Mollusca; class Gastropoda; order Stylommatophora; family Oreohelicidae; genus Oreohelix; species Oreohelix idahoensis. Next base: position 55,078 of record JAMPIV010011446.1, on the reverse strand, counting down.
TTTGAATTTGCCATGTTTATACTTGCTAGTGGTGTTAAATATTGATACTAGGCTGGCAACCTCAGCCTGTGAAAAGGATACATCCATAAACCACAACAGCAAGCGCCGGTGATTACTTCTTGCTAGTTCTAACGGAAAAATCAAAACCAGAGGTAACGTAAGACTCCAAATGGAGCAGGAAGTGATTGATGATTACATCAACCTGTGCATAGTTGTTTATTATTATTTTGGGAATGTATGTAAACTTAATATGTTCCTTCAGGCACAAGCCATTGCCGCTGTCCAGTCACAAACTTGTCATTAAATTAACTGACATGCTGGTGATTTTTCATCACATTCCCTGAGTGATACGATGATATACGCGCACGGACAGTGAAAAAAATCTGAGAAAACAAACGGCTGACGGACAGTGAGAAAGACGCTTGATAAACATCAGGAAAGCAAAGACTTAGCAGCGGAATTTGTTCTTTCATTCCCTCTAAATTCTGTGGTACCAGTACGAGACGACCAGATTATTTGTGGTACGACCTGGAGAGACTATTTGCTGTGTTACCATATTGTGGTTCGATATATATATATATGTATGTATGTATGTATGTATGTATGTATGTATGTATGTATGTATGTATGTATGTATGTATGTATGTATGTATGTATGCATGCATGCATGCATGCATGCATGCATGCATGCATGTATGTATGTATGTATGTATGTATGTATGTATGTATGTATGTATATACTGCTCAAAAAAAGTTAAAGGCCACTTTCAATTTTTAGGTCATTTCAACTAAGCTGTTCTTTTTAAAACCTGAACACTCAGTCAAAAAAGTTTTGCTGCATTTTGTTGCATGCTTAAACAATGTTTGTTAATCTGACAATAAATCAAATCTGTGTTACGTGTGTGTACCTCCAAGGTCAATCAAATGTACGTGGTGGAAAGGGAAATAATGCATGTTTGAAAATGCTTCCTATGGCAAAGCCTGTTGATAACATTACTGAAATTTGCTTGTCACGTGCAAGTCGTGACTATAGTGAACACATGTCACCCACTTTTCGGAAGGAACGGGCAATGGGTATGTTTGTAACATTTACCATTTTAGCCATGGCTCGGCGTGTCTTGCCGTCTTGTGGTAGACCTTGGACGTCCTGACCTGCGTTGTTCTGCGACACTGTCGGTTGCCTTATAACGATCACGCAGAGTTTGTATGACAGAGTGGGCAACTCCTAATTTCCTAGCAACTTCTCGCTGCCGTACATCATCCTGCAGCCATGCTATCGCTTTCCATCTGTCAACATTGGCCAAGCGTCTTCGCTGAGCCATGGCTAAAATGGTAAATGTTACAAACATACCCATTGCCCGTTCCTTCCGAAAAGTGGGTGAAATGTGTTCACTATAGTCACGACTTGCACGTGAAAATCAAATTTCAGCAATGTTATCAACAGGCTTTGCCATAGGAAGCATTTTCAAACATGCATTATTTCCCTTTCCACCACGTACATTTGATTGACCTTGGAGGTACACACACGTAACACAGATTTGATTTATTGTCAGATTAACAAACATTGTTTAAGCATGCAACAAAATGCAGCAAAACTTTTTTGACTGAGTGTTCAGGTTTTAAAAAAAACAGCATAGTTAAAATGACCTAAAAATTGAAAGTGGCCTTTAACTTTTTTTGAGCAGTATATAAATATATCGAGCTAACAAGAGGAATTTCGCTGAATTAAATCAGCTGGGGGGTTGAACGTGCTTAATCATACAATATACATCTTCACAAAAGTCAGCGGGTCAGATAAAAAGTTAACGTGCTCATACTCATGGAGCATTGTTCTTGACTTCTGAAATTTCTTATGAAAACTCCCTCGAGGTAGAAGCATCATTATCCCTGTCTCTACAGCTCTGCCTTTAAAGACCCATATTAGATACTCTAGGTTTTGGCCACTGTTGGACCACTATTACAGAGGAAGGGGAATCTACCCGGGACAACCATGATGTGCTTTGTCAGTCAGGAGCTAAGGATCCAAGAAGAAGCAGAATCATAGGATCGTGTGACATCAGATTTTGACCTTCTATCTGCCGAGCCATTTCCTGGTTTTTATTTTCTTTTTAGCTCAATAATTCATAATTCTGCTAAAGTGATTACGGCTGCCACAAAGGAGACACATTCAAGTGTTTCAAGATTAAAAGCAGAATGTAAATGGACTAATTAATGCTCAGGGTGCTCAGGGTAACTATTGCAGTTTGCCCCCAGGGGCATGTCTGGCCCATGGTGTTTTGTGTACATGTTAGATTCTTAATGAGGAATTGGATTATGCTACAATTTGTTGTATGTAATGAGGTTGCTAGGATCACATCAACTCAGTGTGACGTTTTTGGGTTGTTACGACAACCTGCTGGGAGCTGTGGTTTTATAATTTCTTTGTCTTCACAGATCGTTAACGACCCATGTAAACCCACTCAAACCCAAGAGAACAAAATGGTTCCTCATCTCAACCGTCAAGCAGTTCTATTTTATGGGTCTAAAACATATAGAACAATAAAAAAGTCAACCATAGAGTTACAGACTTTCATAAGTAGGGGCTTACACGGAGTGGGCGCATTGAGATGGTACAAAAAGATTGACGTAGCTAGATAAATATGAATGAAACTCGAGGCCAGGAAAAGGTACCGGCGTTGGCCTGAATAAACATTAAGGACACTTACTAGTAGCATTACAAGGCAGTCCTTTTTCTGGTAACCCCAGTGTAAGAGATATAAAGGGAGAACTAAATACACATGCAGAAGGCATGACAACTGTAGGCAGACATGAACAGAAAACACCGAACAATATTGAACGAAAGGCACGAACACGAATACGTGGTGCAAATATACTATCCGCCATTAAAAACGCATCGAAATCGTGACATTGTTTTCACTGTTGAAATGTTTATGCAAGTGAGCGATTTTCAAACACCGAAAGTGTGCAAGTGATGAAGTTCATGTATTCCCACTTTACTGTCGATGTGATGTTTACTTCAAATCGTGCGTGCTTCACGTGCATAAATAACACATAAGGAAGGGAAACCCGAGGCCTGTAAACAGTAAATTAATATTAGACAAACATAAAGGTATGTTTTCAGGCACTCGTAAGAAATAAAGAAGTAGAACACTTGGACAACAGAAAAACAACAGACGTGAGTGGCTTACCCAGGGTTCGAACCCCGTACCTTCCGTACGACAACTCCGCCTAGCTATCAAGCGAATCACACTGACCCCACGGCCAGCTAGGCATCCCCAAAAAAAGATGCTTTACTGGCTATTTATCAGTAAGAAACACAAGATAACACCGGAAGTATACAGTGGGCAACTCAGCCCCTTAATGACGCAATCACTTCTGTTGTTCTCCTATTAACAGTATGTGTCAGTCCAAACAAGACAAAGACCTTGATACTGGGTACAGGGTAGGTTTCTGGTATTGTATGAACATAAATAACACATAAGGAAGGGAAACCCGAGGCCTGTAAACAGTAAATTAATATTAGACAAACATAAAGGTATGTTTTCAGGCACTCGTAAGAAATAAAGAAGTAGAACACTTGGACAACAGAAAAACAACAGACGTGAGTGGCTTACCCAGGGTTCGAACCCCGTTGTCCAAGTGTTCTACTTCTTTATTTCTTACGAGTGCCTGAAAACATACCTTTATGTTTGTCTAATATTAATGTGCTTCACGTGCAAAACAAGGTTTTTGATAAATTCTGGCTTTATTAAAAGTCGAATCACGTTGAAATTTGGCACACGCATTAGTCAAGTTTCAGCGAGTAAAAAGCCATTATCTGTTTTCATCGAAAGAAAGTCTGTTAATGTTTTTGTCATGCCTCGACTGTCGTCACAAGAGCGATGGCAAGCTGTTGGTATGCTCAGCAGTGGAATGGCGACCAGAGAAGTTGCCAGACATGTCAGTTGTGACCAGTCCACTATAGTGAGGCTGAACCAGCGATTTCGGGCGACAGGTACCACCAATGACCGTCCCAGGCTTGGTCAACCTCGCTTAACAACACTAGCTCAAGATCGCCAAATTCTATTGTTACATCTGCGCAATCGCTTCCAAACAGCTACTCAGACAGCAGCTCATACACCTGGCACACAGTATTAATGATGGCTGTGACTGAATGACAGTGAGTGCGACTTTTGTTTTTACACCTAGGGTTGAAAACTGCTTAGGGGCCGGTTCTGAATTGTCTCATGTTTAATAATACAGCAAATTTGGGTTAGTAAATGGATCAGGAATGTAAAATCAGTGGTTTCATGTATTTTAAATTTAGCGCAACGAGTTGCGGTTCATAAACTAATGCGATGCGTTTTTAATGGCGGCTAGTATATGTCGAAGCAGTGCGCTCCGTAATGAGAGCTGAAGAATGATAATATCATATTTAGCACGGGGCTAATACTTTTTCAGAGATCACAGTTTCTATAACAGGTAGACGGTAACTAGATTAACGATGGTGCGGGTTTATTACACGGGGTAGTAATTAGTTTACTGTTGTTAAAATGACATTACACAGGTTGTAATTAGTTTACTGGTATATGAATTACATTACACAGGTTGTAATTAGTTTACTGGTGTAAGAATTAAATTACACAGATTGTAATTAGTTTAATGGTGTTACAATTACGCTGCACAGTGTTCAGTTAGTTCACATTTGCTACACTTAGATTAAAGAGTCTCAGGTGATCAGTTCCTATTTTATGCATACACCAAAAATTGACAAATAATTAACGAATATTACATTGACTGAAACACTTTTATGGATGTTCAAGCGATATTCTACATATTGTTTATGAATGTTATCGCAAGGTGGTTGTAGAGGTTGCCTGAGGTCGGACAAGATTAAGTGAGATACTGATTGTACATAGAGATAGAGTCACGAATGTAAATAGAGAGTGAAGTATGACCTTCAGGAGAGGAGAGATGTCTATGTATCAAATCTCTCCTTTCCTGCCACCTTCGCAACAATTTTCAACTGTCCTACATACACTCTTCCTCTCCGAAATATACTACTATTTTCAGTAAGGACAGAACAGGTTAACATCTAAGTGACAGGTGAAATAGAAAGTAAATTCTGACCGTTAAGTACACAATCTCTCTCTCTCTCTCTCTCTCTCTCTATCACACACACAAACATACACGCACGCACGCACACGCACGCGCACGCACACACACACACACACACACCCACACACACATATATACCACTGGACAAAAGTTAAGGGCCGCCATTCAGTTTAGACAAGGTTTATATAATTCCTCATCAGCAGGGTCGATTTTCCAAATGTCCGGTAGCTTGAAATCTCTCAAGAAGTCTCTGAATGGTAGAGTGGGACACTGCTAAACGTCTTGCAACATGACGAACAGATTGACCATCCTGAATCCATGCCATGGCTCGACCACGGTCTACAGTGCTGAGAATTCTCCTTGGTGGCATGGCTAATGCAGTGATCATTTCGACCACTTGTCATACTGATTTATTGCATACCAACGGTGAACACTCTTTACCGATGATCATTTTCCACGTGCATTCAAATTCAACTCACTTTTTCACCTTTTGAACTAGTGGGGTGTGTTGCAAAAACTACGGGTTTTTGCAGCAACAATGGCAATTTTCACGTGCGGGTTAAAGTGACCCAGTTTTTGGACATTTAAAAAAATTAACGTAGTGCACACAGAAATGTATACACATTTCTCTGAGCTCAGTTTTAATGACATTTTCACTTGTCTTTACAGTTTGCCAATCAATTATATAAACCTTGTCTAAACTGAATGGCTGCTCTTAACTTTTGTCCACTAGTATACAAGTGTGTGTATATATATATATATATATATATATATATATATATATATATATATATATATATATATATATATATATATATATATATATATATATATATATATATATATTGTTCAAAAAAGAAACGCATAGCTACTGAAGGCACACGCATAGCCATAATTTTGACATTTAATAACGTTTTGTTCAAATTGCACACAAGAATACCTTAGGGTTCAACCAATCAATTGACAGTTGTTTTGCATCTAGGTCACGAGAGTTTTTGGCGTACGGGCTGTCCCGTTAGTATGGTGTGTGGCCTCCTCTTGCATCGATCAGCGACTGGCATCTCCTGGGCATGGATGCGATCAGACGTCTGATGTGGGCCTGTGGGATGGCTGCCCACTCTTCCTGGAGTGCCTGGAACAGATCACGACGATTGGCTGGAGCAACGTCTCGGCGACAAACACGTCTATGCAGCTCATCCCACAGGTGCTCAATCGGACTCATGTCTGGAGACAGGGATGGCCAGGGAAGGGTGAGAATGTTGTTGGCAGTCAGGAACTGCGTGGTCAACCGTGCACAATGGGGTCTGGCGTTGTCCTGTTGAAACACAGACCTTTGGGCAGCCAAAAGTGGAAGGACATGGGGTCGAAGAATTTCATTGACGTATCGTTGCGCATTCAAGCCTCCTTCAATGTGCACCAATTGACTCCTTCCGTTGTAACTGATCATTCCCCACACCATCGCACCTCCACCACCGTGCGGCGGAGCTTCATCAACGCAATTTTGGGCAAAACGTTCATTTCGCCTACGGTAGACACTACGCCGTCTATCATGACGCTGCAACAAAAAGAAAGATTCGTCACTAAACCAGACACGTCTCCATTGATTGTCAGCTGCCCAGGGACGATGCTGATTGGCCCAAACAAGTCGATTTTGGCGATGGCGGCGCGTAAGGACAGGTCCTCGGTGAGGTCGTTGTGCCCAAAGTCCAGCGTCATGCAGTCTATTCCAGACAGTTTGATCATTCACATAACGTCCTGCAGGCAATGACTGGGCAGTTGAGGAAGCTGTTGTAGACCTGTCTCTGAGGTGACGAAGTCGAAAAAAGCGATCCTCCGCTGCAGTTGTCACTCTGGGTCGTCCACTGCGATGCCGGTCTTCAACTGTGGAACCGGTGCCAAAGTCGACTGATGGTACTCTGATGCACGTGTAGATGCCTGGAAACCTGACTTTGACTTTCGCCTGCATGCAGTCGGCCAATAGCAATGTTCCTTAAATTTATCGATAGAGACGCCATAAATGTCTGCTTGAAAATGAACTGAATCTTTTTGTGTAGCGTTATCCTTTTATAGGGTTTCAGTTGCATAGTCAGTGAATAGTGTTCACCCCAAATTTTGTTACTTTCACGTGCGCGCAACATGAGCTGTGGTCAAAAATTGCGTCGTAAACACTATTGACCACTGCGTTGTAACGATTACAAAAACGAACGCAATTCAGGTCAACACGTGCATTTGACACTGTAAAGAACATTTGAGGCTGGTTTTTATATACCCTTGCACCAAATTTTACTTACAAACTCATAAAAACGCGCCCTCGGATAGCTATGCGTTTCTTTTTTTGAACAATATATATATATATATATATATATATATATATATATATATATATATATATATATATATATATATATATATATATATATATATATATATATATATATATATATATATATATATATATATATATATATATCGTATCTTGTGTTGTCATTGGTCGGGCTTACTAATGTGGCCGACGTATTTCTGAATGACGCGAATTTCTTGTGGGCCATTTCTTTGGCATATGTTGATGATCTGTTTAATAATGAAGGAACCCGGTAACACTGGAGGATGGATCAATACAGCAATAACCAACTGGTAATGGATACAAGCTGTACTCGTGGTGACGACTGTGGTGGGTTTTGATGTTAAGAAGGTTGGTGTGTGGTAAAGTTGTACTTGAGTGAGGTCAATCTGTGAAGGTCCCTGATATAGACAATTGATAGCTGTGTTTCAGAGAACCTTGCTGATACCACCTACGATCTCACTCTAAGTTATATTTTGACCTAGTATGATTGAGAGCTACGTTTAGTGTCTAGGGTAATGTAAGAGTGATGTTATAGGAAGTCAATACAAACACATACATATACAGATACTAAATCCTATTATGAATTTAACTAACACCAGTGGGTAAATTTATAGTTTGGAATTTTCTTTTTTTCTCAAATTTATTTGTCCTGAACCGAAATTTGTTTTGGCCAGGACCACAACTCAAGTGAATCAATAGATATATATTTACAAATATAAATATATTTACATAAATAGAACCATATGTCCAAGGCACATTGTTACAATTAAAATCTTTCAAATATTTTTACTTAATATATGATGACTACTGGTATTTGGAGACAGGTTGGGGATTTATAATCATTCCACGGTTCTTCTGTTACACCTATACTTGTTTATTTAATCCTTGGGTGGAAATATTTGGTATACAGGAGATTCGCTTAATGTTTATGATAAGTTGTCCCAGGCCAGATATTATGACTTATCTGGACCCAGGGATCACAGCAGTTGTCGTAGATTCGGCCACAAGCCACAGTCTTCTCTGGTCTTTCAAATGCTTGAGTACAGACTTAGTAAGAGGGACTCCTCACAATAGTGTAGGCTTTCTCACTCAGACAATTCATTGACACCAGATAAGTGTCAGCAGAACCCCTGTAAATGAAAGTTATGTTCCTGTCTTAACTTCACATTAATTCCACCCAATTTACAAATAATAATACAATTTAACAAAAGAACCTGGTCAGCCCTTTCTGACCAACCTTACTTCTCCACTCTAGATTGATGGAACAATTTATACCAGTTTTCTTTTCTTTTCCCTAATAGTTGTTACGCCTCTGCCATTTGCACTGATCTTTTTCCATAAAATATGATTTATGAGGACCCCTGCATGTCTTTTGGTATCTACCTCTCTCTGGTAGCTCATTATATAATAGATACCCTATAGGCCCTGTCTGAGTGCTGGGGACTTATGTACTTACTAATCATGATGGATTTTCATCTAACTTTTCTCACATCCCAATTTACTTTAAATAAAAGATAATTAATATTCTCATTACCACAATATTCAATGAAAAGCACACAATTAATACGTTGACTGGCAATGGAAATACACTTTTGTTCCTTCTGCCTTTGTCCAGACTGCTGAGATAATATGGTCTACAGTAATGCTGCTCTCAAAGCACCTGCTTCAACTAAGGTTTTGAAAAAATGGCATCTAAGCCTTTCAAGTTTAAATGCAGCTTTGGTAAGCTGACCAATGACTACGCATATCTAAATTGTAAACAAGTCTTGCAAAATAAAATTCAAACTTTCCCTTCGTTACTCGGTTAATATATTTTTATTTTGAGGTCGGCCAATAATATTTCGCCTTCCTTCAAAATCCATCCAATCCAATCTCTCGTACCTTCTTAGTCTTTATTTTCCCAAAGTTTTTTCCCAAAAATATGCCAAAAAAAATCAACCAGGCATGACTTTTCCTGACAGTCTGTCCGATCCTCTATAGTATTATTACCAATATTTGGTTATTTAATGGACTATTTGTGTAACTAACAACTTATTCTTGCTCAGGAAGTCCTAAGGTACACGAAGATATACTTTTTATGGGGCTAGGTGGCTTGGTTCCGAATTCCTTTTTTTCTATAATATTCAACCTATTCATGTCTTTTTGCACTAATTTCAAGCTAATTACGAGAGTCTCTCGTAGTACGTGAGAATTACGTCATAAATGCTGTCTGCATGACCCAATTGTCTACATGTTCTAACTTTTACATCGTATTTTGAAAATCGCCCTAGGCAAGGCTAGCAAGTTGGTTTTATTTTTGGAAACAATGCGAGACGCGATTAGCATTGGGCCATCTATCCATTCCCCACCCTCTCTCTACTATGTCTTTTAGGCAAATACCTAGTTGAACTTGGGAAGTGTTACGTTTATCTCAAGGACGAATTTGAAAAAATTGGTACCCTTTTGTTCGGCTAATGCGTTATCAACTAATACGCTGAAGGCGTGGGTGAAGACAACAATTCCCGACCAAAATTTTTAGTTCTATCCTATCTTTGACTTTATGCACTATACTGTTATATTCTAATTTAGATATTGTATTTAGAATTTCACCACACATCTCCCCACTTAGAACAGACTATCATATGTCAGTTCATAATTCGAAATACACATAGATAAATTTACTACCTATGCCTGGTGACTACTCTGATGTTCGTCGTACGGGTGTCTACTTAAAAAATCTGCACCGACGTTGGTTGAACCAGGAATATATTCTATGATAAAATGGTATGGCTGTAGGAGCAACGACCAAAGTAATAATCTAGCATTTTCATGCCTTGCTTGTGACAGAAACACGAGTGGTTTATGATCTGTTTGGATCTTAAATGATTTACCATAGAGATAAATCTGGAACTTTTTTATAGCCCATATCACAGCCAAACATTCTTTTTCACTTGTTGAATATTTTTGTTCTGCTGTGTTCAACTTACGGCTAGCATAAGCAACTGGGGTTAATTCCCCATCCAGTGAATTTGACCTTTGTAATAGAGCTGCACCCAAACCTATATTACGAGCATCCGTTCTCACAATGAATTCTTGTCTCAAGTCAGGTAATTTCAAAATAGGCTTGCTTGTGAGCTTTTCCTTCAACTCTTGGTAGGCTAATTCACACTGCGCTGACCAAGTAATTCTATCAGGATTTCCTTTGCGCGTTAAATCAGTCAACGGAGCACATATGGAGTTAAAGTTTTTAATATACTTTTGGTAGAAACCACATAATGAGACAAAAGATCGCACATCTTTCTTTGTCTGTGGCCTTGGTGCTCTTTTCAATTTCTCCAGGTTTTTGGGGTCAGGGGTCATGTTTCCCTGATGTACTGTGTGTCCCGTGAATTCTAGCTCTTTACATCCAACACAGCATTTTGTCGGTCTAGCGGTCAAATTTGTTTCTCTAAGTCTATCAAACAACATTTTCAGAGAGTTAATGTGTTCCTCAAATGTTTCAGTAGCTATGAGAATATCATCCATGAAGTTGGTGATGCATGGATTATTCAGGGGATCCAATAATTTTCTCATCATCCTAGAAAACACACTCGGAGCATTTTTTAACCCAAATGGCAACATATTAAATTCATAATGTCCGTCCGAGGTGCTGAAGGCTAAATAAGGTCTAACCTCCGGCTTTACTGGAATCTGATAATAGCCTTTGCTCAGATCCACCTTAGAGAAATATTTTGCTTTATTCAGCCTGGCAAACAGCTGATTTGTATCAGGTAATGGATCCACCTGACCTTCTGTGACAGCATTCAGTTTCCTGTAATCTATACACAGTCTATGTTTTCCAGAGGGTTTTCTCAACAGAACCACACTGGAGCTGTAAGGAGATTCACTGTGGGAGATAATCCCTTCTCTCAACAGATAATCTATCTCCTCCTTCAAAGCTTTTTCCTTAGCGAACGGAATCGAATAGGCTCTCATAAAGAATGGTGTTGGGTCTATGAGTTTCATATCATATTCTAATAAATTTGTATGCCCCGGTCTGTCCGTTAACACATCTGTATGATCATCTAGAACCTGTTGAACTCTCTCCCTCTGATTTTTCGTGCAGTGTGTACTGACATTTACCTGCACAGCGGTCTCACAGGGATGTAAGGGATATTCATGAGAGGTGAGAGGTTCCTTTTTCATTTCCATTGCAACAGACAAGGTCAGTAGGTGTGTCTCCTCCTGGTTTTCTCTGTCCAGATATTTTTTCAGGAGATTCACATGATAGATTTTCTCTTTCCCCTTCTTATCTATCTTATAATTTGTTCTAGACACCTTCTCTAGAACTGTATATGGACCTTGCCATCCAATTTGCAATTTATTATGGCTGCCGGGCAGTAGAAGAAGCACCTTCTCTCCCACAGCTAATTCTCTATCCTTCGCTTTCTTATTATAATAGGCAGCATGCTTTTTCCTGGCTTGTCTCAAATTTTCATTGGCAAGTTTCCAGCCAGTTTTAAGACGAGTGGTCAGCTCGTTCACATATTGATATGATGAAGTAATATTTTCTTCTGCCTTTTCATCGGTCCATGTCCTTAACAAGGCTTCCAATGAACCTTTTATTGGCTTCCCAAACAACAGAGTTGCCGGTGCCATACCGGTTGAACTATGGGGTACCTCTCGATAAGCAAACAGGGCGGCGGGAAGGTACTGGTCCCATGTATCTGGTTTTTCATGTGCCAACTTTCTCATGATCGAAATGAGCGTCCCGTTAAATCTTTCCACTTGACCGTTTCCCTGGGGATGATACGGGCTACAATGGAAATGTTTGGCTTGAAAGATCCTGAATACTTCTTCTGTTAGTTTCCCCTTGAACTGTGAGCCATTATCAGTCAAGATTTGGTTGGGAAAGCCTAACCTAGTGAAGATTGTGAGTAATGCCTCTGCCACATGTTTCGAATCGATTGACGACAGGGCTACCGCCTCTCCCCACATAGAACAAGTGTCCACCAAAGTCAGAATGTAACTGTTCCTCCTCTTGGTCCGAGTGAGAGGTCCCACAATGTCCACGGCAACTCTTTCAAAAGGTGTTCCCACTATGGGCATTTCCCCTAGAGTTGCTGGAGCAGTCCAATGCTTTGGAGCTACCCGTTGGCATCCTGGACAGGATTTCACATATCTCTTTATATCTTCAGTTATCCCTGACCGGAGATAATGACAAGCTATACGCTGTCCTGTTGTGCTGATCCCCATATGACCACTGAAGGGAATCGCATGCCCTAGTTCCAACACTTTAGTCCTATATGAAATGGGAAGGACCAGCTGTCCGTGATCATTGGATCCAGTTCCAGCCTTCCTATAAATCAATTTGTTTTTCATATAGAAATCTCCCTTGCCTGGAGGTGTATGACATTTGGGCAATTTCTTAAAACACGGCTTGAGTGATCTGTCCTCCGCCTGTGCCTTCCTCATCTCATCTGGATGGGTATTTATCGGATTATCCTCCTCCTTTTTAGACTGTGATCTGGTCTGTACTGTTGCCATGATCACAGGTCTCTTGGGATTCCCCAAGAAGACATATCTACAATCCAATATCAGAGGGTAGATTGGTTCATTTATCACTGCTGCTTTGATGATTCCTTCCACATATCGCGTTTTCACATTTATCCTGGCGATGGGAAGTGTCATGGTCGCTACGTCCTTGGTTGCAGCTTGAATCTCCACTGTTTCTGTGGTGTATTGATCTGCCTGCACCAGGTGAGAACTCACAACTGAATCAAAATCTAATCCAGTATCATACAAGCACCTTATGGTGACTCCATTGCATGTTACATCTTCACACACTGGGGGGTGGTAAGGTTCCTGCTGTTCAGTAGAGTTGACCTTTACTCCCTTTCTCCCCGTTTTCATTGCAGCGAAATTAGGAGGTTTCCTTTTACAACTGTCGGTGTTATGGTTGTCCATCCTACAATATCTACAATATAATCTACCTTTATGAAAAGGTTTTCTGTCATCATATTTCCTTTCATTGAATTGTGGGGTTTTATTTTTATAGTCATTGCGTGGCCTATCAAACTGTTGCTTACCTTTGTTCTGTTCTCTATGGTCAAACCTATTAAAGTTTTGTGGTGCCTTAAAATTGTCCACCTGTTTCTTTTTATTACCAGCTACCTCTGCTTGGGCTGCCTGATACCTCTCAGCGACATTGAGTAACTCACCCAGCCTCTCTGCACCTTGTTCCATGAGAAACTTTCTCAAGTCTGGAGCCATGGACTCTCTCAGTTGCTCAATAAGGATCATTTCCTTAAGATCTTGGGTTTTCCCCAGAGCAGTCCATTTCTCCAAGTAGGTCTCTAACCGTGCAGAGAACTGGTGATAGGTCTCACCCGACAGTAGTTTGGCATTTCTAAATATTTTCCTGTAAAATTCTCCATTCTTTTCATACCTTAACAAAAGAGCATGCTTTAACATGTCATAATTGTCTTGGTCATCCCTGCTCGTCTTGGCAAAAACTTCATAAGCTGTTCCCCTAAGACCCTGGGATAACATGAGACTCCACCTGTCTCTCTCTAACCCATATGTAGTAGCCAAAAGTTCAAACCTACTTAAATACCCTTCTATGTCATCGTCTTTCTCAACAAAATGGTCTAAATGGATACCCCTAGCTGAGGTTGAGGCTCCCTGACTAGCAGTGGCATCGGAGGTAAAGGGACTAGCACCATTTTCAGGAGCATGGCCTTGTAATTCCAACTCCCTTAGTCGTAACTCGTGCTCCCTCTGCAATCTCTTATCTTCCCTTTCTGCAGCCAGTCTCCTTTCCTCTGCTTCTCTTTCTGTCTTTTTTTCTTCTAATTGGAGCCTTTTAATCTCCGCCTCCCTATCCGCCTGAAATGCCCTAGCTTCTCTGTCAGCTTCAATCTGCAACCTCTTGATTTCTTTTTCAGCCTCTAACTTTCTTTCTGCTTCTAACTTCCTGTCTTCCCTATTTCGTTCAATAAATTTGTCACATTCTGAGGTTACATAGTCAATCAAGACTTGACCCTCTATATGCATCTCTTTAGCAGTCTGCACAGCAGCAGATCGGAACTTAGCTAGGTCAGCCATTCTAACTGAGACAGGTCTAATAAAGTTCAAAGACAATCTTAACTTAATTAAAATAAATACTAATTATACTTAACTAATTATTACTGGCTGTGACAACTTATCAACTGAAATCTCCACTTAAATTATTATCATCTTTCTTAGGGGTGTTTTTAACTTCTAATAACAATGGTGATACAATCTTGAATTTATCTACTAATGCTACTTTTAAATTCCTGGAGTTTGCTACTATATGTTGTATGAGATTCCTATTTCAAACAACCCTCTAATTATGCAAAGTTCTAATCCCGGATTTGGAGACCCCAATATCTGTGGTGGGTTTTGATGTTAAGAAGGTTGGTGTGTGGTAAAGTTGTATCTTGAGTGAGGTCAATCTGTGAAGGTCCCTGATATAGACAATTGATAGCTGTGTTTCAGAGAACCTTGCTGATACCACCTACGATCTCACTCTAAGTTATATTTTGGCCTAGTATGATTGAGAGCTACGTTTAGTGTCTAGGGTAATGTAAGAGTGATGTTATAGGAAGTCAATACAAACACATATATATATACAGATACTAAATCCTATTATGAATTTAACTAACACCAGTGGGTAAATTTATAGTTTGGAATTTTCTTTTTTTCTCAAATTTATTTGTCCTGAACCGAAATTTGTTTTGGCCAGGACCACAACTCAAGTGAATCAATAGATATATATTTACAAATATAAATATATTTACATAAATAGAACCATATGTCCAAGGCACATTGTTACAATTAAAATCTTTCAAATATTATTACTTAATATATGATGACTACTGGTATTTGGAGACAGGTTGGGGATTTATAATCATTCCACGGTTCTTCTGTTACACCTATACTTGTTTATTTAATCCTTGGGTGGAAATATTTGGTATACAGGAGATTCGCTTAATGTTTATGATAAGTTGTCCCAGGCCAGATATTATGACTTATCTGGACCCAGGGATCACAGCAGTTGTCGTAGATTCGGCCACAAGCCACAGTCTCCTCTGGTCTTTCAAATGCTTGAGTACAGACTTAGTAAGAGGGACTCCTCACAATAGTGTAGGCTTTCTCACTCAGACAATTCATTGACACCAGATAAGTGTCAGCAGAACCCCTGTAAATGAAAGTTATGTTCCTGTCTTAACTTCACATTAATTCCACCCAATTTACAAATAATAATACAATTTAACAAAGAACCTGCTCAGCCCTTTCTGACCAACCTTACTTCTCCACTCTAGATTGGTGGAACAATTTATACCAGTTTTCTTTTCTTTTCCCTAATAGTTGTTACGCCTCTGCCATTTGCACTGATCTTTTTCCATAAAATATGATTCATGAGGACCCCTGCATGTCTTTTGGTATCTACCTCTCTGTGGTAGCTCATTATATAATAGATACCCTATAGGCCCTGTCTGAGTGCTGGGGACCTATGTACTTACTAATCATGATGGATTTTCGTCTAACTTTTCTCACATCCCAATTTATTTTAAATAAAAGATAATTAATATTCTCCTTACCACAATATTCAATGAAAAGCACACAATTAATACGTTGACTGGCAATGGAAATACACTTTTGTTCCTTCTGCCTTTGTCCAGACTGCTGAGATAATATGGTCTACAGCAATGCTGCTCTCAAAGCACCTGCTTCAACTAAGGTTTTGAAAAAATGGTATCTAAGTCTTTCAAGTTTAAATGCAGCTTTGGTAAGCTGACCAATGACTACGCATATCTAAATTGTAAACAAGTCTTGCAAAATAAAATTCAAACTTTCCCTTCGTTACTCGGTTAATATATTTTTATTTTGAGGTCGGCCAATAATATTTCGCCTTCCTTCAAAATCCATCCAATCCAATCTCTCGTACCTTCTTAGTCTTTATTTCCCCAAAGTTTTTTTTCCAAAAATATGCCCCAAAAAAATCAAGCAGGCATGACTTGTCCTGACAGTCTGTCCGATCCTCTATTGTATTATTACCAATATTTGGTTATTTAATGGACTATTTTTTTTTCAGCCTTCTTGAATGTTTCTTTCTGGGATCAAGCTAAGTGATTTTTTACTTGTTTTAATAGTGTTGTTCATTCCTGTCTTTGCTTCGTCGATTATTTACTTTCCTGTTTCGACATGTCTTTCTGGTTTTACGATTTTCTTGCGTTATTACTGTTATCGTTTCGCTCATCACCGTCATTTCATCTGCTTGTATCGCTCATTTGGCGATTTCCTCATCATCGTTGATTTTTGTAGCACCTATATGTAGTTCTTGTCCTTGTCACCTGTTCGTAACTGTGGCTGACGAAGGGTAAAACCCGAAACGTCCCTTGTTTCATGTCTACCGTTTACTTGTAAAAATGATTTCATACCATATTATTTTGTATTTATATATTTGATGATAGGACAACATATGAAGACATATAATCAGTAACATAAAATAACGTTAAAGAAAAAAGACGTAGAAATTATTCAGTCAGACATGGCAGGAGCATTCTAGTCCTTGTCAAAAAGAGATCAGGTGATTGTTTTCAGAGTGAGAACCACTGCAAAATCAAATATCACCTGGTCCAAGAAAGAAAAGTCGGGGCAGATGGTCATGTGTCCACGCGGGGAAGACAAACATAATGTAGAACATGTCCTCAAACAACGTCGGAGCCGAGTGACAGTATAACACCTTCACCAGCTTCTTGTAGTGAGAAACTGTATGGTGATGCGAGAAGCCTGAGACAGATCGCCAACGTTACGACAGAAATAGATGTGGTTGTATCAGAGCGATGAGAGAAGCCTGAGACAGATAGACAAATTTTTGAGATAAATAGATGTGATTATATCACAGTCAGCATTTTTTTCTCGTGATAGATCGTTGAACAACCCTTGTAGTTGGTCGCTGTGATGAAGTCGATGTGATAGATCATTGAACAACCTTTGTATTTGGTCGCTGTGATGGTCGATGTTATAGATCGTTGAGCAACCTTTGTAGTTGGTCGCTGTGATGGTCTATGTGATAGATCGTTGAGCAACCTTTGTAGTTGGTCGCTGTGATGGTCGATGTGATAGATCGTTGAACAACCCTTGTAGTTGGTCGCTGTGATGAAGTCGATGTGATAGATCGTTGAACAACCCTTGTAGTTGGTCGCTGTGATGAAGTCGATGTGATAGATCGTTGAACAACCCTTGTAGTTGGTCGCTGTGATGAAGTCGATGTGATAGATCGTTGAAAAACCTTTGTAGTTGGTCGCTGTGATGAAGTCGATGTGATAGATCGTTGAACAACCTTTGTAGTTGGTCGCTGTGATGAAGTCGATGTGATAGATCGTTGAACAACCTTTGTAGTTGGTCGCTGTGATGAAGTCGATGTGATAGATCGTTGAACAACCTTTGTAGTTGGTCGCTGTGATGAAGTCGATGTGATAGATCGTTGAACAACCTTTGTAGTTGGTCGCTGTGATGAAGTCGATGTGATAGATCGTTGAACAACCTTTGTAGTTGGTCGCTGTGATGAAGTCGATGTGATAGATCGTTGAACAACCTTTGTAGTTGGTCGCTGTGATGAAGTCGATGTGATAAATCGTTGAACAACCTTTGTAGTTGGTCGCTGTGATGAAGTCGATGTGATATATCGTTGAACAACATTTGTAGTTGGTCCTCTGTGATGAAGTCGATGTGATAGGTCGTTGAGCAACCTTTGTAGTTAGTCGCTGTGATGAAGTCGATGTGATAGATCGTTGAGCAACCTTTGTAGTTGGTCGCTGTGATGAAGTCGATGTGATAGATCGTTGAACAACCTTTGTAGTTGGTCGCTGTGATGAAGTCGATGTGATAGATTGTTGAGCAGCAACCTTTGTAGTTGGTCGCTGTGATGAAGTCGATGTGATAGATCGTTGAACAACCTTTGTAGTTGGTCGCTGTGATGAAGTCGATGTGATAGATCGTTGAGCAACCTTTGTAGTTGGTCACTGTGATGAAGTCGATGTGATAGATCGTTGAGCAAACTTTGTAGTTGGTCGCTGTGATGAAGTCGATGTGATAGATTAGTGCAGAGAGTGACATAATACACTAGAGATACATAGATCTTTCGAAGGTGAATAAAGCATGAAAGGAAGTTCTATAGACTTATCCAGAGTTCTCCCAAAAGTAATGGCTCGTGAGACATCAAAGAAAAAGGACTGGGATAAGACTACGGTAGTGTTTAAGGAAAGTCAATGTCTATTAGCTGTAAGTGGCCGCAGAAATAACTAATAAAATATTAGGATCCCTGCCACACTCAGTCTCAGTAACTTTAGAGAATAAATGTCCCCCATTATAAATATTGTCCAAACACAAAAATACAGGTTTGAAGTAAACACTAAATTAAACGACTCTTAGTTTTGATGTATATTTACACATATTTATAAATATTTATTTCAATCTTAGAATGTACCAATGACAAAAATAGTTGGTATCATTAAATTTAGATCGGAGGTGGGTGACTTCTAATGTCAAATTTTGTATTTAGTAAAGAGGTGGTGACTTTCTTCGCTCATATGGAACATGTGGTTGGTTTGATGTTATAAGTACTAGTTATTGTTATTATTTGTCTACATAGTGAGGTCAAGCTATGTAGGTCCCTGAATATAATGATGGAACAATGATGTACTGTCAGAGTACCTATCTGCTACCACCCGATGATCTCACTCTGCGAATATTTTACCTATTTATTTTATTTGACTAGTGTCTAGGGGAATGAATGTATGATGTGATGTTGATAACATACATACACAACTGTAACTTAAGATAAGAAACTCCAGTAAAAAACAATGAAGTTTTCTTGTGAAATTAGATCTTTTGTACAACCTTTATTCTCCTGCTCCTCAAATTCTTTTGGAACAGTGATGAAAACAATTAATAAAGGTTTAGTTTTATCTATCAATATGTATGTAACAGTTAATTTAATAGGCAGGACTTCTTGTCCATACTAAGAGTTTAATAAACAAATTCTTATAATGTATCCCTTTTCTGACTAACTGATGTCTTATACTCGCTGCTAAAAACTTGTAGCAGCTTATTCTGACCATGCATTTTGACTATATTCATTTTTTAATGCATGGGAAGGAACTCATGAAATGGTAGTCACTTTTATTTCTACAGTCGTCTAATCTTGATAGCTATCGTTAAGAAGTTGTCTTATCTTGATAGCTAGGGTTGCCGATAGTTGTGTGAACGATTTTGAGTCACGACCATATATGGAGCGCTCAGATCGTCAGTTCTTTGAAAACAGTTGGCAATCGCAATGTTTCAAGATTCATTTCCTTTTAAGGTAATAGGTCTTAAGTCGAACATTGTAGAACATTCTGCGTTTCGTAAATTGGCCTGAGTTGTATTCGATTCGCGTTTTCTGCGCATGTCCCTTTTTGTGGCGTTGGTAAAACGATTTCCGCCCAGGTCAGTCTGTGCTGAGAAGCTGTGAAGGCGAGACGTAGCTATGTGCTAGTCTTCGCTTAGTTTATTCAGGAAGGAGTCCTCATGATTGTTGTTCCTATCTTGAGATGATATATCTCTGTGTTATTCCTAATGCCTGGAGGCATATGTGATTATTCATTTAATTCCTTATGAACAGGTAATTAAATCCCTTTTTTGGCTGAGTAACTTTATCGCCATCTTGTGATGTTGACTTTTGCTTAGCCCGCCTTATTCTAAAGTCTACGATATGACTAGTTTGCTCAGCTCACGATCCACTTAGATTGTCACGCATCGATTGATGCCTGTCCTACGGACTATTTGCTTCCTGAACTTTGTTGATGGATCTAGGTTTGATACCTTTGCTGTATAAGGAACATAGAGGACGATAATGTGGCGCTCAAAAGACACGCCTGTCTTGTTGAGGTCAAATCGAGGAGACCATCTTTAATCTCCTAGTTGATATCTACTAGCTCTTACGGAAAGGGGAAGTTCACTACCTGACTACATGTACAGCTTGTCATGATATCCTAAAAGGCAGATGATGCACATTATTTTGATGCTGTCTGCTGTGCCTGTTGAATTGACGACATATGTAATAATGACTGTTTGATCGTACCTATGATGTACCTGCTTGTTTATGTCTACACACTTCGTCATTGTGGCGTTTATAATAAATTATACAAAACCGTCACTAGCTGTTGCAAGCATCATTGACTTTTCACGTCGTGAGTTAACGTGACGTCCTTGTGTGGATTGCCTTGCTTGTAATGCTCATTGTCTGAATACACATCTACATCCTACACACTTAAACCAGACAAAAGACACCATGCTACTACGCCTCATCATCCCTGGTGTCTGAGGGTGGCACACTACTCTGCAAAGGCCAGGATTATCATACCTTGAGAGGAGCAGATGAATTACAACACCCTCAACGTTGTGTGGCAAATGCGACATCCTGTCGTGAATTATTCTAATCCCCATATATAAATTAAAACGTAAATGCAAAGCCTAACAAATAAATTTAATAAAAGGAAAGAAGAATGGTAAAGAACAGTGCTGTCACAATGACTGTACTCGAAATCCCCCTTGTTTTCTACTTCGTCGGCAAATTGTAACGCTTTCACGTTGATAGTAAAAGCCTACTGTGTCGCTGCACGCTTTCTTCAATGAAACGTGTACTGTATTTCTTGGAAAAACCTTGAGATACGCAAGCTGATCAATGACCTAAATTTAATATTTCATTCATTCCATTTTATACACGGCGTAACTAAAAGACAGATGGACTAAAGGATAGAGAGAAGGGAGAGGCAGAAAGCAGGGACACCTGCAACACTAAACACGCGTCGCGCGATACACAATTGCTGCCATCACGCGTGTAAGGCCACATGCACTAACTTTATTTCAAATTGACAGTGATAAAATTCACTACCCATACCAGAGTTAGGTTTTAAAATCCTGAAAAACGCTTATTGGGAATTATGACATTATACCGGTTTACGTTTGAAAACATGACAGTACCCAGACACCCTCAAGTTTGGAAGTGAGAAGGTAGTAACAGCACGACTATCCTAGAAGAAAATGCATATTGGCTCCATTAAATTCGTATATTTGGGTTCCTTAGGGTTTGCTGACAAAGAATATGTAAAATGTTACGCAAATAGTCTAGGAATTACCAAGTTATGGCCAAAATAAAATAGTGGGGGTGCCTGACAGCATGAAATCATTTCTGCTCATAAAATTTTTTTATAACGTGTTTGAAAAAAACATTACGTTACGGAAATAGCCTACCATGTTAACTCCTATTTGATTGGAGCGCAACAAATGAAAGACTAAACACGATTGGTCGGACTATAAATACTATCTTGTGTTGTCAGGGGAAACGTGAGAAAGGGGTACTTTTTTGAAAAGATGTGTAACATGGTTTGATTGGGTAGAGCTGTCTTGTAATAAACCTACTAAGAAGCAGTGCGTTGAGCACCAGTGTATATTTTTTATAAAATAAAGCCTGGGACATCGGCAGATCGGAGTTGTGCTATATTCATTGCCAGTCAACGAAACTGTTTATTATTTCCATGAATTGTGGTAAGCTTGAAATATTCAATATCTTTTAATGAAAATTGAATGTAAATTGATAATTTATGTCTGTATATATTGTGTAGTTCAGTAGCAAACATGATGTAAAGCCTATAATGCTCCAGCCTGAACAGAAGGTGTCGGAGGAAAGTAAAACGGCATGGAATGGCCAAACAGTACACTGACACCTAGATTATTGAAGAAATAATGCTGGAATTGCAGAGGCGTAGTAACCATTAGGGAGGGAAATACTGGTATAAAGTATATCAGATGAAGCTGACTGTTGGCCTAACGCTCTGAACGCAATGTTTGTGATGTATTGTGATCAGTGTAAAAAGAAAATATAAATTAGTTATTAAGTAGAAGGTACATCCTTCTTGATTTCAGGGACAGTGGTCTTAAAGTTATTGAGCAGCACCTGGTCAGAGCTTTGCTGAATCCAGTGTCGGACAGCATACTCCTTGGTCCATATAGCAACCAGTGGGTGGCTCCAGAACTCCATCTTAAAGTAATCGAGCAGAGGAGTCCTTTTACTGCAGTCATCGCGAAAGATAAGAGAGTGTGGCCATGGAGCTCAACATTATTTACCCCCATCTTAAAATGACATTGTAAAAATAACATTAAGAGGGGAATTTAATTGTTTTAATACCAGGAACTGAGAACATCTCCAATACTAGTTCCAATAGAAACAAACTATTGAAGTCATGATGACAAATACCAACAGAGCTTGAACAAAACAAAACCAGTATTACCTCATATTACTACTACACAACTGACACACATAGGATACTATTAATAATATATGTCACTACAAGATTCATATTAATAAATTCTGTACATATAACTTGTAATTAAAATTGATTGTGATTCCTGGTTCCCTTGTATTTGAATCAGGACACATATTCATTCATGACAGCACTGAATACATATTGTTATTTGAAAAGTTATCAGTGACTCCTTTAAGATATCCTTTAGAGTGTTATATGTATGTGAGTGTCACAGTGTTGTCAAGTGTGGTGGAATAAATTAAATTGTTTATCTGTCTGTTGTTGTTATGACTTACACTTCATCATACACATACCCTAGACATATAACGTAGTCATCACACTATTCCAGAATAATTCTGACTGAGGTATACATATGTGGCAGCAAGTAAGGTTATCTATAATACACTACTCTTATTAGATATAGATACCTTCACAGCTGATCTCAGTCAGTACCCTAAGTCCCCTAAAATGTATTAAATGAAATTCACAAGTGTGGAGAATTTTAAAAAATATTACTTACTACGCTACAATAAGCCATAAGCCCAAACAACAGGGCTTAACTTCTGGTCTTGTAGAAATTGGAAGTCGCCCTGATGATACTGCCCACTCTTCTTCACAAGATGGTCTCCTGGAGTAAATACGTAACTCGCTGAAATTACTGCCCACTCTTCTACACAAGAGGGTCTCCTAGAGTAAATACGTAACTCGCTGAAATTACTGTCCACTCTTCTACACAAGAGGATCTCCTAGGAACATCTGATATTTGGTTGCGTCAAAACATACACCAGACAGAATGCCTAGTGTTCAGCCTCTCCAGTTATATTTCACAGGAAAATTGGCGATTCAACCCGCAATATCAATGAAATAATACACAAGGAATAGATTGGCTAGCAATCTTAGGCACAAATTTAGATTGCCGTCGTGTCCAGACTGCTGACTGCAGCGGATAATTTTCAAAACTGAACCAGCGTGGGTTTTTCGGTGTGTCTGCTAGTCTGTCTCAATTCTACAATATCTGGGTTAATTACGGATCAATTTTAAATATTAAAACTGATTATTAAACTGCTTGTTGGCATCTATCATTCTATCTAAGTTTTATTTTCTTCTTTATCATCGTTTCCATTTTGGTACTTTTTCCTTTTTATTATCATGGGCTCTTTTCATTGTGCTAACATATCAAGGAAAGCAAGGTTCTACGTCCCGATAAGTTATTATATGATATTATATTAAACAACAATACTGTATTGTGAAAATATTTCTTTTATTTACTCTCTTTCGTTTTTATGAAGAAATACATATTCTTAGTTTCCCTTTTGCACAATGCAGTTGAGTTCAAATTTCCAAGTAGACGCTATTTTTTTTCGTTTTTTCAATACACCACCGTTTTCCCTTCTCTCTAAGCACGCGACAATTGTCTGTCAAACTTCCATCCTAAGAAAAAAAGTGAGAGGGTGCGGGCGGGTTAAGATTTTTTCATACTCCGTTGCTGGGTACCTTGGATACAATACAAGTGGCGTAGTTATTTATAGATTTTGGACGGTAGCTTTTTTCTTTTTCTTTTTCCCCTCCTATACTCCTATACTCTTCTGACACTACCGGTGCCTTGGCCGCTTGACAATTCATTCTAACGTTACTTTTAAAAATTAGGGCGGAGCTACCAAAAGCTTGTACCTTAGGCAAATCGTCCATACTTTCAAATGCAGCGCGGATCGCTGACAAAAAGTGGTGGCCTTGCCCTATTCATATATTGTCCAATTTAAAATAACCATAGTAGCAGAATCCATTGAATAATATTTTATACATAATTTGAGGAGGGGGGTTCAAACTGACTTTATCACAGAACAGATACTGAGGTTTGTCCTGGTGTAGTATCTAGTGTTTCCCTGAGTTTTCCCTTACAGACATGACAGAGTTAGCAATGGTCAGTCATATACAAAACTAACAAAAACAGATCAGGAGTCCGAATGCCGTAGTACTACGTAGAGCTGTGGAGAAATAGTACGTCTACCGTTAATTTTCCGTATTTGTTTTTGGTTAACGGCAGTCTTTTGTTGGTCCATGATTCAGCAATGAGCACTCGTGTACTCAAATAGCAATGTTTTCTGTAACAATCCTTTTTCTTACGTGATGACGTTTCTAGCCCTATGACCAACTTCATAGTTTTTAAGTCTTACGACTTGTCTGAGGGAGTAACAGTCCTATTAATTCTATATTTCCTCCAACCCCACTCCCCTGCAGAAGTACTTAGGACGATAGAACGACTTACCGATACTAACATGTTTTATTGCAACTGTGACTAGACTTCTATGCCTAATAATAAATCGAAAAATAAACTGCAGTAAGCCTCGAGTGCTACCGTGTTCTAAAAATAGAGCAAAGAATGGTAAGACTGTCCCCTATCACACATGATATATGAGTCATTTAAGGAGGGTTGTGCATGGCTTCCTGTAGAAACTGTAAATCAAAGAAACTTCAGGAACACCATAGACAAGTCAACCAAAACAAACAGTTTGAATAACTTAACTCAGCCAATCTAGATAGAAAGAGGGAGATTCATGAACTAAACACAGACATCAGAGGGATAAGAAGACATGGACAAACTTTGAACAGATGGCACAGCACAGGAAGGCCTGATATGAATTTCTTGAATGACCACTCACTTTAGGCCGCTGAAGGGTAATGCACGTATGAATAAATATATGAATAATGGAATGAAGGAATGAATGAATGAATACATGAATGAATGAATGAAGGAATGAATAAATTCATGTATAAATGAATGAATGAATGTATGAATAACTTCATGAATGAATGAATGAACGAATGAATGAATGAATAAATTCATGAATGAACGAATGAATGAAGGAATGAATAAATTCATGTATAAATGAATGAATGAATGTATGAATAACTTCATGAATGAATGAATGAATAAATTCATGAATGAACGAATGAATGAAGGAATGAATAAATTCATGTATAAATGAATGAATGAATGTAAATGAATGAACGAATGAAAAATTCATGAATGAATGAATGAACGAATGAATAAATTCATGAATGAATGAATGAATGAATGAACGAATGAATGAATGAATAAATTCATGAATGAACGAATGAATGAAGGAATGAATAAATTCATGTATAAATGAATGAATGAATGTATGAATAACTTCATGAATGAATGAATGAACGAATGAATGAATGAATAAATTCATGAATGAACGAATGAATGAAGGAATGAATAAATTCATGTATAAATGAATGAATGAATGTATGAATAACTTCATGAATGAATGAATGAACGAATGAATGAATGAATAAATTCATGAATGAACGAATGAATGAAGGAATAAATTCATGAAAGAACGAATGAATGAATGAATAAATTCATGTATAAATAAATAACTTCATGAATGTATGAATAAATTCATGTATAAATGAATACATGACTGAATGAATAAATGGATACATGAATGAATGAATGACGAATGAATACATGAATGAATGAATAAATTCATGACTGAATGATGCGCCTAGAGAAACTAAAATTAATTAATGGATGAAGACTCCACTCCAGGTCGTGTTTTAGGTTTATGTAGGCCGTAGGCACTCTTATTCTGAAATGTGCTTAAATGGAATAATAAAGGAAGATTATTATTCCCTTTATTTATAGACTCCTAAAATATTCGTACGCCTGAGGTAACTGTGGCTATATTGCCTCATGGGAAGTCCGACCGTAGCTACATGTTATAAAAAACATACAAGGAAATGTATGAGGGGTATTTGATCAAATTTTATAAATGTTCCCCCACATGAAAACTAGACTGTCCTTGAGTTGTGTATGAATCTGCTAGGAATCATAATAAGAATCGATCACTAACAATGATTGTGAACTTGTAAGACTTTATAGCTTGCACCTGGATAAGCGGCTCTTGATAAAGACGATGATAAATATTCTGAGGACAAAATTGTTTCTCTCTTCAGCACATCCACGCCGTTTTCTTCATAGCCTTCAGAGCATGCTTATCAAGGCCCTGTGGCCCGACACTAAATGTACGCAAAGCTTAGAGATGTGACGTCACAAAATTAGAAATAAAGACGTGCGTGATGCCAAGGGACATTTTGCGAGCTTTGAAGTTTCATGAAGTCACTAAATTGGACAAAATTTTGCGAAATCTGCCTTTGACTGAAGTGTGTTTTTATCGCTTATGTAGTAAGTAAGACAGTTGTTATGGGCCACACGTGAACACAGTATAGAGTCTTCTCCGCATAGATTCCGTAAAAGGAGGAGATATAATGAGGTTAGTGGGTCAATGGATAATTTCCCATGCCGTCGACCCAGACCCATTCCTGGAGGCAGGTAAATGCGCGCGAGAGCTGAATAAGTCTGCTCAGCATGCCCGTGTGGCTGAAAGGTAACCTCTTCGTGAGTGCTATCTCGGCGTGAGAGGTCGTAGATAAGAATACAAATCAGAACTTGCCTCCTCCACTCTGGAATTTTTTATTCTTGGAGGACATCAGAGTCAGGTTTGATGTTCTCTTGGAATGTTGCACCGATCTGAGCTGCTTTAAAAAAAAAAATTGTTGTCTTCACTTTAAGATCCCAGTGTCTGCTATTAAGTGTGTTAGATTAGCTATAGCAGTTCAAATGACGAATTTATTATTGATGCGTGTGTCCTAATGTTTTTTGTAATCCATTGACGCTTCCGCCACGTGCCAGCACTCTTGCATTGAAAACTAAGAATAGATAAGGGACGAGATAAAAGATAAAATACAGAACTACTATCATGAGGTAATAATCTGAATGAACTACAGGCGTATAAAGAAGGTACAGGGAGATAACAATTAAGGGCAACGGAAGACACACATAATCATCGGCCAAAAAAGGATCAAACCAAGACGCATTTCATCCTCACTGATATTTCCTCAACTAGCAGCTCGGATTTCAAAGCAAACATCCATCTGGAGTTCAAGTCTTCAGGTACTGTCATATCATCATCAGCAGCATCATCATCACTATCATCTCATCCTCATCATCATCAGCGTCTCTTTCACTATTCATGGACCTGGCGCCACCACTAAAGCTGATGCCTTGTGCCTAAAGCCTCCATTGAAGCGTTCATGTTTGTTGAGTTCTTGTTGTAGTAGTTTCTTATTCATGGACCTGGCGCCACCACTAAAGCTGATGCCTTTTGCCTAAAGCCTCCACTGAAGCGTTCATGTTTGTTGGGTTCTTGTTGTAGTAGTTTCTTATTCATGGACCTGGCGCCACCACTAAAGGTGATGCCTTGTGCCTAAAGCCTCCACTGAAGCGTTCATGTTTGTTGGGTTGTTGTTGTAGTAGTTTCTTATTCATGGACCTGGCACCACCACTAAAGCTGATGCCTTGTGCCTAAAGCCTCCACTGAAGCGTTCATGTTTGTTGGGTTCTTGTTGTAGTAGTTTCTTATTCATGGACCTGGCACCACCACTAAAGCTGATGCCTTGTGCCTAAAGCCTCCACTGAAGCGTTCATGTTTGTTGGGTTCTTGTTGTAGTAGTTTCTGTTGCCATTTATGTTACATGATGCCTTTTTTAGCCTCGTGCACAGCCTGTTTAGTCGCTTGTAACAACATGCGTGAAGAAACTGTAGCCCTTTTCTTTCGGTGTCTCTTCGGAGGCCCACAGGAACTACTCGGGGCCATTAGGAGTTTCCAGTATGCAGCACTTAATGTTACTGTCAGGATCAACATATGCAGCACTTAATGTTACTGTCAGACTCAACATATGCAGCACTTAATGTTACTGTCAGACTCAACATATGCAGCACTTAATGTTACTGTCAGACTCAACATAAGCAGCGTTTTATCATCATCACAAACTGTCAAAAAAATTATGGTTAACATTGCTACAATCATCACCAACAAATTATCTTTAACATCGCTACAATTATCACCAATAAATTATGGTTAACATCGCTACAATCATCACCAACAAATTATCGTTAACATCGCTACAATCATCACCAACAAGTTATCGTTAACATCGCTACAATCATCACCAACGAATTATACTGCCGTGGGATTTTTAACGTGCGCAACTTGCATACGTGACCTCCTATTTTTTTTTCGCCCCTATCCGATAAGGCTAGGCATCCGATCTCACTATCCAGGAGCCCGGGGGGGGGGGGGGGGGGAAGTATGACATCATTAGGACCACTGGTTCTGAAAAAAATTCCCTAAATTATATTCCCTCAACTGGGAATCGAACCCTGTACCTCTAGAACTCGAGGTGGACGCCATATCTCTTAGCCACTCTGGCCCCCTCCTAAATAGGACCTTGACATACATGAATGGCTAACCTCGACCTATATCTTCTGACTCAGTGGTTCTAAAACTGTTTGACCTTTTCATCTTTGTGAAAGCCTCACACGTCTGTCGTAATATTTTAGGAACGTTAATGACCCCTACCCCAACCAAGCTTTACAGCAAACAATCAGCGCTAAATTAAAACTAAATATCATCGTCATCATCATCATCATCATGGGAGTGAACTTCCATATGAGGAAAACCTTGAAGTCCGGTGGGATAAGAGACTGACCTGGAAGCCACACCTAAAAGAAGTAGAACATAGAGCAACAAGGAAGCTCTCTCTTATAAAGACAATGACCACCACAAAAAACAAAAAGGAGGGGGGGGGGGGTGGTACGACAAATACCAACATTCTTAAAATAATCTTTACAAGTACAGGCCTGTCATTGAATTTGGCATGTCAGCCGGGGCCACGGAATCAAAAACACACACAGAACGTCTAGCACAGGGGCAAAATGCAGGCCTTAAACTAATCACCGGAGGGATGAAGGCGATTCCAGGCAATGGAGAGATACATCAACCGTTAACGACAGACGTGAGGAAAAAGGTGTTTGCCCACAGGAGGAACATTCTAAAAAAAAGTTAGTCGCTTATCCTTTACAGGACGTGGCAATCAACCTCAGCTTTTATTGGCTGTTTGTGATTTTTCTAGGCACTTTTTTCATTCAGTAGTTTGTCATTGCTTTCTGAACGGTACGGCGCTTATACCATTGTTAAAAATCCACACAAAGCGATCTGCTACCAAACCGCCTGCAGCAGGTTTCGAACCTGGTATATCTGGATTATGAAACTGCGTTCATATCCATTAGGCCACAGACGCCGGGAACATTCTACCAATGCCAAATCATCCAATGCATGCCAAACTCCATAGTTCTACAAAAAAGAGACTGAAGAGACACAACTTCTTTCACATGGCAAAACAGCTGCATCAGTGTCATAAAGGCCTACTCCCATAGCAACCAACAGAAATGGAAATGTTCAATGATTATGGGAAGCAAAACTTACTCTTATTGAAAATATATCTACCATCACAGAGAGGCCTCCTGAACCTCCACGAAAATCTACAATGACAGAGAGGCCTCCTGAACCTCCACAAACATCTACCATGACAGAGAGGCATCCTGAACCTTCACAAATATCTACCATGACAGAGAGGCCTCCTGAACCTCCACAAATATCTACCATGACAGAGAGGCCTCCTGAACCTCCACAAATATCTACTATGACAGAGAGGCCTCCTAAACCTCTATAAATATCTACCATGACAGAGAGGCCTCCTGAACCTCCACACATATCTACCATGACAGAGAGGCCTCCTGAACCCCCACAAATATCTACCATGACAGAGAGGCCTCCTGAACCTTCACAAATATCGACCATGACAGAGAGGCCTCCTGAACCTCCACAAATATCTAACATGACAGAGAGGTCTCCTGAACCTCCACACACATCTACCATGACAGAGAGGCCTCCTGAACCCCCACAAATATCTACCATGACAGATAGGCCTCCTGAACCCCCACAAATATCTACCACGACAGAGAGGCCTCCTGAACCTCCACAAATATCTACCATGACAGAGAGGCCTCCTGAACGTCCACAAATATCTAACATGACAGAGAGGCCCCCTGAACCTCCACAAATATCTACCATGACAGAGAGGCCTCCTGAACCTCCACAAATATCTACCATGACAGAGAGGCCTCCTGAACCCACACAAATATCTACCATGACAGAGACGCCTCCTGAACCCCCACAAATATCTACCATGACAGAGAGGCCTCCTGAACCTCCACAAATATCTACCATGACAGAGAGGCCTCCTGAACCTCCACAAATATCTAACATGACAGAGGCCTCCTGAACCTCCACAAATATCTACCATGACAGAGAGGCCTCCTGAACCTCCACACATATCTACCATGACAGAGAGGCCTCCTGAACCCCCACAAATATCTACCATGACATAGAGGCCTCCTGAACCCCACAAATATCTACCATGACAGAGAGGCCTCCTGAACCCCGACAAATATCTACCATGAAAGAGAGGCCTCCTGAACCCCCACAAATATCTACCATGACAGAGAGGCCTCCTGAACCTCCACACATATCTACCATGACAGAGAGGCCTCCTGAACCCCCACAAATATCTACCATGACAGAGAGGCCTGCTGAACCCTCACAAATATCTACCATAACAGAGAGGCCTCCTGAACCCCCACAAATATCTACCATGACAGAGAGGCCTCCTAAACCCCCACACATATCTAACATGACAGAGAGGCCTCCTGAACCCCCACAAATATCTACCATGACAGAGAGGCCTCCTGAACCCCCACAAATATCAACCATGACAGAGAGGCCTCCTGAACCCCCACAAATATCTACCATAACAGAGAGGCCTCCTGAACCCCCACAAATATCTACCATGACAGAGAGGCCTCCTGAACCCCTACAAATATCTACCATGACAGAGAGGCCTCCTGAACCCCCACAAGTATCTACCATGACAGAGAGGCCTCTTGAACCCCCACAAATTTCTACCATGACAGAGAGGCCTCCTGAACCCCCACAAATATCTACCATGACCGAGAGGCTTCCTAAACCCCCACAAATATCTACCATGACAGAGAGGCCTCCTGAACCGCCACAAATATCTACCATGACAGAGAGGCCTCCTGAAACCCCACAAATATCTACCATGACAGAGAGGCCTCCTGAACCCCCACATATATCTACCATGGCAGAGAGGCCTCCTGAACCCCACAAAATCTACCATGACAGAGAGGCCTCATAAACCCCCACAAATATCTACCATGACAGAGAGGCCTCCTGAACCTCCACAAATATCTACAATGACAGAGAGGCCTCCTGAACGTCCACAAATATCTAACATGACAGAGAGGCCTCCTGAAACTCCAAAAATATCTACCATGACAGAGAGGCCTCCTGAACCTCCACAAATATCTACCATGACAGAGAGGCCTCCTGAACCTCCAAAAATATCTACCATGACAGAGAGGCCTCCTGAACCTCCACAAATATCTACCATGACAGAGAGGCCTCCTGAACCCACACAATTATCTACCATGACAGAGAGGCCTCCTGAACCCCACAAATATCTACCATGACAGAGAGGCCTCCTGAACCTCCACAAATATCTACCATGACAGAGAGGCCTCCTGAACCTCCACAAATATCTACCATGACAGAGAGGCCTGCTGAACCCCCACAAATATCTACCATAACAAAGAGGCCTCCTGAACCCCCACAAATATCTACCATAACAGAGAGGCCTAATGAACCCCCACAAATATCTACCATGACAGAGAGGCCTCCTGAAACCCCACAAATATCTACCATGACAGAGAGGCCTCCTGAACCCCCACAAATATCTACCATGACAGAGAGGCCTCTTGAACCCCCACAAATATCTACCATGACAGAGAGGCCTCCTGAACCCCCACAAATATCTACCATGACAGAGAGGCCTCCTGAACCCCCACAAATATCTACCATGACAGAGAGGCTTCCTGAACTCCCACAAATATCTACCATGACAGAGAGGCCTCCTGAACCCCCACAAATATCTACCATGACAGAGAGGCCTCCTGAACCCCCACAAATATCTACCATGACAGAGAGGCCTCCTGAACCCCCCACATATATCTACCATGGCAGAGGCCTCCTGAACCTCCACAAATATCTACCATGACAGAGAGGCCTCCTGAACGTCCACAAATATCTAACATGACAGAGAGGCCTCCTGAACCTCCACAAATATCTACCATGACAGAGAGGCCTCCTGAACCTCCACAAATATCTACCATGACAGAGAGGCCTCCTGAACCCACACAAATATCTACCATGACAGAGAGGCCTCCTGAACCCCCACAAATATCTACCATGACAGAGAGGCCTCCTGAACCCCCACAAAATCTACCATGACAGAGAGGCCTCATGAACCCCCACAAATATCTACCATGACAGAGAGGCCCCATGAACCCCCACAAATATCTACCATGACAGAGAGGCCTCCTGAACCCCCACAAATATCTACCATGACAGAGAGGCCTCATGAACCCCCACAAATATCTACCATGACAGAGAGGCCTCCTGAACACCACAAATATCTACCATGACAGAGAGGCCTCCTGAACCCCCACAAGTATCTACCATGACAGAGAGGCCTCCTGAACCTCCACATATATCTACCATGACAGAGAGGCCTTCTGAACCCCCACAAATATCTACCATGACAGAGAGGTCTCCTGAACCTCCACAAATATCTACCATGACAGAGAGGCCTCCTGAACCCCCACAAATATCTACCATGACAGAGAGGCCTCCTGAACCTCCACAAATATCTACCATGACAGAGAGGCCTCCTGAACCTCCACAAATATCTAACATGACAGAGAGGCCTCCTGAACCTCCACAAATATCTACCATGACAGAGAGGCCTCCTGAACTCCCACTAATATCTACCATGACAGAGAGGCCTCCTGAACCCCACCAAATATCTACCATGACAGAGAGGCCTCCTGAGCCCCCACAAATATCTACCATGACAGAGAGGCCTCCTGAACCTCCACAAATATCTAACATGACAGAGAGTTCTCCTGAACCTCCACACACATCTACCATGACAGAGAGGCCTCCTGAACCCCCACAAATATCTACCATGAAGGATAGGCTACCATGACATCGATAGGCCTCTTGAAACCCCACAAATATCTACACGACAGAGAGGCCTCCTGAACCTCCACAAATATCTACCATGACAGAGAGGCTCCTGAAAGTCCACAACAAATATCTAAGTTCACATGACAGAGAGGCCCCCTGAACCTCCACAAATATCTACCATGACAAGAGAGGCCTCCATGAACCTCCACAAAATATCTACCATGAAAGAGAGGCCTCCTGAACCCTACACAAATATCTACCATGACAGAGAACGCCTCCTGAAACCCCCACAAATATCTACCATGACAGGGCGGCCGCCTGACCCTCCACACCTATCTACCATGACAGAGAGGCCCTGAACCTGAACCTCCACAAATATCTACATGGACAGAGGCCTCCTGAACCTCCACAAATATTGAACTCTATACATGACCAGAGAGGCCTCCTGAACCTCCATCACATATTTACCCATGACAGAGAGGCCCCCTCCTGAAACCCCCACAAATATTACCGATGACATAGAGGCCTCCTGAACCCCACCAAAATATTCTACCATGACAGAGAGAGGGCCTCCTGAACCCCGACAAATATCTACCATGAAAGAGAGGCCTCATGAACCCCACAAAAATATCTACCATTGACAGAGAGGCCTCCTGAACCTCCACACATATCTACCATGGACAGAGAGGCTCCTGAACCCCACACAATATCTACCATGACAGAGAGGCCTGCTGAACCCTCACAAATATCTACCATAACAGAGAGGCCTCCTGAACCTCCACAAATATCTAACATGACAGAGAGGCCTCCTGAACCTCCCACAAATAATCTACCATGACAGAGAGGCCTCTGAAAACTCCACCAAATTATCTACCATGACAGAGAGGCCTCCTGAACCCCACCAAATATCTACCATGACAGAGAGGCCTCCTGAGCCCCCACAAATATCTACCATGACAGAGAGGCCTCCTGAACCTCCACAAATATCTAACATGACAGAGAGGACTCCTGACCTCCACACACATCTACCATGACAGAGAGGCCCCTCCTGAACCCCACAAATATCTTCCATGACAGAAATAGGCCTCCTGAACCCCCAACAAATATCTACCACGACAGAGAGGTCTCCTGAACCTCCACAAAACTATCTACAAATGACAGAGAGGCCCTCCTGAACGTCACAAATATCTAACATGTCAGAGAGGCCCCCTGAATAAAAAACCTCCCTCAAACTCAATATCTACCATGACAGAGAGGCCTCCTGAACCTCCAACAAATATCTACCATGGACAGAGAGGCCTCCTGAAACCCACACAAATATCTACATGACAGAGACGCCTCCTGAAACCCCCACACAATTCTAACCATGACAGAGAGGCCTCCTGAACTCCACAAAATATCTACAATGACAGAGAGGCCGCCTGAAAAACCTCCACCAAATATTACATGACAGAGGCCTCCTGAATATTACTCACACAAGTATCTACCCTGACAGAGAGGCCTCCTGACCCTCCACACATATCTACCATGACAGAGAGGCCTCCTGAACCCCCACAAATATCTACCATGACATAGAGGCCCTCCTGAACCCCAAAAAACATATCTACCATGACAGGAGAGGCCTCCTGAACCCCGACAAATATCTACATGAAAGAGAGGCCTCCTGAACCCCCACAAATATCTACCATGACAGAGAGGCCTCCTGAACTCCACACATATCCTACCATGACAGAGAGAGGCCTCCTGAACCCCCACAAAAATATCTACCATGACAGAGAGGCCTGCTGAACCCTCACAAATATCTACCCCATAACAGGAGAGGCCTCCTGAACCCCCACAAATATCTACCATGGACAGAGAGGCTCCTAAAACCCCCAAACTTATCTAACATGACAGAGAGGCCTCCTGAACCCCCACAAATATCTACCATGACAGAGAGGCCTCCTGAACCCCCACAAATATCAACCATGACAGAGAGGCCTCCTGAACCCCCACAAATATCTACCATAACAGAGAGGCCTCCTGAACCCCCACAAATATCTACCATGACAGAGAGGCCTCCTGAACCCCCACAAATATCTACCATGACAGAGAGGCCTCCTGAACCCCCACAAGTATCTACCATGACAGAGAGGCCTCTTGAACCCCCACAAATTTCTACCATGACAGAGAGGCCTCCTGAACCCCCACAAATATCTACCATGACCGAGAGGCCTCCTGAACCCCCACAAATATCTACCATGACAGAGAGGCCTCCTGAACCGCCACAAATATCTACAATGACAGAGAGGCCTCCTGAAACCCCACAAATATCTACCATGACAGAGAGGCCTCCTGAACCCCCACATATATCTACCATGGCAGAGAGGCCTCCTGAACCCCACAAAATCTACCATGACAGAGAGGCCTCATAAACCCCCACAAATATCTACCATGACAGAGAGGCCTCCTGAACCTCCACAAATATCTACAATGACAGAGAGGCCTCCTGAACGTCCACAAATATCTAACATGACAGAGAGGCCTCCTGAAACTCCAAAAATATCTACCATGACAGAGAGGCCTCCTGAACCTCCACAAATATCTACCATGACAGAGAGGCCTCCTGAACGTCCACAAATATCTAACATGACAGAGAGGCCTCCTGAACGTCCACAAATATCTAACATGACAGAGAGGCCTCCTGAACCCCCACAAATATCTACCATGACAGAGAGGCCTCCTGAACGCCCACAAATATCTACCATGACAGAGAGGCCTCCTGAACCTCCACAAATATCTACAATGACAGAGAGGCCTCCTGAACGTCCACAAATATCTACCATGACAGAGAGGCCTGCTGAACCCCCACAAATATCTACCATAACAAAGAGGCCTCCTGAACCCCCACAAATATCTACCAAGGACAGAGAGGCCTGCTGAACCCCACACATATATCTACCATAACACAGAGGCCTCCTGAACCCCCACAAATATCTACCATCACAGAGAGGCCTAATGACCCCCCACAAATATCTACCATGACAGAGAGGCCTCCTGAAATCCGCAAATCTCTCCCCTGAACGAGAGGCCTCCTGAACCACCACAAATACCTACCATTACAGAGAGGCCTCCTGAACCTCCACACACATCTGATGATCTACCATGACAGAGAGGCCCTCCTGAACCGCCACAAAATAATATACCATGACAGAGAGGCCTGCTGAACCCTCACAAATATCTACCATAACAGAGAGGCCTCCTGAACCCCCACAAATATCTACCATGACAGAGAGGCCTCCTAAACCCCCACACATATCTAACATGACAGAGAGGCCTCCTGAACCCCCACAGAGAGGCCTCCTGAACCCCCACAAATATCAACCATGACAGAGAGGCCTCCTGAAAACCCCCACAAATATCTACCATAACAGAGAGGTCCTCCTGAACCCCCACAATATCTACCATGACAGAGGGGCCTCCTGAACCCCTACAAATATCTACCATGACAGAGAGGCCTCCTGAACCCCCACAAGTATCTTACCATGACAGAGAGGCCTCTTGAACCCCACAAATTATTTTCTACCATGACAGGGAGGTCTCCTGAAAACCCCTCACAAAATATCTAACCATGACAGAGAGGCCTCCTGAACCCCCACAAATATCTACCATGACAGAGAGGCCTCCTGAACCGCCACAAATATCTACCATGACAGAGAGGCCTCCTGAAACCCCACAAATATCTACCATGACAGAGAGGCCTCCTGAACCCCCACATATATCTACCATGGCAGAGAGGCCTCCTGAACCCCACAAAATCTACCATGACAGAGAGGCCTCATAAACCCCCACAAATATCTACCATGACAGAGAGGCCTCCTGAACCTCCACAAATATCTACAATGACAGAGAGGCCTCCTGAACGTCCACAAATATCTAACATGACAGAGAGGCCTCCTGAAACTCCACAAATATCTACCATGACAGAGAGGCCTCCTGAACCTCCACAAATATCTACCATGACAGAGAGGCCTCCTGAACCTCCAAAAATATCTACCATGACAGAGAGGCCTCCTGAACCTCCACAAATATCTACCATGACAGAGAGGCCTCCTGAACCCACACAATTATCTACCATGACAGAGAGGCCTCCTGAACCCCACAAATATCTACCATGACAGAGAGGCCTCCTGAACCTCCACAAATATCTACCATGACAGAGAGGCCTCCTGAACCTCCACAAATATCTACCATGACAGAGAGGCCTGCTGAACCCCCACAAATATCTACCATAACAAAGAGGCCTCCTGAACCCCCACAAATATCTACCATGACAGAGAGGAGAGGCCTCCTGAACCCCCACAAATATCTACCATGACAGAGAGGCCTCCTGAACCCCCACAAATATCTACCATGACAGAGAGGCCTCCTGAACCCCCCACATATATCTACCATGGCAGAGAGGCCTCCTGAACCCCCACAAAATCTACCATGACAGAGAGGCCTCCTGAACCCCCACAAATATCTACCATGACAGAGAGGCCTCCTGAACCCCCACAAATATCTACCATGACAGAGAGCCCTCCTGAATCCCCACAAATATCTACCATGACAGAGAGGCCTCCTGAACCTCCACAAATATCTACCATGACAGAGAGGCCTCCTGAACCTCCACAAATATCTAACATGACAGAGAGGCCTCCTGAACCTCCACAAATATCTACCATGACAGAGAGGCCTCCTGAACCTCCACAAATATCTACCATGACAGAGAGGCCTCCTGAACCCACACAAATATCTACCATGACAGAGAGGCCTCCTGAACCCCCACAAATATCTACCATAACAGAGAGGCCTAATGAACCCCCACAAGTATCTACCATGACAGAGAGGCCTCTTGAACCCCCACAAATTTCTACCATGACAGAGAGGCCTCCTGAACCCCCACAAATATCTACCATGACCGAGAGGCTTCCTAAACCCCCACAAATATCTACCATGACAGAGAGGCTTCCTGAACTCCCACAAATATCTACCATGACAGAGAGGCCTCCTGAACCCCCACAAATATCTACCATGACAGAGAGGCCTCCTGAACCCCCACAAATATCTACCATGACAGAGAGGCCTCCTGAACCCCCACATATATCTACCATGGCAGAGAGGCCTCCTGAACCCCCACAAAATCTACCATGACAGAGAGGCCTCCTGAACCCCCACAAATATCTACCATGACAGAGAGGCCTCCTGAACCCCCACAAATATCTACCATGACAGAGAGCCCTCCTGAATCCCCACAAATATCTACCATGACAGAGAGGCCTCCTGAACCTCCACAAATATCTACCATGACAGAGAGGCCTCCTGAACGTCCACAAATATCTAACATGACAGAGAGGCCTCCTGAACCTCCACAAATATCTACCATGACAGAGAGGCCTCCTGAACCTCCACAAATATCTACCATGACAGAGAGGCCTCCTGAACCCCCACAAATATCTACCATGACAGAGAGGCCTCCTGAACCCCCACAAATATCTACCATGACAGAGAGGCCTCCTGAACCCCCACAAAATCTACCATGACAGAGAGGCCTCATGAACCCCCCACAAATATCTACCATGACAGAGAGGCCCTATGAACCCCCACAAATATCTACCATGACAGAGAGGCCTCCTGAACCCCCACAAATATCTACCATGACAGAGAGGCCTCCTGAACCCCCACAAATATCTACCATGACAGAGAGGCCTCCTGAACACCACAAATATCTACCATGACAGAGAGGCCTCCTGAACCCCCACAAGTATCTACCATGACAGAGAGGCCTCCTGAACCTCCACATATATCTACCATGACAGAAAGGCCTTCTGAACCCCCACAAATATCTACCATGACCATGAGAGGGTCTCCTGAACCCTCCACAATTTATATCTAACATGACAGAGAGGCCTCCTGAACCCCACAAATATCTACCATGACAGAGAGGCCTCCTGAACCTCCACAAATATCTACCATGACAGAGAGGCCTCCTGAACCCCCAAAAAATAACTCCCATGACAGAGAGGCCTCCTGAACCACCACGAATATCTACCATGACAGAGAGGCCTCCCTGAACTCCCACTAAATAATCTACCATGACAGAGAGGCCTCCTGAACCCCACAAATATCTACCATGACAGAGAGGCCTCCTGAAACCCACCAAATATCTACCATGACAGAGAGGCCTCCTGAACCTCCACAAATATCTAACATGACAGAGAGGCCTCCTGAACCTCCACAAATATCTACCATGACAGAGAGGCCTCCTGAACCCCCACAAATATCTACCATGACAGATAGGCCTCCTGAACCCCCACAAATATCTACCACGACAGAAAGGCCTCCTGAACCTCCACAAATATCTACCATGACAGAGAGGCCTCCTGAACGTCCACAAATATCTAACATGACAGAGAGGCCCCCTGAACCTCCACAAATATCTACCATGACAGAGAGGCCTCCTGAACCTCCACAAATATCTACCATGACAGAGAGGCCTCCTGAACCCACACAAATATCTACCATGACAGAGAGGCCTCCTGAACCCCCACAAATATCTACCATGACAGAGAGGCCTCCTGAACCCCACAAATATCTACCATGACAGAGAGGCCTCCTGAACCTCCACAAATATCTACCATGACAGAGAGGCCTCCTGAACCCCCACAAATATCTACCATGACAGAGAGGCCTCCTGAACCTCCACACATATCTACCATGACAGAGAGGCCTCCTGAACCCCCACAAATATCTACCATGACATAGAGGCCTCCTGAACCCCACAAATATCTACCATGACAGAGAGGCCTCCTGAACCCCGACAAATATCTACCATGAAAGAGAGGCCTCCTGAACCCCCACAAATATCTACCATGACAGAGAGGCCTCCTGAACCTCCACACATATCTACCATGACAGAGAGGCCTCCTGAACCCCCACAAATATCTACCATGACAGAGAGGCCTGCTGAACCCTCACAAATATCTACCATAACAGAGAGGCCTCCTGAACCTCCACAAATATCTAACATGACAGAGAGGCCTCCTGAACCTCCACAAATATCTACCATGACAGAGAGGCCTCCTGAACTCCCACTAATATCTACCATGACAGAGAGGCCTCCTGAACCCCACCAAATATCTACCATGACAGAGAGGCCTCCTGAGCCCCCACAAATATCTACCATGACAGAGAGGCCTCCTGAACCTCCACAAATATCTAACATGACAGAGAGGTCTCCTGAACCTCCACACACATCTACCATGACAGAGAGGCCTCCTGAACCCCCACAAATATCTACCATGACAGATAGGCCTCCTGAACCCCCACAAATATCTACCACGACAGAGAGGCCTCCTGAACCTCCACAAATATCTACCATGACAGAGAGGCCTCCTGAACGTCCACAAATATCTAACATGACAGAGAGGCCCCCTGAACCTCCACAAATATCTACCATGACAGAGAGGCCTCCTGAACCTCCACAAATATCTACCATGACAGAGAGGCCTCCTGAACCCACACAAATATCTACCATGACAGAGACGCCTCCTGAACCCCCACAAATATCTACCATGACAGAGAGGCCTCCTGAACCTCCACAAATATCTACCATGACAGAGAGGCCTCCTGAACCTCCACAAATATCTAACATGACAGAGGCCTCCTGAACCTCCACAAATATCTACCATGACAGAGAGGCCTCCTGAACCTCCACACATATCTACCATGACAGAGAGGCCTCCTGAACCCCCACAAATATCTACCATGACATAGAGGCCTCCTGAACCCCACAAATATCTACCATGACAGAGAGGCCTCCTGAACCCCGACAAATATCTACCATGACAGAGAGGCCTCCTGAACCCCCACAAATATCTACCATGACAGAGAGGCCTCCTGAACCTCCACAAATATCTACCATGACAGAGAGGCCTCCTGAACCCCCACAAATATCTACCATGACAGAGAGGCCTGCTGAACCCTCACAAATATCTACCATAACAGAGAGGCCTCCTGAACCCCCACAAATATCTACCATGACAGAGAGGCCTCCTAAACCCCCACACATATCTAACATGACAGAGAGGCCTCCTGAACCCCCACAAATATCTACCATGACAGAGAGGCCTCCTGAACCCCCACAAATATCTACCATGACAGAGAGGCCTCCTGAACCCCCACAAATATCTACCATAACAGAGAGGCCTCCTGAACCCCCACAAATATCTACCATGACAGAGAGGCCTCCTGAACCCCTACAAATATCTACCATGACAGAGAGGCCTCCTGAACCC
Source organism: Oreohelix idahoensis (assembly GCA_024509875.1). Lineage (NCBI taxonomy): Eukaryota > Metazoa > Mollusca > Gastropoda > Stylommatophora > Oreohelicidae > Oreohelix > Oreohelix idahoensis. Next base: position 12,945 of record JAMPIV010011446.1, on the reverse strand, counting down.
CCACAAGTATCTACCATGACAGAGAGGCCTCTTGAACCCCCACAAATTTCTACCATGACAGAGAGGCCTCCTGAACCCCCACAAATATCTACCATGACCGAGAGGCTTCCTAAACCCCCACAAATATCTACCATGACAGAGAGGCCTCCTGAACCGCCACAAATATCTACCATGACAGAGAGGCCTCCTGAAACCCCACAAATATCTACCATGACAGAGAGGCCTCCTGAACCCCCACATATATCTACCATGGCAGAGAGGCCTCCTGAACCCCACAAAATCTACCATGACAGAGAGGCCTCATAAACCCCCACAAATATCTACCATGACAGAGAGGCCTCCTGAACCTCCACAAATATCTACAATGACAGAGAGGCCTCCTGAACGTCCACAAATATCTAACATGACAGAGAGGCCTCCTGAAACTCCACAAATATCTACCATGACAGAGAGGCCTCCTGAACCTCCACAAATATCTACCATGACAGAGAGGCCTCCTGAACCTCCAAAAATATCTACCATGACAGAGAGGCCTCCTGAACCTCCACAAATATCTACCATGACAGAGAGGCCTCCTGAACCCACACAATTATCTACCATGACAGAGAGGCCTCCTGAACCCCACAAATATCTACCATGACAGAGAGGCCTCCTGAACCTCCACAAATATCTACCATGACAGAGAGGCCTCCTGAACCTCCACAAATATCTACCATGACAGAGAGGCCTGCTGAACCCCCACAAATATCTACCATAACAAAGAGGCCTCCTGAACCCCCACAAATATCTACCATAACAGAGAGGCCTAATGAACCCCCACAAATATCTACCATGACAGAGAGGCCTCCTGAACCCCCACAAATATCTACCATGACAGAGAGGCCTCCTGAACCCCCACAAATATCTACCATGACAGAGAGGCCTCCTGAACCCCCACAAATATCTACCATGACAGAGAGGCCTCCTGAACCCCCACAAATATCTACCATGACAGAGATGCCTCCTGAACCCCCACAAATATCTACCATGACAGAGAGGCTTCCTGAACTCCCACAAATATCTACCATGACAGAGAGGCCTCCTGAACCCCCACAAATATCTACCATGACAGAGAGGCCTCCTGAACCCCCACAAATATCTACCATGACAGAGAGGCCTCCTGAACCCCCCACATATATCTACCATGGCAGAGAGGCCTCCTGAACCCCCACAAAATCTACCATGACAGAGAGGCCTCCTGAACCCCCACAAATATCTACCATGACAGAGAGGCCTCCTGAACCCCCACAAATATCTACCATGACAGAGAGCCCTCCTGAATCCCCACAAATATCTACCATGACAGAGAGGCCTCCTGAACCTCCACAAATATCTACCATGACAGAGAGGCCTCCTGAACGTCCACAAATATCTAACATGACAGAGAGGCCTCCTGAACCTCCACAAATATCTACCATGACAGAGAGGCCTCCTGAACCTCCACAAATATCTACCATGACAGAGAGGCCTCCTGAACCCACACAAATATCTACCATGACAGAGAGGCCTCCTGAACCCCCACAAAATCTACCATGACAGAGAGGCCTCATGAACCCCCACAAAATCTACCATGACAGAGAGGCCTCATGAACCCCCACAAATATCTACCATGACAGAGAGGCCCCATGAACCCCCACAAATATCTACCATGACAGAGAGGCCTCCTGAACCCCCACAAATATCTACCATGACAGAGAGGCCTCATGAACCCCCACAAATATCTACCATGACAGAGAGGCCTCCTGAACACCACAAATATCTACCATGACAGAGAGGCCTCCTGAACCCCCACAAGTATCTACCATGACAGAGAGGCCTCCTGAACCTCCACATATATCTACCATGACAGAGAGGCCTTCTGAACCCCCACAAATATCTACCATGACAGAGAGGTCTCCTGAACCTCCACAAATATCTACCATGACAGAGAGGCCTCCTGAACCCCCACAAATATCTACCATGACAGAGAGGCCTCCTGAACCTCCACAAATATCTACCATGACAGAGAGGCCTCCTGAACCTCCACAAATATCTAACATGACAGAGAGGCCTCCTGAACCTCCACAAATATCTACCATGACAGAGAGGCCTCCTGAACTCCCACTAATATCTACCATGACAGAGAGGCCTCCTGAACCCCACCAAATATCTACCATGACAGAGAGGCCTCCTGAGCCCCCACAAATATCTACCATGACAGAGAGGCCTCCTGAATCCCCACATATATCTACCATGACAGAGAGGCCTCCTGAACCCCCACACATATCTACCATGACAGAGAGGCCTCCTGAACCCCCACACATATCTACCATGACAGAGAGGCCTCCTGAACCCCTACACATATCTACCATGACAGAGAGGCCTCCTGAACCCCCACAAATAAAAAACTTTGGCCCAGGAGTTGATTGAAGAAAAGTACAACCCCTAAGGACTGGACACACGTATACAAAGATGGATCCGCAGAGGGGGTAGTAAAGAATGGTGGAGAGGGGAGGATCATCCATAAAGCCTTCCCAACCCCAAAGATCTACTATTTCAGGGCAGAAGTCTCAAGTTGCAACGTTCTGTATACAGTTTTCTATCATATGGACATTTTTTCCCCACTTATCAGTGCATTGGGTAACAATAAAATTGGTCCATATAATGTGGTCCTTCTTTTATCTGTTACCATCTGTCACGCCCGATATAGGATACACCCTATGATACACCATACGATACACCTCTATAGGATACACCCTTTATTAAAGTCCAGAATGATCGCTTTCATTACAGAAAGGAAGTTAAGTCATTAGTCTTCAGGATTGCCACCCCTTCTTACACAATTCTACTGGGATTGTTTTCAGTTCTTCATTCCTTACACAATGCTCTCATTTCATTGGCCCAACCTAGGTGCTGATCGTCAGCAGGCTACGGCATATCTTAATACTCAGCAGACTATCTTAATAATATAATGATAACAAACACGTTTGTTGTATGAATCGTCAAGAAATAATTACATGTTTTGAATCTTGAAATTATTTGCCACTTTTTCATAAGGTCTTGGTTTATCTGTACAAATGAAAACAAGCAAGTCTATCTAAGTTTGTAACGCACTACGCACTTGGCACCAAGCTAGTCTAGATAAACGAAATGTAAGTATTTCTGTGTAACGAACTAACGACTTTAGCACAGCAGTGTAACAACAAACGTACATCAAGAATGTTGCTTTAAAACAACGCTGCAGTCATCATGAGGTTTGTTAGGAGTATCATGCTGAATGTATGAGGAAAAACAAGGATCCGAGGGGTTGGGTTGGGGAGGACCTTTCTTATGAAACTAGAACAGTTATGTCTTGCCACTTGTTGACCCTGTCTATTACTGCCCTGTTACTTGTTTAGGTTCAATCTGGTCGTGAAGCGGCGTGGGGAGCTGATGGTTTTTGTTCTGGAGCCAATAGTGTGGCACTGGCTGGTGTCAGTTCGCGTTGTCCCACTGGCTGGTGTCAGTTCGCATTGTCCCACTGGCTGGTGTCAGTTCGCGTTGTCACACTGGCTGGTGTCAGTTCGCGTTGTCACACTGGCTGGTGTCAGCTCGCGTTGTCACACTGGCTGGTGTCAGTTCGCGTTGTCCCACTGGCTGGTGTCAGTTCGCGTTGTCACACTGGCTGGTGTCAGTTCGCGTTGTCCCACTGGCTGGTGTCAGTTCGCGTTGTCCCACTGGCTGGTGTCAGTTCGCGTTGTCCCACTGGCTGGTGTCAGTTCGCGTTGTCCCACTGGCTGGTGTCAGTTCGCGTTGTCACACTGGCTGGTGTCAGTTCGCGTTGTCCCACTGGCTGGTGTCAGTTCGCGTTGTCCCACTGGCTGGTGTCAGTTCGCGTTGTCCCACTGGCTGGTGTCAGTTTGCGTTATTCTAGGATTTTTCAATATTGTCTATCCATCATCTTCTTGGTCCTCTTCGCGCACTATGTTACGTGACGTCTGTTCACAACTTGCTGTCTCTAGTACGGTTGTTGACTTTGTTCTATGCCATGATGTCGAACTGTCCAGTACGGTCGTTGACTTTGTTCTATGCCATGAGGTCAAAGTGTCCAGTACGGTCGTTGACTTTGTTCTATGCCATGAGGTCAAAGTGTCCAGTACGGTCGTTGTCTTTGTTCTATGCCATGATGTCAAAGTGTCCAGTACGGTTGTTGACTTTGTTCTATGCCATGATGTCAAAGTGTCCAGTACGGTCGTTGACTTTGTTCTATGCCATGATGTCAAACTGTCCAGTACGGTCGTTGACTTTGTTCTATGCCATGAGGTCAAAGTGTCCAGTACGGTCGTTGACTTTGTTCTATGCCATGATGTCAAACTGTCCAGTATCTTTTCTCTTTGTTGTCCTCCATCTCTGTTTCCTACAATCGTTCCAGTTGTCACCACATATCCCAGCATTCTTGTCGAGCTAACGTGCTCCAAGAAAATGAATGTCTTCCTTCTGACATGACTAATAAACGCCTTGTGCGCAGTGGTCTCTGTCAGGACATCCTCAGTAATGTCTTTAGTTGTTCGTGGTCTCTGTCAGGACATCCTCAGTAATGTCTCTAGTTGTTCGTGGTCTCTGTCAGGACATCCTCAGTAATGTCTTTAGTTGTCCGTGGTATTTATAATATCTTATACGAGTAATATCTTATAATATCTTATAATATCTTATAATATCAAAAGAACTTCTTCGTGTTCCCCGTGCTTTGAAAGCAGATCTTCTACTGCTGAAGGTGCCCGCCTAGATGATAACTGACTGGTCTCCGTTCTCATGAGATGGCCAAAACACTTTATTTTTTGTCTCTTTATGGAATCAAAGCAGGACGTTGTTGCTACACATAGCTAATGTCATCATTTCTCATTCTGTCTCTCTAATTAGTTTGTGCTTCTCAACATATTTTATTTCATGATTATAATTAGATCTCACTGTCAATGTGAGTATGCTATTATGTTACCTTTACAACTTTGAATCCCTTTAAATTGATATGTCAAATGTATGTGAGAAGAACATGAATTCAGTATAAAAGTTGAGAGAAGGGAAGGGCAGAATGTCAGACGGGCCTGCGTGCACAATTCTTAATCCTTTGAAAATAAAATGCGTTTGTCCGTTCTCCTGGTTACACTAATGACATTTCTTAAGCGATTGTTCTCGCGTGGTGTGGTTTTCCGCCTCTGTACCCTAGACAGGAACGATGATTGACACTGATAGCAAAGATTTGGTAAGAACATACTATTTAACACTTTTTCGTTTATTTCCATATTGATATTCGGATGTTTGAGTGGTGGTGGTGACGGGATGTCATTGGACATTAAGGCTAACGAGAAGCAGTTTTTGTTCCTGGGAGAGATGTGTTACTTTGGCTAGTGTCAGCCTGTCTTTTCTTAAGAATTGTTTAAAATTGTCCATGCACCTTCCTCTCGTGCAACTGGTTAATCTCGATGTATAAAATTATCTAACAGATCAGTGGTGGGGACTGGAATCTCATGTATAAAATTATCAACAGATAAACAATAACAGATATATATATAGTCAACTGGAATCTCATGTATAAAATTATCTAACAGATCAGTCAACTGGAATCTCATGTATAAAATTATCTAACAGATCAGTGAACTGGAATCTCATGTATAAAATTATCTAACAGATCTCAGTCAACTGGAATCTCATGTATAAAATTATCTAACAGATCAGTCAACTGGAATCTCATGTATAAAATTATCTAACAGATCTCAGTCAACTGGAATCTCATGTATAAAATTATCTAACAGATCTCAGTCAACTGGAATCTCATGTATAAAATTATCTAACAGATCTCAGTCAACTGGAATCTCATGTATAAAATTATCTAACAGATCTCAGTCAACTGGAATCTCATGTATAAAATCTCATGTATAAAATTATGTATAAAATTATCTAACAGATCTCAGTCAACTGGAATCTCATGTATAAAATTATCTAACAGATCTCAGTCAACTGGAATCTCATGTATAAAATTATCTAACAGATCTCAGTCAACTGGAATCTCATGTATAAAATTATCTAACAGATCAGTCAACTGGAATCTCATGTATAAAATTATCTAACAGATCAGTCAACTGGAATCTCATGTATAAAATTATCTAACAGATCTCAGTCAACTGGAATCTCATGTATAAAATTATCTAACAGATCTCAGTCAACTGGAATCTCATGTATAAAATTATCTAACAGATCAGTCAACTGGAATCTCATGTATAAAATTATCTAACAGATCAGTCAACTGGAATCTCATGTATAAAATTATCTAACAGATCAGTCAACTGGAATCTCATGTATAAAATTATCTAACAGATCTCAGTCAACTGGAATCTCATGTATAAAATTATCTAACAGATCAGTCAACTGGAATCTCATGTATAAAATTATCTAACAGATCAGTCAACTGGAATCTCATGTATAAAATTATCTAACAGATCAGTCAACTGGAATCTCATGTATAAAATTATCTAACAGATCTCAGTCAACTGGAATCTCATGTATAAAATTATCTAACAGATCTCAGTCAACTGGAATCTCATGTATAAAATTATCTAACAGATCAGTCAACTGGAATCTCATGTATAAAATTATCTAACAGATCTCAGTCAACTGGAATCTCATGTATAAAATTATCTAACAGATCAGTCAACTGGAATCTCATGTATAAAATTATCTAACAGATCAGTCAACTGGAATCTCATGTATAAAATTATCTAACAGATCAGTCAACTGGAATCTCATGTATAAAATTATCTAACAGATCTCAGTCAACTGGAATCTCATGTATAAAATTATCTAACAGATCAGTCAACTGGAATCTCATGTATAAAATTATCTAACAGATCAGTCAACTGGAATCTCATGTATAAAATTATCTAACAGATCAGTCAACTGGAATCTCATGTATAAAATTATCTAACAGATCTCAGTCAACTGGAATCTCATGTATAAAATTATCTAACAGATCTCAGTCAACTGGAATCTCATGTATAAAATTATCTAACAGATCAGTCAACTGGAATCTCATGTATAAAATTATCTAACAGATCAGTCAACTGGAATCTCATGTATAAAATTATCTAACAGATCAGTCAACTGGAATCTCATGTATAAAATTATCTAACAGATCAGTCAACTGGAATCTCATGTATAAAATTATCTAACAGATCAGTCAACTGGAATCTCATGTATAAAATTATCTAACAGATCTCAGTCAACTGGAATCTCATGTATAAAATTATCTAACAGATCAGTCAACTGGAATCTCATGTATAAAATTATCTAACAGATCAGTCAACTGGAATCTCATGTATAAAATTATCTAACAGATCAGTGAACTGGAATCTCATGTATAAAATTATCTAACAGATCTCAGTCAACTGGAATCTCATGTATAAAATTATCTAACAGATCAGTGAACTGGAATCTCATGTATAAAATTATCTAACAGATCTCAGTCAACTGGAATCTCATGTATAAAATTATCTAACAGATCAGTGAACTGGAATCTCATGTATAAAATTATCTAACAGATCTAAACATCTCATGATCTAACAGATCAACTGGAATCTCATGTATAAAATTATCTAACAGATCAGTCAACTGGAATCTCATGTATAAAATTATCTAACAGATCAGTCAACTGGAATCTCATGTATAAAATTATCTAACAGATCAGTCAACTGGAATCTCATGTATAAAATTATCTAACAGATCAGTCAACTGGAATCTCATGTATAAAATTATCTAACAGATCAGTCAACTGGAATCTCATGTATAAAATTATCTAACAGATCAGTCAACTGGAATCTCATGTATAAAATTATCTAACAGATCAGTCAACTGGAATCTCATGTATAAAATTATCTAACAGATCAGTCAACTGGAATCTCATGTATAAAATTATCTAACAGATCAGTCAACTGGAATCTCATGTATAAAATTATCTAACAGATCAGTCAACTGGAATCTCATGTATAAAATTATCTAACAGATCTCAGTCAACTGGAATCTCATGTATAAAATTATCTAACAGATCAGTCAACTGGAATCTCATGTATAAAATTATCTAACAGATCAGTCAACTGGAATCTCATGTATAAAATTATCTAACAGATCAGTCAACTGGAATCTCATGTATAAAATTATCTAACAGATCAGTCAACTGGAATCTCATGTATAAAATTATCTAACAGATCAGTCAACTGGAATCTCATGTATAAAATTATCTAACAGATCAGTCAACTGGAATCTCATGTATAAAATTATCTAACAGATCAGTCAACTGGAATCTCATGTATAAAATTATCTAACAGATCAGTCAACTGGAATCTCATGTATAAAATTATCTAACAGATCAGTCAACTGGAATCTCATGTATAAAATTATCTAACAGATCAGTCAACTGGAATCTCATGTATAAAATTATCTAACAGATCAGTCAACTGGAATCTCATGTATAAAATTATCTAACAGATCAGTCAACTGGAATCTCATGTATAAAATTATCTAACAGATCAGTCAACTGGAATCTCATGTATAAAATTATCTAACAGATCAGTCAACTGGAATCTCATGTATAAAATTATCTAACAGATCAGTCAACTGGAATCTCATGTATAAAATTATCTAACAGATCAGTCAACTGGAATCTCATGTATAAAATTATCTAACAGATCAGTCAACTGGAATCTCATGTATAAAATTATCTAACAGATCAGTCAACTGGAATCTCATGTATAAAATTATCTAACAGATCAGTCAACTGGAATCTCATGTATAAAAATATCTAACAGATCTCAGTCAACTGGAATCTCATGTATAAAATTATCTAACAGATCAGTGAACTGGAATCTCATGTATAAAATTATCTAACAGATCAGTCAACTGGAATCTCATGTATAAAATTATCTAACAGATCAGTCAACTGGAATCTCATGTATAAAATTATCTAACAGATCAGTCAACTGGAATCTCATGTACAAAATTATCTAACAGATCAGTCAACTGGAATCTCATGTATAAAATTATCTAACAGATCAGTCAACTGGAATCTCATGTATAAAATTATCTAACAGATCAGTGAACTGGAATCTCATGTATCTCATGTATAAAATTATCTAACAGATCAGTGAACTGGAATCTCATGTAAAAAATTATCTAACAGATCAGTCAACTGGAATCTCATGTATAAAATTATCTAACAGATCAGTCAACTATCTAACAGATCAGTCAACTGGAATCTCATGTATAAAATTATCTAACAGATCAGTCAACTGGAATCTCATGTATAAAATTATCTAACAGATCAGTCAACTGGAATCTCATGTATAAAATTATCTAACAGATCAGTCAACTGGAATCTCATGTATAAAATTATCTAACAGATCAGTCAACTGGAATCTCATGTATAAAATTATCTAACAGATCAGTCAACTGGAATCTCATGTATATAATTATCTAACAGATCAGTCAACTGGAATCTCATGTATAAAATTATCTAACAGATCAGTCAACTGGAATCTCATGTATAAAATTATCTAACAGATCAGTCAACTGGAATCTCATGTATAAAATTATCTAACAGATCAGTCAACTGGAATCTCATGTATAAAATTATCTAACAGATCAGTCAACTGGAATCTCATGTATAAAATTATCTAACAGATCAGTCAACTGGAATCTCATGTATAAAATTATCTAACAGATCTCAGTCAACTGGAATCTCATGTATAAATTATCTAACAGATCAGTCAACTGGAATCTCATGTATAAAATTATCTAACAGATCAGTCAACTGGAATCTCATGTATAAAATTATCTAACAGATCAGTCAACTGGAATCTCATGTATAAAATTATCTAACAGATCAGTCAACTGGAATCTCATGTATAAAATTATCTAACAGATCAGTCAACTGGAATCTCATGTATAAAATTATCTAACAGATCAGTCAACTGGAATCTCATGTATAAAATTATCTAACAGATCAGTCAACTGGAATCTCATGTATAAAATTATCTAACAGGTCTCAGTCAACTGGAATCTCATGTATAAAATTATCTAACAGATCAGTCAACTGGAATCTCATGTATAAAATTATCTAACAGATCAGTCAACTGGAATCTCATGTATAAAATTATCTAACAGATCTAACAGTCAAACTGGAATCTCATGTATAAAATTATCTAACAGATCAGTCAACTGGAATCTCATGTATAAAATTATCTAACAGATCAGTCAACTGGAATCTCATGTATAAAATTATCTAACAGATCAGTCAACTGGAATCTCATGTATAAAATTATCTAACAGATCAGTCAACTGGAATCTCATGTATAAAATTATCTAACAGATCAGTCAACTGGAATCTCATGTATAAAATTATCTAACAGATCAGTCAACTGGAATCTCATGTATAAAATTATCTAACAGATCAGTCAACTGGAATCTCATGTATAAAATTATCTAACAGATCAGTCAACTGGAATCTCATGTATAAAATTATCTAACAGATCAGTCAACTGGAATCTCATGTATAAAATTATCTAACAGATCAGTCAACTGGAATCTCATGTATAAAATTATCTAACAGATCAGTCAACTGGAATCTCATGTATAAAATTATCTAACAGATCAGTCAACTGGAATCTCATGTATAAAATTATCTAACAGATCAGTCAACTGGAATCTCATGTATAAAATTATCTAACAGATCAGTCAACTGGAATCTCATGTATAAAATTATCTAACAGATCAGTCAACTGGAATCTCATGTATAAAATTATCTAACAGATCAGTCAACTGGAATCTCATGTATAAAAAATTATCTAACAGATCAGTCAACTGGAATCTCATGTATAAAATTATCTAACAGATCAGTCAACTGGAATCTCATGTATAAAAAATTATCTAACAGATCAGTCAACTGGAATCTCATGTATAAAATTATCTAACAGATCAGTCAACTGGAATCTCATGTATAAAATTATCTAACAGATCAGTCAACTGGAATCTCATGTATAAAATTATCTAACAGATCAGTCAACTGGAATCTCATGTATAAAATTATCTTACAGATCGGTCAAAGGGAATTTCTTGTATAAAATTATCTAACAGATCAGTCACCTGGAATCTCATGTATAAACCTATCTAACAAATCAGTCAACTGGAGTCAACTGGAATCTCATGTATAAAATTATCTAACAGATCAGTCAACTGGAATCTCATGTATAAAATTATCTAACAGATCAGTCAACTGGAATCTCATGTATAAAATTATCTAACAGATCAGTCAACTGGAATCTCATGTATAAAATTATCTAACAGATCAGTCAACTGGAATCTCATGTATAAAATTATCTAACAGATCAGTCAACTGGAATCTCATGTATAAAATTTTATCTAACAGATCAGTCAACTGGAATCTCATGTATAAAATTATCTAACAGATCAGTCAACTGGAATCTCATGTATAAAATTATCTAACAGATCAGTCAACTGGAATCTCATGTATAAAATTATCTAACAGATCAGTCAACTGGAATCTCATGTATAAAATTATCTAACAGATCAGTCAACTGGAATCTCATGTATAAAATTATCTAACAGATCAGTCAACTGGAATCTCATGTATAAAATTATCTAACAGATCAGTCAACTGGAATCTCATGTATAAAATTATCTAACAGATCAGTCAACTGGAATCTCATGTATAAAATTATCTAACAGATCAGTCAACTGGAATCTCATGTATAAAATTATCTAACAGATCAGTCAACTGGAATCTCATGTATAAAATTATCTAACAGATCAGTCAACTGGAATCTCATGTATAAAATTATCTAACAGATCAGTCAACTGGAATCTCATGTATAAAATTATCTAACAGATCAGTCAACTGGAATCTCATGTATAAAATTATCTAACAGATCAGTCAACTGGAATCTCATGTATAAAATTATCTAACAGATCAGTCAACTGGAATCTCATGTATAAAATTATCTAACAGATCAGTCTTACTGGAATCTCATGTATAAAATTATCTAACAGATCAGTCAACTGGAATCTCATGTATAAAATTATCTAACAGATCAGTCAACTGGAATCTCATGTATAAAATTATCTAACAGATCAGTCAACTGGAATCTCATGTATAAAATTATCTAACAGATCAGTCAACTGGAATCTCATGTATAAAATTATCTAACAGATCAGTCAACTGGAATCTCATGTATAAAATTATCTAACAGATCAGTCAACTGGAATCTCATGTATAAAATTATCTAACAGATCAGTCAACTGGAATCTCATGTATAAAATTATCTAACAGATCAGTGAACTGGAATCTCATGTATAAAATTATCTAACAGATCAGTCAACTGGAATCTCATGTATAAAATTATCTAACAGATCAGTGAACTGGAATCTCATGTATAAAATTATCTAACAGATCAGTCAACTGGAATCTCATGTATAAAATTATCTAACAGATCAGTGAACTGGAATCTCATGTATAAAATTATCTAACAGATCAGTCAACTGGAATCTCATGTATAAAATTATCTAACAGATCAGTCAACTGGAATCTCATGTATAAAATTATCTAACAGATCAGTCAACTGGAATCTCATGTATAAAATTATCTAACAGATCAGTGAACTGGAATCTCATGTATAAAATTATCTAACAGATCAGTCAACTGGAATCTCATGTATAAAATTATCTATCTGATCAGTCAACTGGAATCTCATGTATAAAATTATCTAACAGATCAGTCAACTGGAATCTCATGTATAAAATTATCTAACAGATCAGTCAACTGGAATCTCATGTATAAAATTATCTAACAGATCAGTCAACTGGAATCTCATGTATAAAATTATCTAA